>JAAGEH010000015.1:723828-736593 GCA_011751065.1 Lasiurus cinereus
AGAGAGAGAGAGAGAGAGAGAGAGAGAGAGAGAGAGAGAGAGAGAGAACACACATGTATAGGTTTGGGGCCATGTACCACACTGTGTGCCCAGGGGCCTTATTCCTCACCCTGCATGGAGATATCCTCAGAGGACCCAGCTCTGGCAGTGATGATACAATTTCAGGCTGCAGGACAAGCTGGTAGGACACATTCAGGATATTCTGTCTTTAGAGGAGCTTCTGGCAGCTCTTTCTTTGTTTGGAGGCCCCTGTAGTTATCTCATTGGTGCCACTGGGTCTCAGGAAGCGTAGGAAAGCCAACCCTCCCCAAGGTCTTGGTGTTCAAGCTCAGCACCTTTGTTCAGGGCAAGTCAAGGCGGGAGGTGGTAATGCTAACATTCCACACATGTGCCTTTTGTTCCTTTACAAGCTGGGCCACTGCACACAGCCCATGTGTACCTTCCTGTCTGACAGAACATTTGGCATGGCCTCTTCTTTCAGCAATGAACTGCTCACCACCTCCTCTCCTCTCTGTCCATGTTGCTGGCAGCAGAGACGCCGTATGAAAACAAAAATCTGAATGTATGCTTCCCCTGCTTTCAAATATTGTAAACAACCTAACAAACTGCATGGCTTCCACGAGTCTCCATGATCAGGCCCTACCTGCCTTTCCTGCTTTATCTATTGTCTTCTTCTACACCCAGCCCTTTAGCTAAAGCATTTCTCTGTTCTTGCAAGCACACCATGACTTTTCCTACCTTAGATTTCATACATATACTTTTCTTACTAAACATATGTCTTGTTTCTCTGCTTGAAAATCTCCTACTCCTCCTTTAATCCCTTCCTTAATGCTCCCAGATAAAGTTAGTCACTGCTTCCTCTGGGTTTTACAGCAAATATTCCTTGAGCCCCTGCTGGGTGCCAAACACAGTGCCAGGTCTTAGGGGTACAAAAGGGATCACGAGGGGAGTGATCTTACACTCACAGGGTGGGCAGTGTAGGGAGAGGGGAGGGAGTCATTGAACAAAGAAGATGATTAAGGAGGACAATATGAGAGAGCAGTGCCAGCCAGAAAATTACATGTAGTTATGTGACAGAGAGTAGCTGAATGGCTACTTTGGAGTGGGTGTCCAAGCATGGTGACATGTAAGCTAAGGGTTGAATTTCAAGGAATTAGTAATGTAGAGATTGGGGAACAGAGAATGTAGGCAATGGAAACAGCAAGTAATCAAGCAAATATTAAGAGCCTCAGCCATCACTAAAGCAATGATTAAACACTTGCTGCCTTGTGGGAGGTGCCCTACTTCCCAACTTGTAGCAGGGACAAAAGGAAGACAGCTGGCTGAAGGCAGCTATCTCCCTTGAACAGTTTTGAGGTTTGTCCCTATCAGATTGGCCTTTCCATCTGTCAAGTTGCTGCTGCTGGGTAATAGTGCCAGGCTCCTGGACCAACTCCATCAGGAAGTACCTTGCTATGACAAGCCAAGTGAGTGTGGAGCCAACTGTGTTCCAGCCCCCGCTCTTCCACTTTCTAAAACTCTGCATCTGCGGCCAACCTCTTAAATTTCCAGTGCCTTGGTTACTACATGTGCAAAATGGGAACCCCCAAGTTGTCAAGTTAATGAGACGATTAAATGAAAGCACATATGACCAGTGCCTAGAGAAGAAATGGGCCTTAATAAGCCAATATCACCACAGCTGAAAGGGCTACTTGTCTAGTTCTCTGTTTAATATGGGGACGCTGAAGCCCAGGCTTGCCCAATGTCATCCTAGATTTGCTTCTGGCCCCAGTTCTTAGACTTCCCAAGTGTAGGGCCTTAACTGGCTCTCAGTGCACCCTGTACAACAAACTTGAGTCCATGTCTGTGCATCCATCCCCATCCCTGGCTCTCTTGGGTACTCTGCAAGTCCCCAGCATAATGTTGTCACTGTCTTCCTTCCTTCCTTCCTTCCTTCCTTCCTTCCTTCCTTCCTTCCTTCCTTCCTTCCTTCCTTCCTTCCTTCCTTATTTCTCCACTCAGAGATGACCACAGCCTCACTTATCCTCTAAGACCTTTGATGCCCCAATGAGGTAGGTGGGGTGCTGGACCCAGTACCAGTTCCAGGGTAAAGCCCCACAATAGAAGCCAGGCAGAACCCAACTCTATGTGTGGCAGCAACTCATAGCTGGCCAGTTGCTACAAACACTGCTTCTTTGTGTAGCAGAGGGCAAACTGCCTCCAGCTCAAAGTTTGTGATTTTTCAACGTCACTAAGACCAAAGTACTAGGTCTCCCCAAAAGTAAGGGGGATTAAGATAGATTTAGTTGTGGTCACTAGGCAAAATACACTCTTAAAATAACAGGCAAATATAGGAGAGGCAAATAGGGGAAAGGGGGGACATTTGTCTTACTTTAAACAGTAAAGATAAATTTAAAAAATAACATGCAAATATAAATCAGATAGTGGAATATAAATCAGATTTTTGTGCCATTCAGTAAATGATTCAATAATTTTATTAACCAATGTCACCCCAATAAATTCAATAAAAATTAAAAAATAAAATAAACAATAAAAAGAATATTTTATCTGCAAAAAAAAATGATTCAATACAAAGCAAATTTTGAAAATAAACAAATATCAAGTTCCAGCAGGCTCCAACTCAAAATCCTCAAATGTCACCAATCATGGTTTACTTCACGTGGTTGTGATGTTATCTTTGCATTGAGGTAAACAACCCCTCAGACACCTGGGGTTTGGGCTCATGGTGGCTCAGTGGGGGTCTGCTGTCATATCTGAGCTCAGAAGCAGCTTCTGCATAGCAATCCCTATGGCAGCCAGTGCTTTGAATCGCCCACTCAATGGATCTTTCTGTGGAGAATGTCTAAAGCTGTCCTATAACACGCACAATTAGCTCTCAGCACATTCACACAGTTACTGCCTTTCCTACCTTGTCTTTGAGCCAAGGAAAACTGCTTTCTGTTCCACGTGGTCAGAACAGAAAAGAAAGAGCAAGACCATGCTTGCAAAACGAGCTGCATTTCTGGGACTCTTTCCAGGCAGATTTCCTCTTTCCCAGATTATTTCCCCACCTAACTCCTGGCTTGTGATCCGGACAGAACTGGTTTATTTCTTGAAATCCCTGCTGTGCTATGCACACACTGGACACAGGTTTGTTTCCTAAAGGGCTGTATTTTTATTTCATAGGTGTAGCACACAGACAAATCCAAGCACATTTAAAAATTAGAGAAATATACTAGTTTTCTCATTCTTTAAACAACTATTTATTGGCATCTACTCTGGGCCAGGCAGTGAACAGGGGCAAAGAGATTGAGCCACCATAGGTGACTTGTTCACATGGGACTGAGAGGATCTTTGGAGACCCTCAAATCAAGGTGGCTTTAGAGCAGGTAAATTTCAACTTGAAACCTGGGGAACTGCTGCCAGCCCTTACAATAGAGGGGTCAAGGAGATGAGGAGGTGAAGTTAATGGCTCTGAGCCTGGCAGAAGGAGGCAAAGCTTCTGGGCCACTGTCAGGCACCCCAAATTGTTCTATTGTTTTCAGGGAGGGCTTCAACAACCAGTCTCTCTTTCTAAACACATTACATATCCTAGTGCCCAGGAATGAAATCAATCTGCAGAGGTGACTCACAGTCAGACAGCCAGCTCAGCCATGGGGCCTTGTCTGCATTCCCAATTTGCCTGCTCAGGTTGTCACTTTATTAGTGTTTTTTACCAAGCCCCATGCCCCCAATGCCTGTCCTTAGCCCTTACTTGAGCCCTCAGGTCATTGTCCCTGTAGGACTGTCACATCCTGTCACTCTCTTCCTGAATTCTAAAGGTCTGGCTACCTGACTAAAGACTTGACTGCAAACTCTAAAAGCCAGGAAGGTAGCCTAGTGGTCCCAGCCCCACCTTCTCTCAGAGCAGGTTCCAGAGGGATATAGTCCACAGCTATGCCCCTCTTGCCTTTCCTCATGCAAGAAAAGGAAAGAGAAAAATGATTCTGCAGTGAGGTACTGTGCTGCTGGCAGATATGGTCAGATCCCTGGCATAAGAGGAGAGGGGAAGGTTCCTGGCTCTGTGGAGCCAGATGGGGAAATCAGAGACAGAAGCTCATAAAGGAGCTGGGATAGCTTCCTTCTGCCATGCCCTGTACCCGCGGTTGCACTTCTAACCTTGCCCAAACCCCTTCTCTCCCAGGGCCTTCGGGCGCCTCACTCCCTGAAGCACAGATCCCCATAAAGGTCTTCTGCTACTTGGAGGGTGAGCAATGACTTGGAAAGCACAGTGTTGTGCTCTACTTATGGCATCAGAGAGCCCTCACTCTATTCTGCGGTCAGTAGTGGAACAGCAGCTGGGAGGGAGGTCTTGAGTGAGAGACAGCCTGGCCTCCCAGGTTGCTGCTCACCCTCATCCCAGTAGCCTGCCCACCCCACCTCACTTGGCCTCCAAAACCTGGGTCCCAAAGGCTGCATACTCCTCCAACCTGTGTCAGTTCCCACTTTCCCAGAGCCGGAGCGCCCCAAAAAGCCAGAGTGGAAGGATCTCCAGAGACCTTACCTACAGAGGCTGAAAATTCAAGGCAGACCCTTGTTCATGAGCAACTCTGGGAACTTCTGATTATGATCATCTCACCACTGTTCTTATCCAACCCTAGTCCTGAAGTCCCTCTAACCACCCATCTTGCCCTCTTAAACCTGTAAAGACAGTCCAGTTATGCCCCAGAACTCAGACCCTCAAGAGCCAGAGGATCAACCTATCGGTCCAAGGATAACTACTCCTACAACTGGCCTCTGATTCTACCACTCCAGGAAGAAGTTGAAAGGACTTGCATAAGGTGCAAGCCCAGATTATGAAATCAAGTTAGCATTTAAATGTCCTAACAACATATGATCCAATTTAATTTGCTTACTTGATTCAATAAAGGAGAAACAAGAAAACTCATTTAATTAAATACAGTGATCCATAGAAACTGGCAAATCTGAAAATCTGCCTGGAAGTTAGTGGCTTGAAGAACTTGAATTACACAAAGATATTAGTTGAAATAAGATAAATCCATTCTCCTTCAAGCCCCAGGAAAGTTGAAAAGGGCCTTGGGAAACATTTCATTTAAAATATGTGAAAAACTGAGTCAAAAAAGGGAAAGAGAGTTGTCTAAGTTTAATCAGTGAGGCCCTGAGTAAACATCAGGTTCTCAGGGACAAATCTATCAATTGAGGGCAAAGCAGAAATTTGCTCCAACCCCTTTATCTGGTTTTAGACATGTGAATAGAACTAGGTGGAAAGTGCTGGAAAACACCAGGGCCTCACTCAGCCTGGAGGAACCAATAAAGGATGGTTTAGTTGGAAATAAATAAGATGTCTTCTTCCCCAATTCCCCAAATGTGCTATGCCCCAGGTTTCCAAGGGCAGAAATTTCTAAGTACCCAGCAAACAGGGTAGAACAAAACCTAGCTTATATTACTGATCTTCCAGGCCAGTGTCCCTGTCAGAACCTCCACTGGCATAGCCCTGGTCCTAGCCACAGCACTGAGTTCCTTTGGACCTGTACTTAGAAAACCATTTTAGCTAGAAATGCATTTTTATCATTGTCCCGGTTGGGGCTAACTATAGCTGACTTGGTGTTAGGCTCTAAATCAGGGCTGGCTAATCCTTCCAAGGAAATGAATGCCTTGGAGAGAAGTAAAATCACTTAGTATATGGAATCTCAGTTCATGCCAGGGTGAAGGTGACCTGAAACTGAACCCACAACCAGTAAAGCAAGCCATTTCTCCTGCTAGGACCAGATGCTACCACATGTCTGCCTATTCCAGCTCCCTGTTGAGCTTATGGAGTTCTGCCTTCAGAAGGGATCTCTAGGGACCAAGTCCCCACTCACACCCCCCAGCCTCAAGTAGCCTTGGCTCTGAGTAACAGTTTGACTCCCACACAGACCTCTCCCCAAGGAGAAAGGGAAACAAAGGCACAAATACAACTGAGCAGTGGGAACAAGGACAAAACACTTGTTTGTAAGGAACCAAAGAAAGCTTCCTGGAGGAGGTGGCATTAGGGCTGATTTTGTAGAATGAGAAGGATGCTGTAGGCAGACATTTGAGGGAAGAGGTAGGTATAAGCTGAGTTCCCTGGGGGACAGTTCCAGGTGGGTTATATAATGCAAAAGCTCTTGGAAGGCCAGAGCACTCTCAAGGTATATGAGTTTGGGCAGAGATAGATGAGACTGAGAACATGGGATCTAATCCATTAGAGAGACGTGAGGGAGTTCCCGGCATTTGGCATTTAAATAAGAAAAATTTTAAGAAAATTAAAAGCACTGTGACATGCCAGTGGCTGTTCTAAGTGCTGGCAATACAGTGAGGAACCAGCATTAATATCTACCTCAGAGTGTTGATAGTCAAAAGGGGAAAATAGACAATAAAAGGGGAAACAAGATGATTACAGAGAGTAATAATACTATAAAGAAAAACAAATATCACATGATCTCACTTATATGTGGAATCTAATGAACAAAATAAACTGACATACAAAATAGGTCCAGAGGCATGGATGCATGGAACAGACTGACAGATCTCAGACTAGAGGGGTTGGTAAGGACAGCAAGAGAGTAACCAAAGCACATATAGTATATGCATATATGCACAGCTAGCTCGTGGACATGGACAATAGTGTGGTGAAAGCCTGGGGAGGGAGGTGGGATGGGGAGCTGGATAGAGGGGGATACAGGAGGGGTGAATAGAGGATACCTGTAATACTGTCAGTAAAAATATATATATGAATTAAAAAAAGAAAAAAATAGGCAAACATTTAAAAAAATAGTCAAACAGGGTGATGTGGCAAGGGTGATAGAGAAGAAGGGGGCTATTTTTGATGTGGATCTCTGTGAGGGCTCCTTCAGAGCCCTGAAGACAAGTAGCCTGCTATGGCAAGGTCCAGAGGAAGAGGGATCAAGGCTGAGGAATAGTAAGTGCCAGGCCACCAAGACAGGAAGAAGCTTAGTGGGCATGGACAAAGAAATAAATGGAAACTGAAGGACCTGGGGTGGAGAGAAGCAGGAGGAGAGAAAGACCAGGTATGGTCAGAGATGAAGGCAGGGGCCATAACAGACAAAACCTGAAGACCAGGGTTATGAGTTTGGGCTTTATTATAAGAATAATGGAAAATCACTGGGAGATTTTAAGCAGGGTTGTAATGACAGGATTTTCATTTTTTAAAAACCCCAGTGGGTGTCCAGAGAAGATTGTAGATAGGCAAGGTGAAAGCAAGGACACCAGTCTAGAGATTATTATAGACTTCCAGATGAGACTGGTCATGGCCTGGACCAGAATAGGGTCAATGGGGGTGGGAGGGATGCATGGATTCTGATTTTACTTTGAAAGTTAAGTAAAAAGCATTTCCTGGCTGGTTGGATATGGTGGTTAAAAGAAAGAGAGGAGTCCAGGATGACTTCACAGGTTTGGGTCTGAGTAACTAGAAAGGTGAACATGTCATTAATGACATGGAGAAGATGGGAGAGCATTGGTTTGGGAAAAAAGCAATCAAGAGGTGAATTATGACAGTGCTAATTTTGAAATACCATGGTGGTATCAGGTAGGCATTTGAATATTTACCATACTTGTGCACTGCCTTCATGTGTCATTGAAATAATCCTATCTAATAAAGAGGGAATATGCTAACTGACCCTCACGCTGTTGAAAAGATGGTGGTGCCCACAGCCAATAAGGAATGAATATGCTAATTGACTGTCCCATCCTCAAAGATGGTGGCACCCACAGCCATAAGATGGCAGCGTCCAGTCCCCTCAGCCCTGCTTGTCTTCGGATTTCCCCAGTTCCCTCAGCCCCCCATCCACCCAGGGCCACCCAAGGCTCAGGTAATCAGGGCCGGCTGAGGCTTGTGCTGCCAGCAGTGACAGCAGAAGAGGTGTGATGGGGCATGACCTTCCCCTGATTGCCTGGTGGCCTCCTTCCCTCCAGAGGGCTCCCATACTGTGAAAAGGGGCAGGCCAGGCTGAGGGATCCCCCTAGTGCATGAATTTTCATGCCCCAGGCTCTAGTTATTTACATAATTGTTTTTGTTAAATCAGATCACTTTTTTTTTAGTTCCATGATAAGCAATCATATCCTGAACATCAATGGTTTTGTGGACTATTAGAATTTTTTCTGAATACACATTAAAATGAATAATGACAACCATAGTTCCTAGGTCCTCTTGCAATTCAATCTTGATGTTTCGTCCAACCCAATCTCCAGCAGAGTCTGGGCACCTAGCATACACAAATTTCAATGGAGCCATCAGCTTTGATTCCCAAGAATCTCTGAAGGTATTCAAAGGGATAATGGTAGGGCATTCAGAGAGAGACCTGGTTCTACAGCTTAGTGAGGCCCTTGGAACAATCACCAAACTGCCTCTCTGGGTCCTAGTCAGCCCATTGCTACATGAAGGAGGGAGAGGGGTTCACAGAGCAAAGGCCACCACCCTTTCCTTAGGTTCATGCGCCCTCTGGTGGCTGGGTTCCCTGTCTCCAAGGAGTGGGCGTTTCAGAGCTTCTTTCGAAGCTACACACAGGAGGACCCTCTGCCTTGGCCTCTCCTTAAGATCCAGACTCGGGGACAGATAGATGCTGCTGAAGCCTGGACTCAGGCTGGACTGAGATAGAGGCAGCAGTCTGCAAAACAAGCATAGACCACCAAAATTTATGCCCAAAATGGTGGGTGGGAGCAGGGGCTTTTGTTTTCTATAAAAGCTTACCAATGCAGAGAAAAGGAAATTGATGATCATATACAAATAGGGCAATTTACCTTATTTCCGACTGTGCTCAATAAATACAAGACATAATGGAAAATGTACTTCAGTTCTCACATATAGTCAGTTATGGGAGAGAAGCGTGGGTGGCAGCTGACGACAGACAGGAGAGAGTCACGCTCTTGCAGAGAGAGCAAGCAAGAAGGGGGCTGGGAAATGAAAAGCAATGATCAGACACAGACATCCAGGTGCTCAGACAAGAATCCACATCACATCCACACCACATCCACACAGGTGTGCGCAGACACACACACACACACACACACACACACACACACGCACATGTTCTCTCTCTCTCTCTCTCTCTCTCTCTCTCTCTCTCTCTCTTCTCTCTATTTCTCTCTCTCTCTCTCTCTCTCACACACACACACACACACACACACACACTCACACTCTACAAGCTACAATGGATAGTCTTTCTGTCACTTCATTTTTCTCAATGAACAAAATATGTTTACATGAGAAGAGATCAACTGCTAAACACACTTGTAATCCAATGTGCAAATGGGTCTCACATAGAAGGCTATGGTGGGGCTCAGAGGAAGGGCCTGTGAACTGAGTCTCAGAGAAAGAAAAGACAGATAAAGGTGATCTAGGCAGCACAAACAACATGAGAAAAGATATGTAAGATCTGAAGAGAACATAGACATTCGAGGCACTGTAAAAAAAAAAAAGCTATGGGTGATTGGACCAAGGATGTCTGGGGAAAGAGAAGTTGGAGGAGGGTAAGAGCTGAGACTGAAGTCTGAATTTCAAACCATTGGGTTCCCCATGTTACCCTTAGGAAAACCAGATTCAAGGTACAATGTCTGCCCAATTGAAATGGAAATCAGGCACCTTTTGGGGCTAGATTGGGGGTAATCCAGGCTGTGAGGAGAAATGCTTCAGATTTCTTGTGGAAATCAAGGCAACATTTTTCAATACACTTATTCCTCTGCCTCTGGGCACATTGCCATCTTTGGACCACAAAACTAACACCTACTCCAGATTCCAGCATATGGTGAAAATTGAGTTCCATCATGAATGCTCTTTTCTTACCACTACCTTTCTCAGGAACTAAGACCTAGGCATAGGTAATGTTACAGGTCCCTTCAAGTGAGTGTGCTCTAGGTTAAGATTTATTACTTTGTAAGCAAGAGAAAAGATCAATAAATTACATTAAATTTAAAAGAAGACTAGAGCCCAGCCAGTGTAGCTCAGTGGTTGAGTGTTGATCTCAGAACCAGGAGGTCACGGTTTGATTCCCTGTCAGGGCACATGCCTGGGCTGCGGGCTCAATTCCTAGGAGGCAGACAATCATTGATTCTTTCTCATCATTGATGTTTCCATGCACCACTCTTAGCACTGTTGATGGGAATGCAGACTGGTGCAGCCACTGTGGAGAACAGTATGGAGTTTCCTCAAAAAACTAAAAATGGAACTCCCATTTGACCCAGCAATCCCACTCTTAGGAATATATCCTAAGAAAGTAGAAAGGCCAATCAGAAAGAATTTATACACCCCTATGTTCATAGCAGCACAATTTACAATAGCTACAATTTGGAAACAGCCTAGGTGCCCGTCAGCAGATGAGTGGATCAGAAAACTATGGTACATCTACACAATGGAATTCTATGCTGCCGTTAAAAAGAAGGAATTCTTACCATTTGCAGCAACCTGGATGGAACTAGAGAACATTATGCTAAGTGAAATAAGCCAAGGAGAAACACCACATGATCTCACTCATTTGTGGATAATAAAGAACATTATAAACTGATAAACAAAAGGATAAATACAGAGGCAGTAAAGCATCAAACAGACTGTCAAATTACAGCAGGAAGATTAAGGAGAGGTGGGGTAGATAAGAGATCAACCAAAGGACTTGTATGCATGCATATAAGCATAGCCAATGAACACAAGACACTTGGGGGGAGGGGGTTAGAGTATGCCTGGGAGGGAAGAGGGGCAATGGGAAGATATGTATACATGTAACACAATAAAAAAATTAAAAAAATTTTAAATACCATTAAAAATTTTAAATACCATTTAACCCAGTGATCCCACTTCTAGGAATATATCCCAAGAAACTAGAAACACCAATCAAAAAAGATATATGTACCCCTATGTTCGCAGCAAAATTCATCATAGCTAAGATTTGGAAACAGCCTAAGTGCCCATCAGCAGCTGAGTGGATTAAAAAACTGTGGTACATCTACACAATGGAATGCTATGCTGCAGTGAAAATGAAGGAATTCTTACCATTTGCAACAACATGGATGGAGATGGAGAGCCTTATGCTAAGTGAAATAAGCCAGGCAGAGAAAGATAACTATCACATAATCTCACTCATTTGTGGAATATAATGAACAACATAAACTGATGAACAAAAATAAATCCAGAGACAGAGAAACATCAATCAGAATGTCAAACCTCAGGGAAGGTAGGGGATGATGGTGGTAAAGGGGAGAGATCAACCAAAGGACTTATATGCATGCATATAAGCCTAATCAATGGACACAGATAACAGGGGGATGGGAGCATGAATGGGATGTGGGAGTAATGGGGGAATAAGGACACATGTAATACCTGAATCAATAAAGAAATAAAAAAATAATTTAAACTAAAAAATAAAATAAAATAAAAATAAAAGAAGGCTACAAAAATTAATTCTAATAATAATAAATTGTGACACCAAAACTCATGAGACAAAATAAAAATAGATAATTGAACTACATCAAAATTTAAAGCTGTGCATCCAGTGACACAATCAAACAAAATGAAAAGACAACCTATGTAATGGGGGAAATTTCCAAATCATATAACTGATATGAGTGAATATCCAAAATATATAAAGAACTCCTACAATTTAACAACAAAAAACCCCCAAACAACCCAATTAAAAAATTAGCAAAAGACTACATAGACACTTTCTAAATAAGACAAACGACCTGAAAAAGCATGTGAAGAGATGTTTAACATCACTAATCATAAAGGAAATGAATATCAAAACTATTAATGAAATATCATCTTATATCCATAAAACACAGAAAACTAGTATTGGTGAGAACATTATGAAATTGTAAGTCTGGCCCTGACCGGTTTGGCTCAGTGGATAGAACGTGGGCCTGTAGACTGAAGGATCCCGGATTCGATTCCAGTCAAGGGCATGTACCTTGGTTGCAGGCACAATCACAGTAGGGGATGTGCAGGAGACAGCTGATCAATGTTTTTCTCTCATCGATGTTTCTAGCTCTCTATCCCTTCCCTTCTTTTCTGTAAAAAAAATCAATAAAATATATTTTTTTAAAAAGGAAACTAAGTCTGTCCATTGTTGAAGTGAATATAAAATGGAGCAGTTACTAGAGAAAGCAGTGTGGTGTTTCCTCAAAAAAAAAAAAATAGCATTACTATATGACAGTGGTCGGCAAACTGTGGCTCGCAAGCCACATGCAGCTCTTTGGGCCCTTGAGTGTGGCTCTTCCACAAAATACCATGGCCTAGGCGAGTCTATTTTGAAGAAGTGGCATTAGAAGTTTAAAAAATGTGGCTCTCAAAAGAAATTTCAATTGTTGTACTATTGATATTTGGCTTTGTTGACTAATGAGTTTGCTGACCACTGCTATATGATGTAGCAATTCCATTTCTAGGTATATTCTCAAAAGAAGTAAAAGCATAAACATAAACAGATATGTGTACACTTGTGTGTACTGCAGCATTAATCATGGTAGCTAAAAGATGGAAACAGCCCAAATGTCCATTGGTGGATGAATGGCTAAACAAAATGTGGTTTAATACAGTGGAATGTTATTCAACATTTAAAAAGAAGGAAATTCTGACACGTGCTACAACATGGATGAACTTTGAAGATGTTGGACCAAGTAAAATGAGCCAGTGACAAAAGGATAAATAGTGTATAATACCACTTTTTTTAAATTAAATCTTTATTATTCAGATTATTACATTTGTTTTTCTTTTTTCCCCTCCATAGCACCCCTCCACCCAGCTCCCACCCTTCCCTTCCTCCC
>JAAGEH010000015.1:741593-777375 GCA_011751065.1 Lasiurus cinereus
CCTCAGCACAAGGGTCTCAGCGCCTCAGCCTCAGCCTCAGCACGAGGGTCCCAGCCTCAGCCCCAGCCTCAGCACGAGGGTCTCAGCCTCAGCCCCACCCTCAGCACGAGGGTCTCAGCGCCTCAGCACGAGGGCCTCAGCCCCAGCTTCAGCATGAGGATCTCAGCCTCAGCCTCAGCACGAGGATCTCAGCGCCTCAGCCTCAGCCTCAGCACGAGGGTCTCAGCCTCAGCCTCAGCACGAGGGTATAATACCACTTTTATGAGCATCTAAAGTAGTCAAATTCACCCAGACAGAAAGTAGAATTCTGGATGCCAGGGACTAGGGAGTGAGGCAGGGGGGCACAGTTTTAGATTGGGAAGATAAAAAAAGTTCTGAAAATTTGTTTTATGAAAATGTGAATGTACTTTACCAAACTGCACACTTTAAAATATTCAAGATGGAAAATTGTATGTGCATTTTACCACAATTAAGGGGGGCGGGGAGAGAACTGGTATGTACAAAGGCATTTGAATCTGCACCTAGATTTTCTTTCCCACCAATTAACACTTGTCCTTTAAGTTCCTGATCATCCAGTAGTACCCACTCAAATATCTGCTTCATCAGGAGATCCTCCCCAACTTCCCAGACATAGCTAGTGTTTCTGTTAAGATGTGGCTGCTGGCAAATGGAACCATAGAGCTATGGTGTATCTGATTACTGCCACAGTGAATAAACATTCTCCTCAATGACAAGGCTGCAGACAGAACAGTGAGGGAGACTGTCTTGGTCCTGCCCTCAGAGCCCACAGTCTGCAGGGGAAATTAGATCTTTCTAAACCAACCACATAGTGTGATATGAGCCAGTGAGCACTGTGAATGCCCAGAGAGAGGGGTTATTGACTGCATAGCATGGAAGCAAGTGCAGTCAAGGGGGCATTCCCCAAGAAGGTGGTACCTGATCTGACTCCTGAAGAACCAGGAGGGTTTAGGCAGGCAGAGGAAGATAGCAGAGGGTATACCAGATGAGTAAGCCTTGTGTAAGGAGGAAAGAGAAATATGGGGAAAAGAGAAGGGTTGAGAGAGGAAGGGAAAGAATGTAAGTAACAAAGTTGAGAAATAACCACAAATGATTCAAAGGAATTTATTAACTTGTAAGTGCCTCTATTGCAGATATTTACTTGAAGAGTCTCCCACCCACCGCCAGCTTTCAAGGGCCTTTTCGGAAATGTTCTGCATAGAGGGATGATGGCCAGAGCTCCTGGCCACCTTCTTCTCCTGGTGGCATTGATCACTGGCTGACTGACAGTTACACTAATCCTCACTTTCTGCCCTGGAATGGACCAGAAGCTAGAAGCATCTTCACCTCTCTGGTCCATAAAAGACTTCAAAGATCCCACTCCTGGTGGCAGACAGACAGATCAACAGAGCAGAAGTTGGAGTGCATGGCAAGGAGAGGTATTCCTGAGTGAGAACCCTTCTCCCTGCTCACCTCCACACACTTTGCCTGAGAGACAGACAGTGGATGCCTGTGGTAAATGTCTACAACCAGTATTTAAATTATATACATGTGCATGGAAATGCGGATATTCAGAACATATATTAGAAAAAAAACAAGGACCAGAATCAAGTGGGAAGTGCCTGAGTATAAAGGTACCCAAAGATAAGGGAGTAATGCAACAGAGTGCACACCATTCTGTCTGCAGATGGGTTCCTTCATAGATTATTGCCTAGGCTCCCCATTTCAGGAGAGACTCCTTGAAGACAATTCAGCTGCTCTCCTGCTTCTTCCTCAGAACGGGGCAGGCTGAAGTTCCTGGAAGGCAAGCCAACAAGGTCTGCACTGTGCAAAAGCTTAGCTGATAGCTGGACTTAGAGGAGGGCTCCTGGGTTATTGAGCCCAAAACCTGGTAACAGATAGGCTTTGGGGGAAATTCAAGGCAACCTGAGGGTAATGTATTCTAAGTGAAGACCTACATGGCTCTTCTAGCTCCTGAGGTCAAGGTCAAGGTTGGAGAGGCAGTTAGGCCCTAGCCCTTATGGCTTTTCAGCAACATCTGGCTCAGGGCTGTTTGCCCCATCAGAAAGGTAATCATCCTCATTGTTCTGCTTCATCTTGGTTTCCAGAACTGTGATGCGCTGCTTAAGCTTTTGCTGGGCCCCAGTGTACTCAGCCAGCAGGCGGCCAAAGCGAGTGTATAGGGTCTCCATGTTGGTCTCCAGCTGTTCTAGCTTCTCCTGCACATTCACCTCCATGTTGGCTGCCACCTCATTCTCATCCAGCAGCCCCTCCTTTATCAAGATCTCTCGGCCTCTCTCCTCCAAGACCTTCTTGGCATCAGGGTACTCAGTCACTGCTTCCATAAGATCATCCTTGGACAAGCAGAAGAGATCTGAGTAGCCCAAGCTGCGGATATTGGCTGTGCGTCGATTGCCCATTTTACTACCCTTGATGTTAAGGATACTGATCTCTCCAAAGCAACTCCCAGCAGAAAGGAGGGCATACTGAGTGACACCATCATCAGCCACTACTGCCAACTTGCCCTCCTTGATTATGTACATCTCTTTGCCAATATCCCCCTTGCGGCAAATGTAATCTCCAGGGCTGAAGACCTGAGGACGAAGCTTCAATACCAGCTCCACCAGCAGGCCAGCCTCACAATCCTGGAAGATGCGTACTTTCTTGAGTGTGGACAGGTGGACATTGATGGCTATCTCAGCCCTTAGCTTGGCTGGCAGGTTTTTGAGAACTTCCCGCTCATCCACACTCTTCTTATTGGTCCACAGGTAGTCAAACCACCTAATGACCTTGGCTTCCATCTCCTTGCTCACTTTGCGGAACTGCATGTAATGTTTGACTGCATCGATCTTGGCCTGGAACTCGGCCCTGGTGGCATTCATGTTGGAAATCATGGAGCCCACATTTCCAACAATTGTGGCAAAGATGAGGACGCCAATCAGGAAATCAAATATGACAAATAGGTACTCCTCATCCTTTACTGGGGGTGGTGTTTCCCCAATGGTGGTGAGGGTCAGTGTAGACCAGTAAAGGCAGTAGATGTATTCCCTAGCCAGGTAGCCATACTCAGGGTCAGTGATGTTGGGATAAACCCAGGAATCAACCCCAAAGCCAATGGACTTGGAGATGGCATAGTAGATGCAGGCATTCCAATGAATGATGACCAAGATGTAGAGAACCAGGTTGCTGATGCGGAAGATGTTGGGGTAACTGGTGCGTGTTTCAGTGCGGTCAAAAAATTCAAACATGCGGGCAAAGTGCAGCAGTCGGTTAAAGCGCAGCTCAGGGCTGTGGATGCCCACAGCAAAGTAGACCAGGTCTGTGGGAATGATAGAAGCCATATCTAGCTTGAACTGCAAAGTGTGGATATAGTTGTCCCGCAACTTCTTGGTATCTTTGACGAGCAGCCCCTGCTCTAGGAAACCTAGTAGAGATGCAAACCAACATATCACCTCTGCTTTCAGCCCTCTCGATCCTGATAGGCTAACACTCTGCAAGGGACAAACTGTTCACTCAACTCTCCAAGGAGGGGTATAGGAAACTCATGTAGCAGGAATGGCTAGAAAGACCTCAAGAGACTTCACTAGGCATGTGAGGACCATGAGATTCAAAAAGGGGCAGGCAAGCCTCACTAGTTTGGCTCAGTAGATAGAATATCGGCCTGCAGACTGAAAGGTCCGAGGTTTGGTTCTAGTCAAGGACATGTATCTTGGTTGCGGGCACATCCCAAGTAGCGGGTATGCAGAAGGCAGTTCATCAATGTTTCTCTCTCATTGATGTTTCTAACTCTCTATCCCTCTCCCTTTCTCTCTGTAAAAAATCAATAAAATATATTTTTAAAAGTGTGTGTTGGGGGTGGGGTTGGGGGAGTGGGCAGGCACCAACCTAAGTCCCAGCCAAGCAGTTGAATTTAAACTAGTGTTGAGAGGGCTTCTTGAAATTTTGGACTCAGGCCTTTGGACATATGGGTCATGCTCCTGTTTGTGCATTTTAGTTGCTCACTTACCTGTGCGCAATCGGACAAAGAGGTCGGCAATATAAATCGCATCTGAGTAATAGTCCAGCACCAGCCACACTAGATAGTAGTCTTTCTGTAGGTCACTGAAGCAGGCTCTATAGGAAAGCAGGGTTGGGATTTTCCCCTCAATTCCAAGCCAAGTTCCTCTAGATGCCCCAAACTGAGTGCCCATTTTGTGCAAGGCATGGAATGGCTATCAGGGGAACTGATGAGTCACAGTCAGCCTGGTGCTAAACTAAAGCCTTGCTGAAGGAATGACTGGGGTGGGGGATGGTGGGTGGAAAATGTTATCAGGGAATGCTAATGTAGAGATTGGCTTTGGAACTGAGGCTGCAAGAAGAATCTCCATAGGTTGAAAATGAAGAGGGGACATTTTTTTTTTTGAGGAAATAGCATGTTGTGATCCTAAAATAATGAATGCTGGGGGTGGGTATTCCAGAAGGTGGAGCTAGAGAGAAGGCCAGGTCCATAGGGCCTTGAAAGCCATGCTGAGGGCTTAAACTTCATACCATGGGCAATAGGGGCCCATGAAGAGTTTGTGAGGACGGAGTGACATAATTAAATCCCAGTTTCTACCAACCACACTAGTTGCAAATGTGGAGAATGAGCTGGAGGGGTCAAAAGTGCCTGCAAAGAATGGGTGTAGGGTTGTTGTAGTTGGGCCAGGGAGAGAGGAAGGTAGTCTCACCTAGGACAGTATTGGTGGGATAGAGAAATAGAAACAGATTACAGACACCCGAAAAAAGGATAAAGGGATAAGCATAAAACTTTTGTAGCATATTAATTGAGAGGGGTGGGCTTTAATAGGGTAGTAGGAGGCCTAGGGTAAGCTCTGTGTCCACAGCTGAGACTGGTATGCTCTCAACCCCTGGGCCTGAGGATTGGACTGCTTTGGCCACCACTTCCCAGAACCTCCCTATTTACCTGGCCACAAGCAGGCACCAGTTGTAGAGAACAGGCATGGCAATGACAAACAGCCAGCGATAGTACCAGTCCCCAGCTGGGTCCAACACAAATAGTTCACATTTCTTCCTAAGGAGACAGAAAGAGACCAGGCTTGTGAATCAGGCACTTGGTGTGGCAACACATCCACTCCCAGAGGTCAGGGGTCCCTGAAAAGCAATGCCTAAGAGGATGTGCAGGGTGAAGGGTAGGCTGACTTACGGCCCTGTTTTTCAGAGAGCCACAGCCTGGTACTGGATATCTGAGCAGAGCTCAGATGGGCAAAGGACACTCCTTTTCCTATTTTAATCCTCGATAGGCCCATTGGCTCCCAGGTCCTCTGGAGTTCCCTTGCCAAGAGGGAATGACAAGGAATAATGCTTTTATTGGGGTGGGTGGGCCTCAGAGCCTGGGGAGGGACTTCCACATGATTGTAATGAGGACTCAGGACCTGTTCCTGCAATCCTCCTGAGAAGAAAGAGGAACTCCAAGCAAGTGAGTGCCAAGTGCTTCCTTCCCACCCCGCCCTCTCTGCTGCCTGGACTCCAGCTCCCAAATCACTTTTCCAGATGCTGTATCCTGCCTTGGCGAGAACTCTTATCCTGCACTGGCCAGAGGTGGGGAATGTCGGCTTGGCCAGACATCTGCAGTCGCCTACTCATTCCTCCAACAACATACTCTCCAGCTCTGCCTTCTCTATTCTCCCCACCCCCTCTTGCTCAATTATTTCTAGGCCTTCCCTGCCAGCGAGCCTCCAGCAAGGCCTCTTCAAAGGCCCACCTCTGCGCCCACATTGGCTCTGGTATGGGCACACTCTCAACAACACTCTGTAACTGTGCCCTACTCTATGTTTACTTGCTGCTGGAATAGAGGCTGCAGTTGAGCCCTCCCTCTGCCCACACTCAGGTGTCCTTGATACTTGCTTCATGAGCAAAGAGAGGACATCTGGCAAGGGGCAGCTTAGATGAAAAAGCCACTACAGGCTCTTGTAGAAAGTGGGTCACTGGCTATTGTAAAAGCTATTAGCTTGGACAATGGAAATATTCTAGAGTTAAAACTGTAACTGTTTCCTCTGCCTACCCCATTCCCTGCCATGGCAGGGCTTGGTGTAGAACCCAGTCTGCTCATGGTGATATAAGAAACCCCACTGAGCCCTCTGATTGCATGTTTGGGAGCCCTTTCATTCCTACAAGTTGGATAGATATACTTGGTGCCCTTGCCCTCGCCGTCCTTGTTGCCTTTGCCATCCCCTTGCTGTGTTGTCACGGTCTGGAGCTCAGGACCACGGAAACGCTCAAGGAATGAGTCAGGTCTAGGTTCCTCCTCCCGGAAATTCTTGTTGGCCCACTCTCTAATGACCACCATCAGGCGGACGATCCTAGAGGTGAGAGAGGAATGATAAGTCAGAAAGAACTGTGTGTTCAGAACCTGTACTCAGGAGCTCAGTGTCTGATGAGAGAGATGGGAAATGGGCCAAGTCAGTATTTTCCAATGCCAACAACTGGGATCAAGGCCAGTGCTGAGGCCAGGGAGCTGGGACTCAGACATGACTTGGAATGCAGCCTTAGGGGAAAGAGAAGGCTTCCTGTAGGAGGTACCATTTCAGTTAATTGTTAAGAACAAATAAGAGGTCTCCAAACAAGATGGAGGTTGTGCTAAGAGAGGACAGGCCAGAAAGATGGTTATTCCAAGTTTTCTGATTTCCCTATGAAACCTACAGCTCTGGGCTTCAGATCTCAGGGCCCTCTATGTAGGCCCCTCTGTGGGAAGAATCTCTCCCTCTTGACACTGAGACAGGCAAGTCTAAAGAGAATCCTCCTTTGGCCACTCCAAGATTGTTCAAAGGAGCATACTCAGGAAGAAAGAGCTGAAGTAGAATAGCACTGACAGTGTTTCCCAAATGTCTCTGAGGGAAGGTCCAGTGGGACTGAAAGAAAGAAAGCCACGCTATTCAATTTGACAGTGCCTGTGGGCAGGAGGGGATAGCATCAGGGCCATGGTGGAACCCACCTGCGAAAACCACCCCTCCCTTGCTGGGAGGCATCCATCTCTGCCAGCCTCTGCAGTTCTGAAGAGGTGTCATCTTCCACCACAGAATCTGGCCTGCAGAGGAAGAAACAGTTGACCAAAGGTTCTCTAAGCATACCTTGTCTCCTATCAGCACTGTCTTCTCTTATGACTTGCCTATACATCCCATGGTTCCTTGAGATAATGTTGTTAGTCAAAGATTGCTCTGTGACAATGAGGCAGAGCTTAAGGACATAGCAGCCTCCAGGCCAACTCTGAAATGATGCTGACTCACCTGCTACTCTTCCTGTGGTCATCT
Organism: Lasiurus cinereus; assembly: GCA_011751065.1. Classification (NCBI taxonomy): domain Eukaryota; kingdom Metazoa; phylum Chordata; class Mammalia; order Chiroptera; family Vespertilionidae; genus Lasiurus; species Lasiurus cinereus. The sequence continues at coordinate 748,877 of JAAGEH010000015.1, forward strand.
TTGCCATTGGCCTTGATAGCAGTAGGTACATGATGGTTGTGGTTATTGGCTGGGGATCTCTTTACACCATTAGATTTTTCTGTCATCCTGCATGTACAACTGGGATCCTCACCTGTTAATGAAAGGGCAAAGAGTAAGGTCACAGAAGACCCTGACACTCATACAAGTCAGGAGAGCTGAAGGTGAGCAGTGAGAAGAGAACCAGGGTCCACCTGGAAAACACCAGCACATCTTACTGATTTTCAGTGCAGGGAAGGGGGACCCAACATTGCCTAAGTGTCAGTCTCTAAGCACCAAGAAGATGATACTGTTCTCTCTATTCTGATAAGTCATTAAAAAGGCAACCAATGTTAAATAGGAAAATGTGTTTCTTTTTCTTTTACTCCAATGAAGCCTTGACTGTGAACCATCATCTATAATACAAAACAAACAAACAAAAAACTGTTTAAGCCATCTTCTATTGTCTTGATTTGAAGATGCGTGGCACATATTTAGGTTACTGAGCACCTCCAAAGCAGCCCCATAGATGAGATGTATCTCCTTGGCCCAAAGAAGCTGCCACCAAACCCCCAGCTCTCTGGTTCTCCTATCTCAAGATCATCCCAGAGTTCATACTCCTTAGGTAGGAGTCTCATCTCCCATTGAATTTTCAACCAGAGTTCTTTATTTTCAATTCAAATCACATTTGCTCCAGCACCTTCAAATAATGTTGCTCAAGCTGAGGGACAGAGAGGAACCCCATGGGTGGGGAAGAGAGTGAGGAGGAGAGAAGGGAGAGCTCCAATAGACTCCACAGGCAACGGTCCAAGTCAGGACTCTATCTTTAGGGTTATGGGAAGTCTTGGAATGACTGATAAGGAACATGACAAGGACAGCATTACATTCTAGTAAGATCATTGTGGCTGCTATATGGAGACTGGATTATAGGGGGAACAAGAGCAGAAACGATGTGATAGGGAAAAGGCTAGAGAAGATGGTACCACTGAAGTCTGAAACAGGGCAGAGTGGAGAAATATTTAGGAAGTAAAAAGAACAGGAATCAGAGAAGGATTAGGTGTGGGAAACAAGGGAGAGCAAGTGGGTGTTATCATGCAGGAAAAGAATACAGAGTGAAGGTCCAGGACAGAGCTCTGGACAGCACCAATATTTAAGAGTTGAGTAAAGTGGGAGATTCCACAAAATAGACTAAAAAGGAACAACTTTAAGAGGAGAAAATCCAGAAAAGAGACAGGAGATTGTGTTCCACGGTGTCTGCCATGGAGTCAGGGAGGCTGGGGCAAAATAGACTCCTAGCAACTCTTCTCTACTGAGGCTGATTGGTATGCCCCACCAGATTTGGTCAGCACACCTGCCAAATTGCCTGTGGTCCCTATGCTGGAGCAACCCCTGCCCAGCCCCCACTTCTTGTCCCAGCTTCTAGAGCTGTCACCATGGTGATAGCAGGCATGTCAGCCTCTGTGGTGAATGGTAATAACAAACAACTTCAGAGATACTCTGGCAGCTCTCTGTGGGACTATAGCACTGGGATGCTAATAAGGGCACCTGAGGCAGAGGAACCTGTTTGGACCCTAGAGGCAGCAGACCATGGAGACAGAAACTTTCAAGCAACACAAACAAAGCTGGGGCCACTCATATTGATCAGCGTTTCAGAGCTGGCCTCTGGAATCTTGAAGGTTAAGAGGGATTATATCACAGTGAATGAAGGGCAGTGGTAGAGGAATATCAGTCAAAGGCAAGTACATTGCAGGGATGTAGGGAGGCTAGATCTAGGCTGGAGTATGAGCTGTGCTTGCAAGAATAAGGCAAAGGAGAGGAAGGATAGCCCAGGGAAGCTGCAAGCACCAGGCAGAGAATGTGGGACAGCCTCTCCTGATAAAGAGACAGTACAGGCCCTGTCTGCCAGCATTTGGCTTCCTCCCCTCCTTACTGATAATGGGCAATAGCAGTGACCCTGAGCGCACAAGAGGGTAGCTAAGGTGACATGACACCATTTATGCCTTCTCTAAGGTTCTGGCACCAAGAGAGATTCCTCTCCCATGATCCCGGATCCTTCTCTGCCAGGAACAAGCCCTTCCCTGAGTCTGACTGCCAGAAGCAGTTATTTTGCCACACACACTCTCCTGCATCAGAACTGCTCCCTCAGATCACTTGCCAGGAAACAGGCCAGCAGTTCTCTTACTCTCTCCAAGAAACCTCATTTAGTCCCAAGTCTTCAGTTACCATCACATTCCAAATGAGGCATCTCTCCCAAGCTCCCCACCCATATCTACAGCCACTGCTCTTTTTTGGCACCTCACATCCAACATAGCTAAAACTGAACTTGACCCCCTTAACTACAAATTGGCTTCTCTTCCAATGTACCCACCCCCTAGAAGAACCTGCCTTCTGCCCAGTCCCCCAAGCTAGAAAACTGGATGTCAACCATACTTCTTGTTTTTCTCAATCATCACATCCATGTAGCCTCTGACCTCAGTCGATTGTCCCACAGAGTGTTAAAAGATCTGTCCAACTACTGCCTTCTGTACTCTAGGCCCTGTTCTGGTCTCGAGCATTCACTGTCACTCCATGTCTGCCGCAGCAGATTCTGACTAACCCAGCACTCACTGGGATCTGGACTAGAGGGGAGACATGGACACAATTAGGGTTTGCTGGGAATTAAAGCTCTCAGAGGAGATAAGCCAACCACCCCCCCAATTGAATAAGATCAGAAAAGGAGGTTGAGGAGAGAGTTCTAAGGAGCTGCAAAGGTGGCCAATGGCTTGAAGAACTGACCAAGTGAAGGAGACTGAGGAGGACAGGTTTCAGGGAAGAGAGTCTCAGGAAAAGGAATCTATAGGGCCGAGACCGGGTTGGCTCAGTGGATAGAGCGTCGGCCTGCGGACTGAAAGGTCCCAGGTTCAATTCCGGTTGGGGGCATGTACCTTGGTTGCAGGCACATCTCCACATTGGGGCGTGCAGGAGGTGGCTGATCGATGTCTCTCTCTCATCAATGTTTCTGACTTTCTATCTCTCTCCCTTCCTCTCTGTAAAAAATCAATAAAATATATCTTTTTAAAAAAAGGAATCTATAGGGCCAACACCCCAGCCCCATGTCAGGAAGAGCAAGGCTACCTATAGAGATAAGAGCTGGAGGAGACCTGCATCCACCAACAGAGGCCTCACTGGTGCCTTTATCCAGAGCAGCCTCAGGAATGGTGGGAAAAGAAGTCATATTTTTCAGGGTTTCAGAATAAGTAGTAGGAGGTGAGGAAGAAGAGATAGAGAATATATCTGACTCTTTTTAGAATGCTGAATGAGTGAAAAAAGGCAAAGATAAGGTGGGAACTGGAGCACATGAGGTTTCAAAAAGTTCTCTTTGTTTCTATTGTTTTTATCCTTTTACAGACAGGAGATAACAAAACAGTTGTAAAGGTTTCGAGGAGGGATTCAATAGAAAATGAAAATATTTGTGCTTGTGACCAATTCCAGTTAAGACTGGAGCTTTCTTTTTTTAAAAATATATTTTATTGATTTTTTACAGAGAGGAAGGGAGAGGGATAGAGAGTTAGAAACATCCATGAGAGACATCGATCAGCCGCCTCCTGCACGCCCCCTACTGGGGATGTGCCCTCAACCAGGATACATGCCCTTGACTGGAATGGAACTTGGGACCTTTCAGTCCGCAGGCCGATGCTCTATCCGCTGAGCCAAACCGGTTTCGGCAAGACTGGAGCTTTTTAAAGATGGATATAATGGGTGGGTTTGTGTATGAGAAGACTTATCAAGCACCCAGGGGAAAGGACCACTGAAGAACAGACTAAGGGGGGGGGTGGTAGATGAAGATTTTAGATAGGAATGGAGTACAGTGAGAGACGAAGAGGATCACTCATATAAAACCTCAACATTCTCAGTTACATGGTAGAGGAATCAGGCAGCAATAGATGCAGACTTTGAAGGAAGCCAGAAGGTTTATAATAGCTTCCGTGGGGTTACATAGGGGAAACCAAACAAGTGTGAGGGTAGGACTGGAATAGGTGAGGAAGACATCAAACCATGTAGTTGACAAAAAGAAGAGAGGTGGGCAGAGGTCCTAGATGGAAAGTGGATTCCTCAAGAAGGGAGACTTTTAAACCAACAGTAAGGCAGAGTGCTTCTGTAAATAGCCCAACATCAATCATACTTCTGGGCCTCTTTAATCCTCATCCACAAATTAAACAGCCAGTCCAAGACTTTTATAGAAAAATCCAGCCTGATCCAAGAAGTGTCTTGGACTCTGATTGAGAGCATTATGAGGACAATTCCTTTAGAGATGGTAAGGCCAGGAACAAAAGGGACAAGTTAGTCATATACCCAAGAATAGAAGAGCTAACTTCCAGTTTGCAACTCTTTTAAAAGTTTTCTGTTGCCCAATGCTCTTTTTTTTTCACTCATGCAGTCCACACACATTCCCAAGACATCTGTTGTGCACCAAGTCAGTGCTAAGTGCTGAAGTTAGGAAGAGGAATCTGGCAGTCTCTGAACCCAGTGTTGCTCCCAGAATAAAAGAGAAAACATCCAGGAATACAGTTCATCCTCAGAGTCACTTGTTTTTTCAGTAGCATTTGACAGTTTATCCACTCTTTCTTTGAAATAATGGGTTCCTTCTGGTTTTCCTCCTGCCTCACTGGCCACTTCTCCATAGTGTCCTCTGAAGAAGCCCCTTCCTCTTTCCAACCTGTAAAGTTTGGAATGTCTTAAACTCAGTTTTTGGATGGAATCCTTATCTTTTATGTCTGCATTTCCTCATCCAGTCTTGTATGCTTATGACTTGCAAATTTATAACACCAGCTCAGTCTATCAGTTGAACTCCAAATTGCCTTTCTGACATTAGCACTAGGATGTTGAATAGGTATATGTCCAAAATTGAGCTCTTAATCTTCCCCTCCAAACCTTATCCCCCCACACTCACCTGTATCTTAACAAAAGCAATGTCATTCTCCCATTTGAGTGAAAAACCTCAAAGCCATCCTTGACTCCTCTCTTTCTTTCATATCCTCACTCTCTACCTATGCAAATTATGTGAACTTCACCTTCAATCACTATATCCAATGTCTTTTCACCATCTCTATCATTAACACCTTAGTTCAAAATACCACCTTTTCTCCTTGCCTGTCATATAGTATACGCTAAATTCAGTTTTTCATGTAGTCTATTACTCAGCTTAGGCCTCTACTACATCAATTAGCTGATTTTAAAGGAATGTAAAACACTTCTGCATCTGGACAAGACAGAATAACAGGAACCAGACATGGTCTCCAGAATAAAATGGCCAAACTTAGGCAAAATATATGAAACAGCTATTTTTAAACATTAGACATTAGGTAACAATGAGCAGTGATCCCTAAGAAACAGGAAGCAAATGAGCTGAACCCTACAATTGCTCCAGATTATTCTCTCATGAGAGTTTCCAGGTCATGGCACAGAGAGAGGAACGTCAGGTGGAGCATGACAGATTCCCTGGATTGAGAAGACAGAGAAGAGAACCCAAAGACACCATAGCAGCTAGAATTTGCAAAGCAGAGTACTAGAAAAGAGAGCTGCACAGAGAGAGAATTCTGGAGATTTTCAGAGAATCCTCTCAAGTATTCAGCACACTCTATGAGAAAGCTGGCCATGCTTGAGAAAAGAACCACACCCCCCACACCCCCCGCTCAAACTAGAGTCCTATCCCTATCCCTAATCCAAGGTTTGAAATAGTCTCTGATGCTACCAAATAGACTGAAAGACTGGGTATTGGGGGGTGGATCCAGAAGTGTCTTGCATCTGTAATGGGAACAAATCTCAAAAATGGTTTTATTTTCCTTTTTATTTAAATTTTATTGAGAGAGAGAGAGAGACAGAGACAGAGACACAGAGAGAGAGTTTTATTGAACACAATAAAACTACCCAAATGAAGCACAGGGAGAAAATCAAATCAGAAAAAGAAAAAAGAAAGAGCAAATATCAGCAAATTGTGGCACAACTTCAAGTGGTTTAATATACGTGTAGTTGAAATTCTCAAAGGAGGGGGGGGATATATATTTGAAGAAATAGTGATCATGCCCCAGCCCAGTGGCTCAGTTTGTTGGAGCATCTTACCATACACCAAAAAGTTTGTGGGTTTAATTCTTGGTCAGGGCGCATACCTAGGTTGCATACATAGGTTGCACATTTTATCCAGGTTGACCGGGGTACATACAGGAGAAACCGGTGGATGTTTTTCTCGTCTCTCTCTCTCTCTCTCTCTCTCTCTCTCTCTCTCTCTCTCTCTCTCCCTTCTTCTATCCCTAAAATCAATAAACATATCCTTGGGTGAGGATTTTAAAAAAAGAATAAAAGAAATAATGACTAAAATTTGTCCAAGTTTTATAAAACTACTAGAGGCCTGGTGCATGAAATTCATGTGCTGGGGGGAGGGTCCCTTAGCCTGGCCATTGCCCTCTTTCAGTCTGGAAGCCAGACATCCTTAGTGTTTCCACGAAGGCAGTAGAGGCTCTCTCCACCAATGCTACACATTCACCAGCCATGAGCCAAGCTTCTGGCTGAGTGGTGCTCCCATTATGGGAGCCCACTGACCACTGGGGGCAGCTCCTGCATTGAGCATCTACCTCTTGTGGTCAGTGTGCATCATAGTGACTGGTCAACTGTCTGCACCTTGGTAGTCAGTGCATATTATAGTGAGCAGTTGAGCACCTTTAGTATATCATTAGTATATTACGCTTTGATTGGTTGAACAGCTCACTGGATGAATGGCTACTTAGCATATTAGGCTTTTATTATATAGGATAAACCCAGATATAAGAAGCTTAATGATACCCAAGCACAAGAAACATGAAAAAAACTTTACCAAGGTATATTATAATCAAATTGCACAAATTCGTTGATAACAGGACAATCTTGAAAGTAGCCAGAGAAATAAAACACGTTATGTACAGTCACAAAAGTAAGGATCCAATGCCCAGTAACAAACATGAGGATGACAGCAGTGCCTTTCTTTTGAGCTTCAGGCTTTCCTTATAACTAGACATTATACTCTAGCTGCCCTTGGATAAGCCCAACTCATCTTGCCCCCAATCACACTGAATTCATCATCATTAACCTTTAAACAGATATTTATGGAAGATTGGGGCTTCGGGGTAGCTTGGCACTCACACTTCTCCCTGCCTGTACATAGTTCCCTGCAAACTTTCTCAAGGTCCTGGGGCAAAAACTCAGTCCAGACTATGCCACCTTTCTTTCCAGGATCCTCCTGTACTAGAGTGTGCATCACCTGAGGGCAAGCATGAGTGTCTGCATTGATATATACTGCATCCTCATATAGCACTGGGGCTGGCTCCTAGAAAGCATTACATACATATTGGTGGAAGGAAGAAAGAAGGAAGGGAGGGAGGGTGGGAAAGGGAGAAAGGGAGGGGGGAAGAATGCAAAATGGTTAGATCTTAGTGCAGTTCTGAGGACTCCAGAAGATAGAGCTACTAGTAAGAGAGACTAGCTTCATTGGGTCTTCTCAGAAGGAACAGGAAACCTTCCAGGTGACCAGGTGATTCAGCTTTTTTTATACTTTAGGCCAGTGGTCGGCAAACTGCAGCTCACGAGCCACATGCAGCTCGCAAGCCATGGTTTGCCGCTCCTTTGACTAATGAGTTTGCCCACCAATGCTCTAGGACAGTGGTTCTCAACCTGTGGGTCGCGACCCCTTTGGGTTGAAGGGCCCTTTCACAGCGGTCGCCTAAGACTATTGGAAAACACCTATTTCCCATGGTCTTAGGAACACACCGCTCCTCGGTGTAGCAAAATGTCGCAATGTAGTTTACTGTTGTCATATTAAGACTGTTACCCATGCTACACCACGATTCAAGACCAAATTTCATTTATTTGTCATTAGAAATAAATATTTCACAATATATAATTACATATTGTTTTTGTGATTAATCCCTATGCTTTAATTATGTTCAGTTTGTAAAAATGAAAAATACATCCTGCATAACAGATATTTACACTACAGTTCATAACAGTAGCGAAATTACAGTTATGAAGTAGCAACGGAAATAATTTTATGGTTGGGGGTCACCACCACATGAGGAGCTGTCTTAAAGGGTCGGGGCATTAGGAAGGTTGAGAACCACTGCTCTAGGACATCCTGGACTCAGATTCAAGTTAATATCAAAAGTTGTTGTTTTTTGTTTGTTTGTTTGTTTGTTTTACTATGATTGAGAAAGCAACTCTTCCATAACTAACAGCCTAACAAGGCAGGCTCCAAGTCTTCAAGAAACTAGTTCTCCAGATATTCTATTCTAGTCATTGGAGTGGGAAAAGTCCTGAGCAGCAAAAAGAGAGTTATGTCAGAACTGCACCAGGCTTATCAGGCTCTTGAGGCTGACTTTTGAGTGTGGAGCTGAAGCTGCAATGACACCCCTGTGCCCAAGGCCTGGGGAGATAGTTGGAGGGGGCCTAACCACGGACAAAGAGAGTTCCAGGGGTGGGAGTAGGCAGCCCCAAGCTAGAGATGAATCGAGTGTTTGGCAGTCATTAGACAGGCAGTAGGTCCTTGATGCTGATTAACCTTTGGCTATAATCAGCCACCCTGAGATCAGGCTCCAGCTTAGCACCTTCATGAACTAGAAGCTTGAGAACTATTTGTTGAGCAAATGAAATCTTCAGTGGGATACAGAGAAGACAAGGTTTTGCCCAAGAAGCCTGGCAGGCCAGCATGGTTAGTCACTACTTTGACAAAGGGATGGAGCCTCTAGTGTGGATGTCATTCCATCAGAAACTTGCCATGACTGGTTCACTTTTACCAAGGAAGACTTTATTTCTTTTCAAAGATGGGGCCAAGACAGTATATCTGACATCAGCCATATTCATTTCATACACCAGAGTAGGCTCCTCATACAGGGAAAGACCAGATCCCAGACCATGCTGTCTTCACTGAGAAACTCCTGTGTTCCACATTCTCAGGTGCCCACGGACTCTCTATTTCCTGGGGGCAGTTACTGGGACTCAAAATATCCCAAACTGACATGACCTTCTCACCCCAGCCCCAGCTCCTACCTTCCCAATGCCTTATCTTGAGAAAAATACATCTCACCCTATATGTGCTTCATCCTGAAAGAGGAGTCATCTTTGGTACTCCGACTCAAGCCTCAAATCCTGTTGGCTCTTCTGCTGAAATATCTTCAGTACCTTCTTCCCTGTCCATCCGGACTGCTGCCCTAGTCCTGGCCTCAACTCTTGTCACAGTGTTCTCACTGTCTCTTAGCCTTAGATCCCCCGCCCTTCTTCTCTACCTTCCACATCACCAGGGTGAGTTCAGTAAGTCCACACCTGGATATGTCTGCCACTCCTGCTTCAAATACCAATGGACAGACGCCCTCATCCTAGAAATAAACTTTCTCAAAGCAGGGACTTCTCTGTTTTCTTTAATCATTAATCCATGGAGCCTAGCCCATGGATTAATTACTGTCAAGCAGTACTTAGGTGAAAAGTGAATGAATGAGTGAATATATTCCCTAAACTTGCTCTGCATTTTCCCAAATTCATGCCTTGTTTTTGTTCACTTTCCCCACTTTATTTGTATAACACTTTTATCATGTCCTGACACTTATTTACTTTCTTATTGTCTGTCCCCCATATTATGATAACATCGATAAGCACAGGGACCAGGTGTGACTTGTTCCTTGCTGAATCCCAAGACTAAGGATAGTGTCAGGTACTTGTTGAATGAATGGAGGCATCATCTACATGATAAATTCCAAATTCTGCACTTGGGCATTCAACCCCTTCTAGATCTCCCTAGACTCATCTTGACAGTCTCATCTCCTATAAGACCACACCATGTTGGAACCTGATCTGGTGTGCCCAAGGTTGGTCCTGGCAGTTCTGAGGCCACCAGAGCACCTGAGGGCCAATTAGGTATGCATTCTGTCAGCTACAGTTGGGGCTCGACCTGAAGTACATGTGCCGGATACAAGCACTAAGTGTCTCTCCCTCTGTAGAAGGCAGCCACTATCCTGGAAGCCTCCATTTGACAAGTGGCACTAAGACCTTTGCCCATGCTCTTCTAATTCTAATAGGCTACCCCAGCACTGACTGCCTCCAATAGCCTCTGTCTGACATGGGTGGAGTTGACACTTGCTGGTCTGGGCTCAAGTGGAAATGAAGGGCAAGTTCAGCTACGTAGCCAGAATGGGTAGCCTAGCCCTAACCCAGGCTTGCTGCCTGGTGCTAGAATCTTCAGGTGCCAGAAGCTGCAGATGCATTTGCCCAAATGGCAAAGGGGGAAGGCTCCCGAAGTGTAAGAGAGAGATAGTGGGTGCTTTTCCTCAAGAGTCTACAGGGTGCAGCACCAAGGGCTAAAAACAAAGACTACAATCCAAGCAGGGAGAAACACATGTAACCCTTCACCCATGCCTCCATTACGCCTCATGTGCAGAGAGCCATGGATCCAAGAGGCACACCCTCATTCTCTGAGGCTGGGATGCTTGGAAATGCCCTGGGCAGGCAGACAATGGAGTCTGGCACAAGTGTTGATGCCCATAGGCTCTTCCCTCTATCCCACCAAACATTGCCTGGCCAGGGACCCCCTCTGCTCCAAGCCTTCTCTAGTCACCCTCCCTGGCACCCTCCTATGGGAATACAAAGGCTCAGATGCTTTGGGATTAGCCTAGGGTAATACTCAGGGCCTCCATACTCCTAGAGGTCTCAGGATTTCATTTGGCTGCTTTGGCAAGCAACAAAGATTCTCCACACACCTACTTTCCCTCAGCAACCTAGGCAGATCAGACACACATGGACTCATGTCAAACCTGACTCTTAAGATCTGCACATTTTCATGAGCTCCAGTCACCACCCCATGGAAGCCATTGGCCTGTGGTCACAGCAAAGTGTCTCAGCCCAATGGCAGCCCCTTTCCTCACCAATCAGATGGCTTCAGAGGCCAGAGTCAGCATCCGTTGGTCTGTCTGTGAAGCCTCCAGTCAGAGATGAACCCCTGGGAACTCATTAGCACCTGAAGCCAGCAGAGACCACCTGGCACTCCTGTCCGTAGGCCAGTAGGTTCTTTGAACTCCCATGAAACTGGCAGCCTCCCAGTCAGAGAGCTACCCCACCTTGCTCAATGCCAGCATGAGAGGCTGGCTGTAACCCAGAGGTGCTCATGCCCACAATTAAGGCAAGCTGAAGGCCCTGGACCAGTGTGGCAACTGCCCACTGGAGAAGCTGTCCTGCCTGCTGGCTGGATGACTGACCCTCTCACTGTGGGCCCTGCATACTCCAGGCTATCAGCAGATGAGGACTGGATGCTGGGCTGCCCAGCTGTAGAAGCTGCTTGTCTGCCCAGACCAAGCCAGCTCCTCCCACGCTCCCTGAGGAGCCCTCTCTTATATAGAGATGCATCACTCAGGGCTTTGTGTCTGGGGACTCAAAGCCACCAGCTCACTACCCTCATGCACCTGCCTTCCAGCCTTAGTAACAGACTTAAACAGCCTACCTAGCCAGAGGGCAAGCCAGTGAGAAATCTGAGAGAGAAGAGGTACCTGATGTGGGGCAGGGCTGAGGGGAAGTACATTTCTTCCCCTCCAGGACTCCCTGAACTTGGCCTCCAAGAGGGGATGGGGTTGGGAAAAGGAAAGTAGGCAAAAGCCCTTGGATGGTGAGTCATTTGCTCCTTTTGAAGAAGCCAGGATCTTAGACTGCTCCCAGGCACAACACAGCCCCCATCTACTCCGCCACCCACACGCCTACATTATTCTGCCTGCCTCTCCCCAGCTGCTGGGAAGCCAACCTGAGACAGAAAACCTGGAATATTGAGTTTCAGCTTCTGCTGGGGCCTGCCCAGCAGGGTAGCACAAACCACAGGCTTACAGATTTTCACACCTACACATATGGCTTGGGGGACTATACACTCTCTCAGAGGACTGTGTGAGGAAGCTTATTTAAGACCCTGTGGGCAAAGCCCGGGGCACATACAGGTGCACATATCTGCATGTGGCAGCAAGAGTTTGCAAGGATGAACAAAAAGCCAAACACAGGAGTTAGTTCTGGGATGACTTGACATTGGGGGGGCAAGGGGCTTTGTTAGGTACACCTGTAATGTTTGCATTTTTCAAGAGGGCATTGTCAAGTAGGATTTGTGTAATCAATATTATTTAAATGTAACTTGCTGGCGTATAGTCCATACACCAGAGGAAGTAGTGGTCAAAATTGACTGATTTTTATTCAGGAGGCTTTTCCTCAGAGGGCAGGCCCTAAAGGCCAGACTTGTATGACCAAGGCAAAGCCAGCCCTTCCTTCTAGAGGTAATCAGTCCAGACTTGCTCTCTAGGGACCCTGGTTGGAGGCATTCTGGCCATCCATTTGCTTCTCTGGATGCCATAGATGTGGAAGGCAATGGAAGCTATCCCCTGCCTTCAAACAGCTCCTGATCCAGTGGGGGGACTGGCTGTACACTGAGTGGTCCGATTATTATGATCTCTGAATGCATAATAATCTGGCCACTCAGATTATACACACACACACACACACACACACACACGCACAGTGGTACCTCGAGATACGAGTGCCCTAACATACGAGATTTTTGAGATACGAACCTTCAAGCAAGCGATTTTTGCTTTGAAATATGAGCAACATTTGAGATAGGAGTAATCGCCCGGATCGGCCGGCTGCACAAGACCCACCAGTTTACCGCGACTTGAGCGTCTCATAGTTTCCCACACCTCAAGGTTACGGAACAAATTAAACTCGTATCTCGAGGTACCACTGTATTAGAGGCCCAGTGCATGAATTTGTGAGTGGGTGGGGTTCAGCCAGCCTGGCCAGGGGGAGGGGACATGGGCTGCTGGCCGGCCTGCCTGCTAGTCAAACTCCTGGTCGAGGGGACAATTTGCATATTAGCCTTTTATTATATAGGATATACACTGAGTGGCCAGATTATTATGGGTTCAGAGGTCATAATAATTCAGCCACTCAGTGTTACAGCCCATGGGAATTTTCACAGAAGAGTAATAAACAACATGCTGCAGAAAGAAAAAAACATTCCCATCCCCCCAATTAGAGTCCCAGCCTCCCCTGTACTTGTCATGGAAAAGTTCCAAGCTTGTTGGGAAGGGTTAGAGAGCTTGGGCAAGGCCAAGGCATCTTGGCAGGGAAGTCGCATCAAGGAGGCGACAGTCCAGACAGATCATATACAGAGAATCAGGTAAGAGGTGTCCCTCACAGAACCCTGCAGAGGGGTCTACTGCCTATGTTCCAGGCTGTGGTGGAGGCCAGCATGGAGTAACTCTGGGTACAATTTCCTTCTGGAAGACCCTGGAGATGGAGTAGACAGACTGGGCTAGGAACAGCTAGTCGCACTTCATTCTGGGTAGAGGAATAGCAAGAGCTCAGGCAAGGGCTCCACCTTAGCTCCCCCTGCCCCGGAGGCATTTCTCCAAGGGGCCACCACACTGTTTGCATTTCAGCTAAATTGCTCCCAAGGGTGAGTCTTTGTTTCACAACATATTTTCAGCCAGACTTTTTCTGCAAGCATGTTCATGTCTGTTCACAAAAACACATGCCCATGTCCCAAAGGCAAGCACTTCCCCATGCCACAATAGCCTTCTCTTCCTCTTAGCTTTCCTGCGTGGCCCAGCTGAAACAGAAGAATGGGGCAGCTTGAGGAGGAACACGGGAAGTCAGGCCTCCTGGCATCCTTAGCTTCAATCAACTCCACTCTGCTTGGCTTACCTTCCATGTCATCAAAGACAGTGGGGGTTTGGACTGGTGGCAAGAAGCTACACATGCTGCTCCTCACTGAACCTTAACAGTGAGCTGCTCCTTTTAATTAGTCCCCAGATTTTGGGTCTGTCCTGAGGCAGTGGGGAGTGGAGGTGTGACCTGCAAGGAGGAATTTCAGTCTACCTCCTAGCTGGCTGGTTATTCCAGGTACTCCAGGACCCATGAGTAGAGGGCAGGGAGCCTCCAGGTTCTACCCAGGATTCCTGGTTCTTAGAAGTATTGCAATCCCCAAAGAGTCAGGAGTGGAGGAATCCTCTCATTTTATGAGGGTCAAGGAGGACCAGAAAGGGGTGTGGCAGGGGCAGAGTAGGCTTGAAAACAAGTATCTCCCTCTCTCTTCACCCTACTTGCTTCACTCTTCCTCCTCTCCTCTCTATATTCTCTCTCTCTCTCTCTCTCTCTCTCTCTCTCTCTCTCTCTCTCTCATATGCATGCAGTCACATTTATTTTACATCTCATGACTAATAATGACTAACACACTCTCTTTATAACGGAGAACTCATGATAAGTTTTGGGATTGAGGATGTTCTGGTTAGTCACTAAAACCAATGGAAATGTTCTGGGTCCATGTCCCCCAAGAGACATGCATGTATCTCTTTGTCCCCAGCACAGCCCTACCCAACAGTCCTCCCTGTCTGAGATGAGCTTCACAGGATTGTGGACATGGATGAATTAAATTCAAAGCTCCTCCCTGCGACCTCCCTCCAGAGAAGAGTTGGGGCCTCATCCCAGCAAGTCTATAGGAGGGACTCAGGAGAACACATCTCAGACTCAGCCCTGTCCTGGTCTTGCTGGACAATCTCGGGGCCATGTTCCCACTCTCTGGGACTCAGCTCCCTCCTGGGTAAGTGAAAAGTTTTCTGGTCATTTCCGGGAGATTTCCTCTGATTGAGTCTTTGTTAACACCTGGCCCGGACAAGTTACTGCAGAAGCACTTCCCCCACAGGCACTTGCTGGCCTGAATCCAACAGGAAGGACCTGTAAACTGTGCCCCTAAGGAGGCCCCTGCAGAGCTGGGAACAGTGGCAGGGGGGAAGGAGGGAGAATCAGAGCCCCACATGAGTCCTGGATTCAAGAAACTCAGCCAGCAGGGTTTGCCATCACTGAACTTTTATTGAGCATTTTCTCTGTGCAGAACCCTATGCACACAACGTGGAAGGAAACAGGAAAATATAGCCAAGCCCCTGACACATAGAATGGAACAAAAGGGACAAGATGGTCACTGTGGAGTCCTGATGGACAGGCAGGAAGCACCTGTCACTGGTGTTACTGTGAGGATCATATGCCACCTTCCCTTCACCCTCCAAAGGGCTGCATCCCAGCCCTTTTGGATCTTCCTGCACCTCCCAGCAGCTAAATGCCTCCCCCAGCAGGGGATCCAACCAGAGTTAGAAAATGGCCCTGCAGATGCTGGGAGCTGCTGGGAAACAGAAGGAGGAAGGGCAAGGGTGACCCAGGGAAAGAAAGGAATCAAGGGAAGGAGGAGAAAGCTCTGTTGGTAGGATGGCTGGTGAAGCATCACTGGCGAATCCACAGCCACAGGTTGACTATGCAGAGCGACAGCAGAATGCTGAAGAACATAACTTCCCTCTGGGTTCTGGCAATTTCCTGGTCCTCCAGGGTGCTCAAACGCTCACTGTTCACACGCTGCTGCAGAGAGACCAAGAGCAGGCTGCTAAGAAAAGCTGTTCTAGGGAAGCCCACGACCCACCAATTGGAAAAAGCTATGAAGTTCAAACGGGAAGGGACTTTGCTCCCTTTGGAGTGGGGTACTACCTCGGGATAAGAAGCGGCTGATAACAGGGGCCTGGAGTGGGATGGGCTGCCTATGTTGGCGGGCCCAGCTGCTTTTCACACTCCTTTGAATGTGCTAGTTGTCTTGATGAAGCCAGTCCTTCCCAGCTATGCAAGGTGAGCAGGGAAGGGCACTTTAATCCTGAGGAGAGCTGGTGTGGAGAAAGCAGCAGCACTGGAGTGAGGGCTTCAAGATGGGGTAACACTCAGGGGCCAGAGAGGGCCACCAGGCTGATAACACTCCACACCCATATCCATGGCCATGGCTTCTGCAGTTTCTGCCCAACCAAAACTCCTATCTCAGACCTCTCAACTATTCTCTCTGAATAGATGCCACCATCCACTTCCGTTCTCTCTTTGTCATCTTTTTTTCTTCATGTTGAAGCTGACTTAAGGCTGACAGAAAGATGGGACTTGGGTGCCATAGGCATTGAGAGCAGAGGAGGAGAGCCTGACCTCAATTTGGTAAGATAGCTGGAATGGCTATGCAACCTCAAGGAGGGGGTTGATTTATTGTTGTTGAGGCCCACCTGCCCACAAAGCACCATGATTCTGCCTTCACCCACCAAGTGAGTCCCCAGCACAGCAGACATTCACCTGTTTTCTTATGGCTTCTATCTCCAGTTCATGTGTCTCTTCCAAGCCAATCTCTGCAATCGTATCTGCCTCTGAGTTGCTGGGAAATAAGAAAATATAACAACTCAGAGCTGCTAGTTGTCCCAGACCAGGCCTGGCAGAAAGCATAGGAAAGCTAGGAGGGCCAATGAGTAAGATCAGGGATTTCTCTGGACGGTGACTCTGTCAGCTTCTAGTCCTCTCCTTCTTTGATAAGCAGGTCCTAGGGCCTGAGGGCTGGAACCCAGCCCAGCCCAGCTGAAGAACACTCAGAGGACTCAAATTAGGCAAGGGGCCAGGAGGCTCAGGAGCTGTGGTGAGGAAGTGACAGGTCTCCAACAATCATGGCCAGCTGCTCAAGCCCTTCCTGGCTAATCTGACTCTCTGGCCCACTCCGGACCCTGCCCAGAAGCTCCTCCTTTCCTCTTGTAGGGTCTCTGGGATCCATCTTACCACTCGTAATGGAATCTTGTGCCATGGAAGCTGCCAGGACACTCCCGAGGACGACCATCCCCATGACCTGGCTCTCTTCCCGTTCTGCGTACCGGCAGCTGAGTACCCTAAGTAAAGGAATGGTCAGTCAAAGTAACCTTCATAGCCCCAGCTGAGAAATGTGGCTGCCTTACACTTTGCCCAGGTACACCTGCCCCCAGGAGTCACATGGTGTCTGAACCTCCAGAATCAGGGGCTTGAAGCTTCAGACCATTAGGGCAGCCTCAGAGGATCACAAGTTGGCTGCCTGCCACCATTTTACCCACACCATGATCCCCAGTAACTCCTGGTCATCTAGGCTGCAGTGAAGGAAAAACAGTGATAGGGGTCCTTCTGCCAACACCAACACATGCCGACAGCTGAGTCTCAGCAACCACAGGAGACAGGAAACCTCGATTTTAGAACCAAGGAAATTGATTCCTGGAGAGATGACTGCACTTCCCCAAGGACGCATGGTATCAGAACTCAGGATAAAAGTCTGGCTCCTGGGAAACCATCGCTTCTTTCTCTTTCTCTGGGTGAACCCAGCCATCCCCATGTCTTTCATTTCTATCCATTTCCTAATAACTGGATTGGATGTCTCTGGCCCAGAGCTCGGGGGCCAGAGGTATCTTGTGCCTTAAAGAGCTAGTGTGAGCTAGAGGAGCAGAATGTGACAGACCCACCTGGGTTCCAACCTCAGCTCTGGGTTTCCCATGCAAGAAGAAATATCTCATGATACGTTTGTTTAACACACACTTATGACAAAACCGGTTTGGCTCAGCGGATAGAGCTTCAGCCTGCAGACAAAGTTCCCAGGTTCGATTCCCATCAAGGGCACGTATCTTGATTGCGGGCACATCCCCAGTGGGGGTGTGCAGGAGGCAGCTGATTGATGTTTCTCTCTCATCGATGTTTCTAACTCTCTCTCCCTCTCCCTTCCTCTCTGTAAAAAAACAATAAAATATATATTAAAAAAATATTAAAAACACACACCACACGCCAAGGACCATGTCATCCTCTAAACCCTTACCAATATCAAGCCATTAAATCCTCATCATGACTCTTTGAAATGGGTATTACTATCATCTCATTTTGAAAGTTGGGAAAACAGAGACATAGAGAGGTCAAATAACTTGCCCAGGTCACATAACTGATAGGTAAGCAGAGCAGTAATTTAGCTCAGGACATTTCGTTCTAGAGGTTGTTCTCTTAACCATTACACTGTGATACCTCTCATACTTGACATTGCTCCCCCTTTAAGACTCCATTAAAGTGACAGTGAAGACAGTAAAATTGTATAAGCCCATAGGAAAGAAAATAATGGAAGAGGCAACAGAGAATGAAGGAGTTCAACAACATTGTAGAATTCAGAAAGTATCAATAAGGAATGAAGCTAGCCTCAGTGTGGCTCAGAAACAAATGAGGAGCAACTGAGGGGGATCCCCACCTGGCAATGCTCTGAAAGGCCCCAAACTTGGAGGCTGCAGGGACACTGGGGTTGTCTTGAGGACCAAGGTGGAAAACAGGGGCATTAACTGAAGGCATATACATGGAAATGTTATCTGCCCCTCCCACCCAACCTGGCTGGCAGTCAGGAACTTATTTAAAACAGTTAGGTCCCTTGCTCCCCAACCTTGTTGCCTTTTCCCAGTAATCTTTGCAACAGTGTAACAACCATTTTTCTAAAACTTGCCTTCATCCACTGGTAAATGTAGCTAACAGAATTGGCTACAGAAATACTGGGTTCAAATGATTCCCTAGAACAAACAGGTCTTTCTCCTCTCCAAAAAAGCTGTCTTTTCCCACTATCCTTTGCAACAATATGGCCACCATTTTTTTCTAGAATATTCCTTTTTGTAGTTGAAAGAATTGGCTACAAAATGGTCAGATTTCATTGACTAGATTTCCTAACAGCCAGGAAGCAAAAGGAACCTCGCTTGCCTTACCATTGTCCTAGCCCTGATATATATAATTTTGTATTTTAATATATTTGTATTAAAAAATAAAACATTCAAAATAAATAAATAAATTTGTATTTTAAATATTTAGATATTTATATATAGAATATATTTATATATAAATACATAAATATAGACATATTTATAGAGAGAACAATATACACTATTTAATTCTTTAATATGGGAAACTATCATTTCACAGACACGAGTTCTGCCGAATAAATATATCTGTTCCAGGCACTCTGGACTCTCAAGGCTTAACTCCCAGCCTATGAAAAGATGGCTCTGACCTCTTGTTGAATGCCCCTATCCTCATTTGCCTGCTTTCTCTTCCCTCCACCCCCAAGTCAACATCTTACCCTGTTCAAACTACCATCATCAGGCTGGAGCCCCTACAGCCAGTACTACCACCCCAACTCCACCACCACATGCCAAGGGCCGCTTCATAAAGTACCATTTTCCTGGGCCGGGAGTCGGTCACATTCCAAACTTGTTGGCCTCCAGCAGACCCAGCAGCTTTGGACTCCAACTTCTGTCGCCGCTGAGTGGTACCCCGGGACCGGGATCCATGATCTATTATTTCTGGGAAGAAGAACAAAGACCCTAAGAACACCCATAGAGGCTTTACCAAGGCTTCATGGGCACAGGACACCCAGAAAGAGGTTGGGTCCCCAAACTTTTTAAGAATCACTCAACACCCACTCACTGCTGTCCACTGGCCAAACCCAGGCCCCAGTTTGTTCATTTACTCAAAAGATTAGCAAGTATTTACTGAGGACCAAGCTCGGTAGTAAATTACTGGGGAGAGCGCACTGACCAAGAGACAAGATCATAGCAATCAAGACACTATGTGTATACAAGGGGAGTAAGGGAACAAAACAGAAAACAGGCCATCAACTATAGATTCAAATCAACTATATATATTCAAATATATATTTTCCAAAATGATAAAACAGGGCAGAATAAGGCATTGGAGGGCTAAAGAGAAAATTGATCTGAGCTTTTGCAATAAGCACAGTGGTGGCTTGGATAAAGAAGGGACCATACATGTTGAGTCTGAAAAATGTTCATATCAACCCATTTCCCTCCAGCTCTCTGTCACTGAAGCCATGAATACATGTATATGGACACCGAGATACAGTTGCACCCACCCACCCATGCGTTCAAAAACACGTACATGCATATAGATGAGTGTCTGCCAAGCCACACACATACTTTCTCCATCACACATGCACAGGGGCAGACAGCCAAGGGACGGGACATTTCAGGGGATCCTCACCTGCTACCACTAGGTGCTCTTTACTTTTACCATGGTTTACAAGAATCAGGTCTTCATCCATGGACATTTCCATTTCCTCCTTGATGCTAAGGGGGCCTCCTGCCATAACAACCAGTTATTCACTTGGAAGCAATGACCAAGGATGCACAGGGAGCAATGTAGAGAAGAAGCACTCTGAAAATGAGCACTTTGAGGCGCCAGAACTCTGGGAAATATATCCTGACGTGGGGGTGGAGCCAGATTCCCATTTACATTCAATCTTTAGACCAGCACCTTCTGTTCCTGCTGTATCTTGTTGTCTGGGTTTGTGGCCTTCTCCCCTGCTACTCTGTAAGCAACATAGGAGAAGAGATAAGGCTCCAGACGTTTGCCTGTGAGAACTTCCCTGGCTCTAAGGTCACCTGATTTGACCCTATTTGGAGTACATATGGGGTTCATCTTCCACAATTTCGAAAAAGGCGAGGACTGGCACAGGACCCCAGAGTCAGTCAGTGACCAGAGCAGGGTTGGATCTCAGGCCTGTCGTGGCTTCTGTAAGCCCAACTCTGGTTACAGGCATCCTCCAAAGGCATCCTCTGCAGAGTATATCTTGCCTCCCCCATTCCAGAGTTCCCAGGTCAGGGAGAGATGGCCTTATGGATATCCTAAAGTCAGTATGTGCAGTAACAGTGAGAACCAAAGGAGGGAAGAGCAGGAGAGGAGGAATTGCCTCCTATACTATAGCCTCCAGGGTTCTGAAGCCCTTCACCCTCTTATCTAAGTCCAAATTCTCCCTCAGTTTCCTTGCTGATTAGACCACTGTAGAAGTTGTGCCCACTTGCCTACCTTCTTCCCCAGTTATTCCATGAAACACTAGTCTGGTATTGCTGTGCATGTATTTTGTAGCTGTGGTTAATATTTACACGATTATCGGGCTTTAAGTAAAGAAGACAGCTAACCCTCAATAATATGGGTAACTGGGGTTACCTGGAGAAATTCTGTCTCAAGACTGCAGCATCAACTCCCACTTAAGCCTGTTGGCCTTCCCTGCAAATTTTGGGCTTGTCAGCTCCACAATGGCATGAGCCAATTCAAGTAAATTTCTATATACCTACACATACAAGTGTACATATACATTCATTCATCTTATTGGTTCCTTTTTCTGAAGACCCTTGGTTGACACGACCAACCAAGTTTCTATAGGTCAGCTCTTGGGGAACACCCCAGGGCCTCCAGGGGAAGAAGAAGCTGTTTGTTTGTTTATTTGTTTTTATTGTTGACAGTGTTATAGATGACCCCCATTTTTTTCCTCCTTTCCTCAATCTACCCAGTCCCCACCCAACTCCAGGCCTTTATCACACTGCTGTCTGTGTCCATGAGCTATGCATTTCTGTTTTTAAGTTCTTTGGTTAATCTCTTCCTGTCCCCACACCCCTGTCAGCTCTGATCCAGAGAGATTGGTTCCAGTGCTAGACAGGTGGGGCCAGGGAAGGGGACAGGCAGCCAAGATCATGCCACCCTCTCTAAGCAAGTCCTGGAGCAGAGCTGACATAGGCCCTGCCTGCCTTCCTTAGGGCCCCTGAAGAAGCCCTGCCCAGCTCCAGCTGAGAAACTGCCATGAAATCTGAGCTTTCTGGAGGGCACCTTAGGGGCAGAGAAGTATACTCTGTGGGACTTAGGAGCTTGGGAAGCAGGAGCCATGGATTTCTGCCGGAGCAGGCTTGCTAGATTGAGGAAATAAAAATACAGCATATCAATTGAATTTGAATTTTAAATAAACAACAAATATATTTTTTAGTGTAGAATGCTCCATGTAACATGTGGGACATACACTAAACATATTCATGGTTTATCTGATATTCACATTTAACTGGGTATCCATATTTTTTCTGACAAGGCTAGGTTCTGCCCATCCTCACCATGATCTCAGTATTTGAGCTTGAACAAATCTTTCCTTTCTTGGGGCCTCAGTCTCCCCATTAAATGATAAACAATTTTCTTCTGGCTGGTTTGGGAGAACACTCAAGTCAGCAGAGTCAAAACAGTGTGGACAGGCACAGGCAGGACTTTGCATTATTAACCTCAAATCAGATTACCCTCTGACTGCCACCTGGAACTTCCTGGGCACTGGGACACTGGGCTTACAGAGGCACTGCCTCCTAGTGGCAAAGGAACCCACCACCTAAAGCCAAGCAAAATGGGTAGAGAGACTTCCCTTCCAGTCTCCCAATGAGACCCAGAAATCCTGGCACTTTACCTTGGGCACCAAGGAGGGCAGGACTGTAGGAGGCAAAATTTGCATGTGGTTTCTTTCTCACACCTTCTTGGAGCGGGGGGGGCGAGATTTGAGTTGGAGGAGAGCATGGACATAAGAAGCAAACTTCCACAGGCAAGCTGCCCAGAGAGTAAAAGGATATGTGGCTTCGTTAAGGGCAGGCAGAGGAAGGGGCTTGAATTTGTTCCTTGACATGTCTCTCTAGCATGCAAAACTTTTCCCTTCATCATAATTTTCTTCTGAAATGCTCACAAACTCTCATTCTCTGAAAAGCCCCCACTGTCTAGTATGTCAGCCTAGGGGGCCTGAAGGACTAGAGTATCTAGAGTTCAGAGAGATTTGCCAAGCCTTATGGGACCAGGAGAATGTGGCCTGTGGCCAAGTGTCAGTGATGGGCTGCAGAGACCTAGACCCCAGCAGAAGGATCCCAGAGGATGGGGCCAGGGGACCCAAAGCTCTTCCCACCTAGAGATTAGACAGATGCTTCTGGAAAAGGAGGGTGGGATCTAGAGAACATCTGTCTTAGATGTGTGTGTGTGTGTGTGTGTGTGTGTGTGTGTGCGCGCGCGCACGCGTACATTATTTTACATAAATGAGATCATACATTTGAGATACGTGTTGTTCTGCAACTTTTTTAAGTGAACTGTGTTCCTTGGGGGATCTTCCATGTCAGAACAAATGTACCTCACATCTTTTAAACACAGCAAGCATTGTGTCGCACAGCTACGCCCCTGTTTATTGGCCTGCTCATGGGCATTGGGATGTCTAGAGCTTTACACTTTTATAAACAAATGTTGCAGTGAGCATTATTGGCCATTCCTCTGCACACATTGGTCGCATGTTTTTGTAGAGTGGGTGCTAGAAGAGGTATTGCGGGGTCCTAGAATATGTGTTGATACCTTTGACCAATATTGACTGATATCATGTCCCCTCCAAAGAGGCTGCACTGAGTGGGAACTCACCAAGGGGAACAAGTGCTGGGTTCTTCACAGCTTTATCAAGATACTGTATTATGAAATTTTCTAAAAGGCATCATTATGATGGATGAAAAATTATAGCTATCGCATTGTTGCTTTAATTTATATTGCTTTAATTATGACTAAACCTGAGTAACTTTTCATGTTTATTAATCTTCTTTGTTCCTTTTCTGTGAACTGTCTACTGGAGGGCTTGGATCTTTATTAAAATAAGAGCACCTTTATTAACATGGATGGGGGCAAAAGCTTTATCTCCCTTCAAGTTAAACATCCCCATGATGGAAAACATATCATCATTTTCCCTAAAGGTGATTGTGAGCACAGAGCATCCACTGGGAACAAAACAAACACAGTTAATTGCATCCAAGTTTTTGCTGAAATCTAGAGGATGTACAGCCCCCAACAGAACAAGTGTGCAACACAGGCAGGTGTTGCCTTCCTATCTGCCTATCGGCCCTTGTCTTGTGTCTGTCTCTCTGCTTGCCCCACCTCATACCTCCACCAATGCCTTCCCACCACTGGCCTCTCCCAGCTGTTTAACCAATCGTGTACTCTATTTAGATTCTCAAGCAGCTTGAGGTCTGATGGCTTGTTTGCTACCTGCTTCCAGCTCTCTTGCAAGTAGTGATGGTGGTTGGCAGAGACCCAGGCCCAGGGTCGGTATGCCTGGGAGTGACTTCTAGATCTGGCACTGGTCATCTTAGGCAAGTTGCTTCCTCTGCTCTGAGCCTCAGATCCCCATCTTCACATGCAAGATCAGCTAAAATCCTGTTTCAAATTGTGTTGCTTGGTTTCAGAGAAGTGTGAAATCTTACCATTTGTGACAGCATGGATGGACCTAGAGGGTATTATGTTAAGTGAAATAAGTCAGTCAGAGAAAGATAAATACCATATAATTTCGCTTACATGTGGAACCTAAAGAACAAAATTAATGAACAGAAAAAATAAAACAAACATGCGCGCTCATGCGCACACGCGCAAGCGCACACACACACACACACACACACACACACACACACAGAATAGAAACAGACTAATGATAGATACAGAGAACAGACTGATGGTTAACAGAGGAGATGGGTGTTGGAGGACTGGATGAAAAAAAAGGGATTCAGCAGTACAGATTGGTAGTTACAGAAAAGTCACAGGGATGTAAACTACAGAATAGGGAATAGAGTCAATAGTATTATAGTAACTATGTATAGTGCCGGGTGGGTAGTGAAAATATCAGGGAAACACTTTGTAAACTATAAGATTGTCTGACCAGTATGCTGTACATCTGAAACTAATACAAAATAATATTGAATGTAAGTAAATAGATAAATAAATAACAGGAACTATTAGACTGTAGCTCTCTAAAACCCTTTGATTTGATTGTATCACACTTTACTGCAAGTTATTGATAATTAAGAAAAGAAAGAAAAAGAAAAGGATAAAGGAAGATAAAATATAATTTCAAATGCCAAAGGGCACAATTGTCTGCTGCCTCTTCTGCTCAGAGCCCCATCTCAGGCAGCTGCAATTCCAAACCCAAGCAAGCCGGATTTTGGCTGCAAACCAGATTTCCTAGGCATCTGGGAGCTTCCTCTCCACTTGATAATAAAACTTATGAACCTGTAAACACTTTTTCTTCCTGCTCCTGGAAGCAGCTGGTACTGAGGTCATCCCTAGAGCCCCTGACCCTCCCCCATCCAGAAGGGAAGGGGAAGGAGAAGGGAAAAGGGAAGGGGGACTAGCAAAGCCTTGCAGCTGTCTTTCCTTTCCTTAAAGAGACAGGAAAGACAGAGAAGCAAACTGCAGGGACTGAGCAGGCCCAGGGAAGGAAGGTCACCTCATAAGAAGAGAGGAGTAAGTGGCAGGACACCTAGGGTAGCCCTTGGACCCGGCCCTCATAGGGACAAGGCAGCACCTAGATTTCTAAGTGTGGGCTCCTCTCATCCAATATGCATCCAGTATGGCTGTTTTAAATCAAGACTGATTAATGTAGCCCTAGCCTGTTTGGCTCAGTGGGTGGAGCGTCAGCCTACAGACAGAAGAGTCCCAGGTTCAGTTCTGGTCAGGACCATGTACCTCAGTTGCAGTCACCTCCCTGGCCCTGGACCCTGGTCATGACTCATGCAGGAGGCAAGCAATCGATGTGTTTCTCTCACATTGATCTTTCTCTCTGTCTTTCCCTCTCTTCCACTCTATAAAATCAATGGAAAAATATCGTAAATAATCAAATACTGACTAGAGTTAGACAGATAGAAACGTGAGGATGTGCAGAAAGCCCAAGGGTCTGTGATGACAGTAGCAGGGGTTGTTTCTGTGGTGGTCCTGCCCTTAATCCTGCCACACACTGCCTCCTAGAGTTCTGTCAGCTTAAGTGGGGGGACCTAACCATTTTCCCTAACACTTGCACACCTCCAGGATAACTCACAGCCTCCCACAAGAGCTCAGATTTAGTAGAAAAGTCTTTTCCAAGTTGGGTGGAAATGTTGGTCATGGCCCCTGAACTCTGGTCTAGTCTGTGGGGAACAACTCCAGCAGAGATGGGTTAAAGACACTGAGCCACAGCCCTGGCTGACAAACCTACAGCTGGGCCCATGGCTGGGATGCTATGTTCCTCTGGGTTCCTTCATATCAGCCCCTAAAAGTTTCCCTCTTCAGGAATGGGCTGCCAGAACAACTCAGGTAGAGCTGCAATGAGTTTAGGATAATGGTTGCTGGCTGATAGCCTAACGGACAATTCAGGATGGCCCTGCATGTCTAGCTAAGAGCAGCACCAAAGAGCAAAAAGGGGTCAGCTTGCTCCTACCTCACAGTATTGCCAGCTGATGTTCCTGCTGCTCCTTCTTCTCTGCTAGCCCAAGAATCCCTTCCCCAAAAAGCTGCCAGCAAATTTGGAAACTCAGTGGGGCATAGTCACCTGTCTATTTGGTCAATTCTGTCCCATGTACAGGGAAGCAGGTGGGAAAAGACCACTTTCCTGATCCTCAGGGAAGGAGTTGAACAAGATGACTTTGAAGAGCCCTTAACTTTGCCTGTGGGGTGACTCCTGAGGTCGAACTGTGTCTACGTTCAATTGTTTCCATATCCAGAGACTGAAAACTGATCAGAAGCCAAAGGACAATGGCCAACAATAATGAGAAGGTGGAAAAAGTGGTACAAAAGTTTCAGACGTTGACCAGCTCAAAAGCACAAGCAGCAGCCTCCCCTATGAGCTGAAAAAAGACATGGAGGAGATGAGAAACAAGAAGCTGCTTGTTTTTCACACAAGTAACTGGTGAAAAGCCTCTGAAGCAATCCCTCGTTTTATAGATGGGATAAGCCGAGGCTCAGAGGTGACTGGGACATGACTTGGTTCACTTAGCAATTCAGTGGCAAGGCCAAGATGTAAATCAGTGTCTTCAGACTGGTAACCCAGGGTCCTTGCTAAGACAGGGGGCAATCCCAGGGAAAAACTGGTTCAAGAGAGTTTCAGCAAACATCCTCTAGATCCATGTCACTCTGGCATGCCTTCACCCTCACAAGACAGAGCCAGCAGGCACAACAGGAAGGTTTGGGTAAATTAGAACCCAGCTCTACAGTCCTAGTGCCCCCTCTCCCAGCCATAGGATTTGACCCACAGCTCCTCAGTTAGCTGGGTGACCCGAGGCAATGTACCTCAGTGACCCCACCTAGGAAAGGCAGGTTAGGGTTCATGGAATGGGAAGCACTAGCCTCCTAGCAGAGCTAATGCTTAAAGCCTGAGATACTAGGATTTTCCCACAGTCAACAAGGCCTTCTTACTTGCCCTTTACCAAATATGAGCTGTCCATGTCACTAACAAGGCTGGTATCCCCTATGTTCAAGCCCCAGCCCCAGCTCTATCCGTGATTTCTCTGCATTTTCTGGCCTTTCAGATCCTTGCCTGTCCATGATGATTATCTCCAACATGGAAACATTGATCCATCTTTCCCAGCACTTTGTAGGCATCTCTCACCTCTGTCTTTCTCCCCTGCACTTAGTGCGCTGCCTGACACATGTAGGAGCTCATTGAATAGTTGCTGAATTAAAATTACCTTAATACAGTGGTACCTCGAGATACGAGTGCCCTAACATACGAGATTTTTGAGATACGAGCCTTTGAGCAAGCAATTTTTGCTTTGAAATACAAGCAACAGTTGAGATACGAGTAATCGCACGGATCGGCCAGCTGCACACAACCCACCAGTTTACCACAACTCGAGGGTCTCATAGTTTCCCATGCCTCAAGGTTACGGAACAAATTAAACTCGTATCTCGAGGTACCACTGTAACTATATATATAAAAAAGCCTAAATGACTATTATAACCAGATGACTGGATGACCAGCCAGTAACTATGACATGCACTGACCATCAGGGGGCAGACACTCAATGCAGGGGCTGCCTCCTGGTGGTCAGTGCACTTTCACAGCCAACCTCCCATGGCTGGCCAATCTCCCTTGATCCCTCCCCCTCTCCCTCCCATCTCCGACCAGCTGCTCCAATCAGCCCAATCAGGACTGGGTGAGATGGTGATTGTTGGCAGCCAAGATACCCCACCCATGTGTGAGTTGGTGCACCGGGTCTCTATAGTGCTCTCTCAACACCTTGATAGTTGCCCCCACTACACACATTGTCTCCATTCTTTTACCTCCCAAACATTCCTCTCCTCATTTGAGTTTGGCTTTCTCATCGATCTCTCAGCTAAAATCCCGTAGGTCATGGTCACCAATGACCTTCTGGCAGTTTGATCCAATGAATCTGCTTCACTCTTCATGTTACTCAGCTTCTGAGAAGCATTTCACGTATTTGTCCTCTCCTTCTGGAAACACTTTCCTTCATTGGTTTTCAGGATTCTACACTCCCATAGTTTTCTACCACCTCTGCCACCTGAACAGATATCAACATCCACAGATGAATAAGTCCCTATACAAAGTGGCATAGAACACCCAGCCAGCATGGCTCAGTGGTTGAGCATTGACCTATGAACCAAGAAGTCTCAGTTTGATTCCCGGTCAGGGCACATGCCTGGGATATGGGCTAAGTCACCAGTGTGGGATGTGTAGGAGGCAACTGATCAATCATTCTCTCTCATCATTGATATTTATCTCTCTCTCTCCCTCTGCCTTCCTCTCTGAAATCAATAAAAAATATTTTTAAATGGAATAGAGCAATGCAAAGTCAACCCTCCATATCCACAGATTCCCAGTTTTGTTTTGTTTTTTTTTGTCTAAGGTTGGTTAAATATGCAGAACCTAGGGATATGGAGGACAGACTGCTTATTTATTGAAAATATTTTGTGTATAAGTGGACCCACACAATCCAAACCCGTCCTGTTCAAGGGTCAGTTGCAAATCTCCCTCTCTCTCTCTCTCTCTCTCTCTCTCT
>JAAGEH010000015.1:777475-900311 GCA_011751065.1 Lasiurus cinereus
TATATATATATATATATATATATATATGTGTGTGTGTGTGTGTGCATATCCTATTAGAACCCTAATACAACCTCCAAAATATATAATTTAGTGTTTGAGCAAAGATTTTCTCAGTAGTCTACTTCCATCTGTCTTTTCTGCCACCAACCTAGCCAATCCTATCACTATCTCTTGCTTAGATGACTGCAATAGCCTCCTACCTTATCTCTCTGATCCTGTCATGGTCCCTTTAGTCCATTGTAGACAATGGTAGAGAGATTGTTTTAACTATAAAAGGCTTGGTCATGCCACTTTGCTCCTTAAAGCACTCCTCAGTGACCTGCCATTATCACTAGAATAAAGACTACAGCTCTGAGTGTGGCCTAGGGAGCTCTGCATGGGCTTCCCTCTACTTTTCCAACTTCATCTTGCACAAGTCTTTCTCTTTATGCTACTCTGGCTTCTTCTGTTTCCTTAAAAACATGGTGGCTTTGCTGGACTCCAGGTCTCCATAGGCTGCTCCTCTGCCTGGTTTAATTGTCTTCCCTGCTCTTTGCTAACTGATTTCTACTCAGCTTTCAATCTTTAAGTTGGGCATGGCTTCCTCAGGAAGGCTTTCTTTGGCAGCCCCCATTCCAAACACAATGGATCTTCCCCATTGTTCTGTCCTTTCACACCATGCAGTCTCTGGCCAACTGTTACAAGGGTGTGGCAGTGGGGAAAGGGTGAGAAGAGGGGTCTTACCTTCCCAAGCCACACTCTTGAAGCAGTCTTTGCCCCTGATCTGATTCCTTATGTCTGTTCTAGCAGGGACTGAGAGACACTGGAGTAAAAATGTCTCTCCTCACCACCACCCCTTTAGGTCCCTCATGTCCCTGACTTGCCCTCAGCCTCTCCAAGCAATCCAACTGCCTTGTGCCTATAATCTATGGTCTTGTGATACAGCTGGCAGATCAAAAAGGGAGGCTCAGTTCCTTGGATAGTACCCCAAGAGGGACTTTGGAAGCCTGGGGTCCAGACTAGGATAAGAACAGAATTTAAGGTCTCTGGCTCTCTTTCCTGGCATTTAGCCTCTACATTCAGTCCTTAAAAGAGGCCCTGAATTTTATTGCTATTGTCTCAGTACTACTGTGGCTTTTCCCATTAAAGGGTGAATTACATTCATTACTGGGGATTGTCACAACTTGTGCCAATGATGGCCCATGGCCTTATCTCATGCTGCACCAACACCTGAGTTGTTTGGGGCTAGACCACACTTCTGCCAAGGGGGTGGTTAGGGCATCATTATCCTCTGAATAGTCTCTGACTCTTGCCATCCTCAATATTCAGGAAACTAGGCAGGACGAAGTCTGAGCATCATGTCCCACCTACAAAGGACATGAGAATAACCTTCTTCCCAGCTCCCCCCCCATCTCTGAAAAGAAGCAGGGCATCCTAGCCAGGGACACCTCTGTAAGTAACCAGGGATCAGGTGTCAGGGACGCTGCTGATGTGATTTGTGACAGATTTTACAAACTTCATCCCAGGGGTGTGGGGCAGGAGATCATCTTACACAAATGGGGACAAACATTAGGACCCAGGACATCTTTGCTTCCTGCTTCCAAACTGGTTTGGGCTGTTTCCTTATCTACAGTCTGACTTTTGGAAAAACCAGTTTGGCCCACAACCATCCATCCCCCATGGAAGTCTGGGGATCCAAAGGAGATGAGGACAGAACACAAGTGAATTACATTTGCTCTTTATTATTATTCATTATCTTGTACAGGAAAAGACAAAAAATTTAACAGCTAAACTCAATAATTACAATAAGACAGAAACAGATAAAGCAATCAGAAGCAAGTTTGTTGCCCCCCAGGCTCCAGTGAAATCCTGACCTATTACTGAATGCACAGAATTCCCAGCTGACATGGGTCAATACATGAATAAGAGCACGGTTTAAAGTGGTACCAAAATTAATCCATTTCACAGTAATCATGTCTATAAGCTCAATTGCACATATGAGTTTCCACTATCACAAGTTCACAATCACAGAGTGAAATAGCAGGTGTGCTCAGGCCTGGGAAAGTGGCATCCACAAGGGGAGATGGATTTGAAGGCAAAAGCAGCTGTGGGATTTATCCCAATCTTGAATATCTGTGTTAATGCTATAGGCCTGGGGGCGGGAGCAGAGCAGGCACTGTTCAACGGGCAGCTATCTCAGTACAGTGGAACAACTGTTGAGGCATTGAGCCCGAGGGGGTGTGCTGTTTGGATATCTTTGTCAGAGAAATTCTTGCTAGAGAGAGACTCACCGCCCACAGCCTGTGAAAGGAAACGCTCCCTTTGAATATTTGGGGGTGGCAAATGATAGCATCGGCCAGTCTGATAGCAAAGCATCTGCTTTACAGAATATTTAGCAAGATACAAGATTATATTTCTTTAAATCGCAGTGTAGTTCACAAACTATATGATTCCAAGGTGAATAAAGGGATAGAATGAAAAGCTGCAATACCCAACATCCCCACGATGGAGAGAGAACAAGAGATCATCCACTACAGAAAGAGACTTACATATGAGAATTGCTGAACCCCCAAAGCTGAAGGCACGGTGCAGGGATCGTTAATATTCTGAGCCTTTTATTTGAAAAAGGTACTCATTATATACTAGATCCCTCTTACGCATATGACCCTGGAAATTGACTAAGGGGAAGAGTACTTCAAACATTTCTACAGAGCAAGAATCACAGATACCATTAATTATTTTCAGTCGCGATTTTCTCTAAGTTCTGAATTAGTGGGCTTCAAGTTAAATGGGCTTTTTACCATAGTTGTAGGCAGTCTTATTACAGTACTTTTAAATTAGCTAATTATACTAAATAGTAGGAGGAAAGTTCAGTGGGGAGGATGTGCCTGTTTCTGAATCGGTGCAATCCTGAAATGGAACTTCATTACTTGTCAAGCTGAAAAGCACCCTATACCAGCAGCTCTGCTGCCCACCTAACCATCTTGGCTTTGACCATGAGGGCACACACATGAGACATAGCACAAGTGCATACTCCTAGAAAGACAGAGCGCAGGTGAGTAAGAGTCTCTCTTGATGGTCTCTCTCAGATAAAAGAACAATCTAGAGGCAGTGTTGTTTTTTTTCTTCTTCTTCTTCTCCTGGGATGCCATTTGGTTGTCAAAAGATCAAATCCCAGCCAACCTGAGAGGAACCATCTGGCTCCAACTCTTAACAGACACTTTCCTGTCCTGAATTCCTTATATTCAGGCTCCAAAAAAAAAGACAACATCCAACAAATCAGGCAGATTCCTGTCTTCCAAAGCACCCTAAGGAATTCACACAAATGGCAGTGGGATTGGCAAGTAGAAGAGGTCCCTGGCCTCCAGTTGCTCTATGTTGCATTTCCATCAGCCAGGGTACAACGATAATGCTGTGCACGTCAGCTGGGTACCTGTGAGCTCCACTCTTTCTCTTGTGCTTTTGGTTTGAAAACCCTGGGCAACGGGGCGCAGCAGGGAAGGGACAAGATTGTGACTCTTGTTTGAAAAATTCGTAGAAAGTTTTTGGTTGAAAACAAGTCATATTTCAAGGAATTTTTAAAGCCTTTCCTTTGTTAATGAAAAATATCTGAATAACTAGCCCCACCCCTCCCAAAGTCAAAAGTCACAAATCTTTCCACCAAAAAATTAAAGGTCTCAGGAGCCTTCAGATTTCCATCAGCTGCTGATGCCCACAAAACAGGAGCCAAGGCCAGGGGCACCAAATAAAAAAGGCAAGTGAGTTGGGATCCCAGCAGGCAGAGGCCCCCGGAG
Organism: Lasiurus cinereus; assembly: GCA_011751065.1. Taxonomy (NCBI): domain Eukaryota; kingdom Metazoa; phylum Chordata; class Mammalia; order Chiroptera; family Vespertilionidae; genus Lasiurus; species Lasiurus cinereus. Next base: position 781,249 of record JAAGEH010000015.1, read on the forward strand.
ACGGAGCTGCTTCATCCTCTTCCAAAGCTTTTTGTGAGCAGGGGCAAAAGGTGACAACTTTGGGGGGCTCCGACAGCAAATCTCAGCTTTTCTCATTCAGGGTTCTGTCATCAGGCTACCCAATCCCCGAGAGGAGACATTCCTCCCTTCAGACGGGAACCCTCCTTCCTGGTACAAATATAGCCGCACACCGGCTATTGTTTCAGATAAGCATGTGAGAAAAGGCAACGTGCACAAGAGCGCGTGCACACACATTCACACACACACACACACACACACACACACACACACAGTCCAAAAACAACAAAGATGTGGCTACTGCAGCGTTAGCATTGTATCAAATCTATGTCCATACAAAGACAGAGTTTGAAAGATATGTACAGAGCATTCATAAAAGCCAAATGTGCACCGCAAGGAATGATGACCATTGTGGACTGTACAGTCTTTTTCTACAATATACTGCAAAAACCGTCCCAGAGACCATGGTGGCAACCCCATTCAGAAGAATGCTATGAAACACCTGAACCCGAGAGCACAGGGCCTTAAGGAAATGCCTCTGAGTGAGCTCTCCTGAAAATCTGTGCTCAGCGCCTGAAGGACATGTGCCACCCTCCATTGGGCCAAGTTCCTGCTTCCAGATCTATTGTGTCTCCACCCAGCTGCAAATATCTGGCAGCTCAGTAGGGAAGGGCTCCACAGATGCCAAAGGCAGCAGGCATTCCTTGGCTCTGGTCGATGGGCCCTATACCTAGACCTCGGTTCAGTGGAGAGGAGACACATGGGGGTAAGTGTCTTTTCCCATCACACACAGGTACCAGCCCCAGAAAATGCTGGGGGGGTGGGGGGTGGGTAAGGGCTGACCCCAGAGTTTCAGGCTGCCTCAGGTTCTCTAAATTGACCCCAGCCTCCATCATGGAAAAAGCACGGGTTTTCTGGGCCCAAAATGCCTTTGTGAAGAAGGGTAGGAGTGTAGTGCTAGAGATCCAGAAGGAAGAAACAAGGAAGGCAGGAAAGTTGGAATGCCACCTGGTCAGCCCTTCTGGCACCAGGGAGCTCTCCAGGGGTGGGGGGTGGGGTGGTAAGAAGGAACAGAAAGGGTCGACTGGCAGGAGACTGATTCCCCAGATTGAGACTCAATATCAGAATCCTATGAAGGCCTCCACTAATACTGGTCCCCTATAACCTACACATTGCTAGAAGAATCTTCCTAAGGGCAAACCGTACTACACAGACATTAGCCCAGTTAACCTCCACATAGTCCTGTGAGGTAGGGGGGAAGGATGAAAAACCTCAACCACAAGGTCAAGTTGTCCAAATTGGTGGTCTCACTGGGATAAGATCACAAGCCTCCTGACTTGAAGCAAGTCTCAGGGCAAGTGTCCAAGACTGAAGGGGCCTCCAGATGTTATCTGTGTCCACAGGCAGGGCTGCATTCAAACAAAAAGGCCCGATGCCTGCCTTGGAGAGTTGTTTAAACAGAAAGGAGCTTGTCTTCTCGGTGGATTTTAAACTGCTGTGGTTGCCAAGAGACCCTGGCTATGCACTCTTTTGGGCTCCACAAAAATTTGCTACATTTAAAAAAGCACCACAGAGAAAAAGTGGTTTGGCACCAAGGCCAAGAGGATAGAGATGAAGGGTTGGGGGACAGGGTGTTGACAGTCTTTTGTGTGGTCATTGACAATTAAAGATAGGTCACCTCTGCCCCATTGTTGTCCAAAACCTCATTGAAATGGAAAGGTGGACAGTTCTTGGGCCACAGAAAGGGGTTAATAAAAACAGGCCAGCACCTGGCAATTACAGAGCCAATCCTGGATGGGCCTTCTACCCCAGGCCATGGGCTTCCCCATCTCCCTAGCAAAGAAATGTCTAAAATGGGACACGTTAGGATATTCTTCCCGGGTGGGCACCATCATTAAGAAAAAAAATAAGCCATCTAAAGTTCAAATCCGACTCAATTCACTTACTAATGAAAAGGGAAGTATCCCAAAAGTTTAAAACCAGAGAGCACAGTGCTGAGGAGGCCAAGTTCACAGGTATAAATGTGCTATGGAACATTCAACCTAATGAGGAGAAAACTTCAGCTGTCTACCCTAGCCTGTACCCCAATCATTCAGAGACCAGGGACTCTGCAGGCAGAGGCAACCAGATAGGTTTTCCCAGGGCTCTGATTGGACTCATGCCAGTGGGTAGCAGTTTTAGCACAGCCAGTGCATATATCTGGAGAGCCAAGACCTAGGAGAGGCCAGGCACACCAGAACCAGAGCTACCACTCCAGAATAGCAAAGTTCATGCAGGTCCCTTTGCTCAATCTGGAGGAGGCAGTTCTGACAGCCAGGCCCCTACCCCTCACCTTTCACCCAGCCTGTCCTCCTTCCAGCTTACTCATTTTAACCTGGTCAGGAGGACGGGGAGTGGGGGGGCAGGCATTGGGGGAGAGAAGCATCACAGATCTGTGAGACTGATTTCCCTTGGCCTCCTATGAATGGCCTAGGTTATAGTGTTTTGTTCTATTGGGTTCGTTATTTATTTGTGATGACTCTTTTTGTATGTTTTTTTTTTGTTCAGTCCAGTTCGTGTCCTCAAACTGTAAGCCAGGACAGTAAGCACAGGACTGTTGAGGGGAAATGGAGCTGAGAATTGGCTCCTCTCTCATTTCTGTTGCCTAGGCTTCCAGACACAGACATGTCTTCAGCCAGCTCTGTGGCCCCAGGGCCCAAGCCTATGGACATTCTAGCCACAATCAATTCTATGGGGGTGATTCCTTTGGCATAAGAGAAGCCAGTCCCTGACAGAAGGATAGGATGGAGGGACATAGGAAGCTTCTGGAAGAGCCCGGTTCTCTGGCCTATAGCTCTTTCCAGGGGCATGTGTGCTCCCTACACCCCTCCACCTGTCTCTGACAACTGACTTCCTACAAACCCACGGTTAGGAAATTATTTGGCAACAAGGAGGCTAAGGCTGTTTTGTGGTGGCACAGTCTTTAAAAAGTTAAAAAGAAAATAGGAGACCCCTGAAAGAGGTTTTTATACCAGACAGGACACAAGTCCCATTACTTGTCTGAGCCGGGGTTGGCAGCCACTATCTCCTCATACTTTGGGGGTGGGTCACTGTAAGTGACACTTGCCTCCTCACTGCTGCTCTCCTGGGGTGCAGTCACCTCCTCATAGGATGGGGGAGGAGTGGCACTGGATAGTCTAGAGAGAGAGAGCTCAGGAAGGTAGAGTGTGCTTTCAAGGCGGACTGTGGTTCTGCTCCCCCGACTGGGCCCCAGAACCACCTGCGGGTTGCTCCCTGCCTCCCGATGCCCAGAGGACTCCCCCTGACTATGCACAGTGCCCCGGTACACCATGACCCGAGGCAGGCTGTGCCCACCGCGACTTGCTAGGTACCGGTTCTGAGCATATGAAGGGTGATGACGGGTGGCTTTCTGCAGCTGGCACCTCCAGATGATGAACAAGGCGATGACAATCAGCAATGCCACCCCCAGAAGAGGCACCACCACGTACATGGCATCTGAACTCTGTGCAGGGTCTCGGACTGAGTAGACTGCATTAGGATATCCCTTCCAGAACTCCATCTGCAAAAGAAGAAGGGCCACTTACACTTATGCACAAGTGCTCATGCCCCAGATGGACCTCAGAGACCTTCTGCAAGATTGCTCCCCACCCCATCTGACTGGCCTCTAAGAGCTATCGGAGAGGCTATAAAATGCACCAAGGATGAAGAGCAACACTCCCATGAAGGAGGCCCCCAAGTCAGGCTGATGGGACTCTCAGGACATGTTTTCTGTCCTATGGCCCCAATGGCCCTGCCTTGGACTAGGCTGGCTTTCCTTCATTGCTTCTGTTCCATCTGAGGCACCTAGGCCTGCTCTTCTTATTCCTGAGGCTACCTCTCCTCCCAGAACCCAGCCATAGGGCGGTACATGCCGTTTTCTCTTTGTCCTCAAACACCTCCTTGACCTCCTCGTAGCTGCAGATCTCCTCCATACATTCCCGTTCGATGGTACCCTGGCGCAGCTCCTCCAGGAACTCATTGGCACGAGGGAACCGTTTCAGGACCGAATGGGCATTCTTGGCCTCCAGAAACACTGAGGAGAAAGCGGCACTGAGGCCTGGAATGGGGAGGTGCCCAGGGGCTCCTTCAAACCAGACTCAGCCCATGCACAGAAGCAAAATGATGGATGGAAGCAAGACAAAGCCAGCTGGCTAGCCACCATCATAGACATGGCTGGCCTTTTGGAACAGGGATGGAATGGCTTCCATGTGATGCCATGTTGTATCTGCCTACAATACCATGGACCCAATAAGACTCATGTCTCTGGTGCTTATGGAGGAAAATGGAGAGTGCATGTTGTGTAGAGTGGATGGACATGAAGGATTTTGAGTAATGCAGTCAGTGAAAAAACACCCAGTATCTCCTGCCTCACCTCAAAACAAGAAAATCAGAGCCCTTATCATGAGGTTACCAGCATCTGCTTTGAGGCTGATGCTGGTGACCAACGCTAAACAATCTCATACAACTGTAACAGGGTGGCCTCCCTACACTTGAATGACCACCTGTGCTATCAGATCACCCAGCATTAATAGCCTTGCCCAATTCAATCTTATACAAACCCAGACAGGAGTAGGTCAGAGGACTGAAGGTACATGAGGCTGGGAAGAGGGTAGCAGGGTCCATAGGGAAAATCTAAATCTTTGTCTACATGGCACAGTTTCCTCCTGGAAAAATGTCATTGAGTGGTAGGCATATCTACTTATTCCATTGAGCTGATTGGTATAATACAAGCTATGTACTTCCATAAGCCTGACCTACGACTTCAGAGAATAAAAGAAGACGTGACAACTACTCCTGATACGAACCTAGAGGTGAGACTTCTAAGTTCTCATGTCAAACAGTCCCATTCGTGCACAGATAGGTAGAGCTTTGCCAGCAGGCAGGCACCCTTCCCCAGGCCTTATGACCTGTCATATTTGTTTCTGCCATAGTGGCCTGGATAGATGCACAGCTCCAAGTGAACATGTACTCCAGAAAAAGCTAATCACACAGGGACACGGGGACAATCCGGGGAAAGCAAAGCTGGGAAGGACTTGAAAGGTGGATATGCACTTTTCCCATGAGCCCTTAGGCATGGCCCTTCCCCACTTGGTCTAGGCTCAGAAAAACTCACGTGCCATAGTGCTCCCTCAGAACCAGCGTCTCACTTGCCTGGAAAAGGAGAAAAGCAGAGTCACAGTTGAAATGACATCCCAAAACCTCCAGGGCACCCTTTTGGCGCTAGAATGTGAACCATAGCCCCAGTGGCTTGGCCAAAGTTAAAGCAGCACGTTATGAGGCGCAGAACCCTCTGCAAGGTTGCTCAAAGCTCTGTTGCTTTCCATGCTGCCCTGAGCTCTCCTCCAGAGCTTCCTGAGGCCCTGCACTACCTAAAGATATCTTTCTAGTTCTTTCCCCAAGAATATTCTGAAATTCTAGAAGATCTAGACTTTAACTTTTTCTTTAAAAATGAAAAACTCCTTCAGGCTGAGGTGCCTCCTTTCTCACTTTGCTCAAGGAATCTGTGCACCTTTGAGTTTTAAAGAACCTCAGAGATACCAGGACTTAGGCAAGGTAAAGCAAATCAACAGCAACAAAGGATGCGTTTTAGACACTAATTTTGCTCACAATGGCAAGTCGCAGATACCGCTAACGACAAGAACGTTTCTGGAAAACAAGAAGCACATTTTGAGGAGCAGGTACTGGCAAAGCTTAACATGGCAGCAACAACCACGTCAAAAGTCATGGCCCAAACGAAGGTAACCTGCTGCATTCATTTCACCGGACATGATGGCAAAGATCTCCTGAAACCAGTCATTTCTCCTCTTTGCATTAAAGAACACTGCAGCAGTGCACCAAGACATTGACTAATGAGATCACAACTGAGATGCTAACTCCATACAAGTGTTGCCTCTGAAAGCTGGGCTCCTGCTCAGGAATTATCCAGCCACTATGTAAACCCCAGCCCCAGCACACTGCTCTCCCCAACATACACTCCCACTCATGCTCATATTCCAGAGCACTGGCCCAACTGTCCACATCTGGGAGCAATCACCCCACTGCTCCCCTCCCCAAGCAGAAGCTCTAGTTTCATGACTATTTGGATGCAGGACATGTAAACGGTGTAACCCATTGTGCTACCCATTTTTCCTAAGCTGCCAAGAAGTTTAGCATTAACACTGACCATCACGTACAAGTGCCCTGGATGCCCAGCTGTTCAGCACATATGCTTCTCCCCCTGGGACATGGTATACACTTTTTAATTTATGTTTACAGAATCTGAAGTATATTTAAAATATGTCTTCCCATCCTTGTGGCAAACAGGTAGGATATAAATAATAAATAAAATTAAAACCAGAGGAAAAAACAGCGTATCTTTCATCCATCTATGGAAACAACATGTCAGGGGGGACTTTCTCTTTTGAACCCCACAACAATCCCATCCAAAACTATCAGTATATGAATCTATCAATGATGGGCCTACTACTGCGAGAAAAGTTGACCCTCAATGTTTAAGAGAGTGAAGATGGACTAGTAGATCTCAATTCTGCTTCCATTGCAGATCTCCGAGGTTCCCCTACAGCCAATGCTGGTCATGTGGCCAGTGTGTGGGTGTGGCATGCCTAACAGCAAGGTTTTTGATTGAAGAAAAATGGAGCCTTTGTGCCAGGGTTTGAAGAGAATGAGTAAAGGCTTTACTAATAAATGAAGGTAGAAAACTGTGTTTAATTGCTTATCAAAGAGAACTGCAGCATTGGTTTTTTTAAAATTATTTATGCGGAAAAATTACGTAACAGCTTACAATAGCCACTTTTTGCCCCCAAACACCTGACTTTGATACATGCACACCCACACATCTCATAGCCCCAAATGTGTGCTCTCCTGACACCTGAAAAAGGTCATTAGTCCATTTTCAAGCTTCAAACAAGCCAGGAACTCCCCCAAATAGTTCACAGGGTATAGCCACACTCTCTTAACAATTCTGTAGCCAACGTCACTGCTGCTGCTCTGAGGCCTCCTCCCCCTCCTTCCCCCGAAATGTAGCGCCTGCTTCTTCCCCTATAAATACATCATCGATAGGCTGTTACTATAGCAACAGCGAGGAAGCGTGAGGGCTCCATGACAAAAAACGCTGCAGCAGTCACGCATGTATATGTTCCTCCTGCCCCTGGTGGATACTGTAAGGCTGATTGTAGGCCGGAGGAATTTTTAACCCACTCCCCACAGGAACACAGCTGAATCCTGAAGGCCTAGAAAGGAAGGAAGGCCACCACAAAGACCTCGAGACTCCAGGCTGGAGCTTCGGAATCAGAGCACTCAGGGAGTTGGCTCCCAAAGTTCCTTGTATGGGGACTGGCGGCCATCAGACCTGAAATCCCAAGACATGGCCTCCAAACCACTTCTCCAAATCAAAAACCCTTTTTATTTCCCTCAATTAGAACTGATCCCCACGAAAGCTTCTGTGGTCTCCAAATCTTATGACTCATCAACCCACCCAGTGACATGGGACTCCCGAATTATGCTCTCACTCAAACTCTGGACCCTCCTTGTCCCCTTCCACTCATGCCAGCCCTCAAAGTACCTGTCCTCGCCCTCCATAGCCCGCAACAGCGTCCTGCCCACTAACTCCTGGCCGAGCAACACTCATCTCCGGGGTCTGCTCAAGACCCCAACGCCTTGGTCCGGCCGGACCTCCAGACCCTCCCCCAATAGTGCCCCGCGCCCAGTTCAGTGGTCTTGAACACTGAACTGTGCCCTCGGGGCTGGGACACCCAACCCAAATGGCCTCACCGTTCTCCGGGCCCAGGAGGCGGACGCCCTGTTTGCGCACGCAGCCCGCCACCTCTCTGCTGCGCCTCTTTCAGCAGGGCCCCTGTCCCCGCCCACCTGCTCCCCGTCGGCCAAGCCCCCCAGCCCAGCCCAGCCTTCTCCTCCTTCCTCCCTCCCCGCCCCGCTGCCCTCCCGCCTCCCGGGGCGCCCGGGTCCCTGCCCGCCAGGGGCTGAAGTGCCTCTGGAGCTTCAGCCCTTGGCAACCAGGCACACAGGCCTTGCCCATTACCTCGGTACCCCCTGCCCTGCTTTCCTGTGGGGGCTCCGCCGCTGCCCACCCTTCAACACCCCGCCGCGCCAAATCTGGCCTCGCGCCCCGTGCCTGGCGCGCCACCCTGGAGCCCAAGACCACCGTGCCCCCCGATCGCCAGGCCGTGATTGTCGCGCCGCACCGCGCACCGGGGCCGCCAGGCAGAGGAGAGAAGAGGGTTGGGGGCGATGAGAGCGGTCCTAGGGGGGTAGAGAGGACCGCCGGGCGAGCTGGGCCGGAGGGGCGGCGGCGCGCACCCAGCACCGCGCGCCCGCGCCCCACTCCGCCAGCGCCGCCCCTGACCCCGCCCGTGCCTGGGGGGGGCGGGGCCTGGCCCGCGGGCCCCTGGAGTACCAGGGACCCTTGGCCAAATGTTCGGGTCCCGTCCCGCTCCGGGACGCAGGCCCTTGGAAACCCTGACGCGCTGCAAGGGGCTCAGGCAGCCGCGCCCAAGGCCCGCGCACCAGGTGTCCCCGAGAAGCCCAACTCCCCCAACTGTTCCTTAGCCTGGCTCACCTGTCATTCTGGCCAGCCCGCCCCAGAATGCCAGCCAAGGAAAGAGGGTCCTGGGACAGCAGCCTGGGTCCACCTTGCCAGGACTCAGATGGGCCTGCCGAAGAAAGGCTGGGTCTAGGCTGCGTTCCACCAATGACTGGGTGACCTTGGCTTCTTCACTTATACTCTCCCCACCCTGCCCCAGCGAGGCAGGCTTTTCTCTCCGGTCAAACTTAGGAAACTGGGAGAATCCTGTCCAGGGAGTGCTGCGAGAGAAAGGAGGAAATGGGCTTGGAAAACTCCTCAGGCACAGGACGGGGAGAGGAGGGAATCTCCTGGGTCTGCAAGGCGAGTGCTGGGTGGGTGGAGGAGTGGGGGTTACTCAGGAGGCAGCACTATGGGATGAGGTTCAGGACCAGACGCTGGTAGCAGAGGGATGACACAGGCTAGGGAGAACAGGCAAGGAGGTGGCCTGCTAAAAGAGGGCAGGACAGGTCGAAGGGAGCTCGGGGTCTCCTGTGCCAAAGCTTCCTAGGAGGGGCAGGTGCGCCTCGCTGAGTTTCAGGGCTCTTTTTGTTCTCTGAACCACTGGAATGCAGCCAAGAACTGGAGTTGGCGCACCCTCCCGATTTCGTGCTTTGGGGCAGTTTCTAGGCAGAGAAACAGCAACCTGCCCTGCTGTCGAGTGACTAGGAAAAGAGCAGGGGAGGCCCTCCATTGTCCCAGGGTCTGTTCCAGTGCAGCTCCCAGGACTAGCAGAAAGCAGCCTTGGTGGGGGGAAGCGTCGCCTCTCCGTGCCCTACCCCCATTTTCAAAGGCGCTTTCCTCTCCATCTTGGCCTCCGGTTCTGAGCCCTCCCCTGCGTGTTTGCTCTCCCACGGCTGCAGGAACTCCCTCCTTGCCCAGGAGAGAACCTTGGCACCCTTCCCCCCATTGAAAGGAAAGGACCACAGCCTGTGGAGTTAGCTACCGCAGGTGTGGGGGGGGAAATCAACCTGAGAATGAGAAGAGGACTTCTTTGGCGCCCAAAGATTGTATATGTTTTAGAGGCACCCTCAGTTCAGGGGGGAGGGAGCCTGGGTCCTAGTTGATAGGGGAAACTATTTGGGGATCTTTAGGAATTTACTTTCTGGGTCTCTTTCTTAGCCAAGTGGTTGGCAAACTCAGTCAACAGAGCCAAATATCAACAGTGAAACGATTGAAATTTCTGTTGAGAGCCAAATTTTTTAAACTTAAACTTCTTCTAACGCCACTTCTTCAAAATAGACCCGCCCAGGCCTTGGTATTTTGTGGAAGAGCCACACTCAAGGGACCAAAGAGCCGCATGTGGCTCACAAGCGGCAGTTTGCAGACAAGGGTCCTAGGCTCTTGAGGATCAAGAGGAGACAGATTGAGAGGTGTGGGGAATCAGATGCCGAGTTAGAAATAAGAGTTTGGAGTTGAGAGGAGAGGCCTAGTTTGGGACATGACTGTGGGAGTCATCAGCATTTCAATAGAGAGCCACCTGAATGGGTAATCTAATCTAGGAAGAGGTTTTGAAGAGAGAATAGATAAGGGCCTGGTAAAGAAATCTAGGAATAACCAGGACATGGGAGAGATGGAAAGGTAGGAGGAATACCAGGAGACTATAGGTCTGTGGAAGCCAGGAGAGCACGATGTTTAGAGAGAGCTAGTCAAATGCGTCATTTCTGTTAAAGGTCTAGAACAGTGCAGTCCTGTATAGGAGCCACCAGCTGCATGTAGCTATTGACCACTTAAAATGTAACGAGTGAAAATTGAAAGGCATTATAAAATGCACATTATGTACAGCTAAGATTAATACAATGGCATATGTCAGTGGTCGGCAAATTCATTAGTCAACAGAGCAGTAAACTGTGGCTCATGAGTTGCATGTGGCTCTTGAGCTGCAGTTTGCCAACCACTGTTCCTAGCCCACCACCGTGACCCCATCTTTATCTTCACCACTATATTCACAGGAGACTTTGCACAGCTTTCAGTGTAGGAAGAAGGGGTCTATGGCTTCTGCTCTCCTCCCAGCCCCCCTACATAAGTTTCTGGCTGCAGTATCACCAGTCTAATAGTTCCCTCTCAGCCCAGAATGCCTTTCCTCCCACTGCCAGCCTCTGTGCACTGTATTCATTCTTCCCACATAGCTCAAATGACATCTCTACTCTGAGGTCTTCTGGGATTATCCACACCCACCTGTGTTGATTGTTACATTCTCGGCACTCAGTCTGGAGAAACTATAAATGGGGGTGCGTCTGTGGATGTCAAGGGTGGGGAGGATTCAGGGCAGCGTCTCTGCAGCATGCTGCCTGTAGTACCACTTGATAATACCACTGATCGGCATTGTGATCCTCAGCAAGTGATTTAACCTGTCTGCATCTCAGTTTCTTCATATGTCAAATGATAATAATGACAATAGTTCCTGCCTCAAAAGCTGGCAAGGAGGGCAAATGGGATAATCACAAAAGTGCACCTGGTGCTTAGTATGAGTCTAATACAGGTCAACTTTGGCCACATCCAGATGCATTGCATTTGGTTATTCATGGGGTGCACACTTGACTACTCTAGTTTGGGGTCAGAGACCTTGTCTCTTCATGTCATCCAACACAAAGCCTCATCTGCAGCAAGGCTATTAGATACTTGCAAAGCTGAGGTGGGAGAGGGTACGCTGAAGTGTGGAGTTGGAGTGAAGCTCAGCCTTCACCTTAACACGAAGATATCCCCAGCACCACTAGCAATTCTGCTCCCCTTCACCCACCCTCTCACCCATCCCTCCACTCCACCTCCACCCCTGGCTTCCTCCCTATAGGGAGCCTGAATCTTGGCTTCCTCCAGATCCTGGCTTTCTCAGAAGTCTTTCTAACTCCCTTTGGGATGGCTTCAGGCACTCCTGGGGATTGTTTGAGGGGGGCTGAAGCCTTTTCTCCTAACCTCTCCCTTGCTTTTAGACCTTGATATGAATAGTCCTTCTCTGCACTAGGAAGGGAAGGGTTTGACCACTGACTTATCTGCCTTAGCCAGGAACTGGGCGATTTGGTACACTTTTTTTTGTTGTTGTTCTCAACCAAATCAAGATTACTTTAACCTCCCCGGATCTACTGGCACAGTTTAGATCCTTATTATCTAAATTCTGGAGAGATGTTCTGTTCTTCCTGTGAGCCTTCACTCATTCTCTATCTCTATCACTTTCATCATGAACCCTTCTCTTAGTCGCTGCATTGGCAATCTCAACAAACCCACCTTGGCACACATTGATATCACATATGTAGTACACTAAGGACCATGAGAGGACCCAGCAACAACAACAACAAAAAAAGAAGTGTACAATATGGTTGCTAAGAATTTCAAAAGAAGACAAAAAGCAGATCATATTTCAATAAAAATTCCTACTATGAAGTGAGAGGACAGACTGTCTACCCAGCCTCGTTCAAATTTCTAACCTGTATCCATTTCTGATCCAGATCCCATTTGGCAGGACCATTTTGTGGGTGTTGGAACTATGAAGTTGGGCAGGGTTCAATACTTAGAAATGTTCCCTATGCTTGGTTTAAGGCTTGGCTTTTGCCATCTTGCAGTTCTCAATACTTTTTGAAAAAGAAACCTGCGCTGGACCTTGCAAAGTATGCAGATGATCTTGCCCATCAGTGATATTCCCAACACCCTTGACCCTATCTCAGGGTCTTAACCATCTTGCCACTCTTCTGACCCTCCCCATCCCTTTGTCTTCAAACCTTGACCAATCTCTCCTTTCCTCATCCCTCAATGCAGCAATTTCTTCATCTTCCTCTACACAAACTCTCCTAATCCCATCTCTGTGTCCCATCCTTTGGCTGAAGCAAGTACCTCCTTCCAGCCTCCTTCACTCCTGGTGCCTTACTCTACCCAACCCTCATTCACTCCAGAATTGAACCTTTTATGATCTCTGTTGCTCTCCATCCCCTTATATCCTCACTAAGCCTCAACCATCTCTGATCTCTGATCCTAAACCCTGATCCTTATAAGAGTCTCAGTTCACCTTTGCCAACTAATTAAACAAGTGTTATGGGCTGAATTATGCTGCCCCTCTGTTATAGTAATAATAATAAGGATAGAATACAAATATAAAATAAGAAATTGGGTGTGACATATTAAAGAGTGGAATGAAGTGTGAACGCCCTTAAAAGAGATGTGCATGTAAGAGATATAAAAGTTTGTACCCCACATGTAAAGACCAGATAGCAGAACACCTGGGACCCACTAATCAGACGCACTGAAGACACACTGAAGATGTCTGCTTGAGCACATAAAAGAGAACAAGCTCTGAAGGAGATTAGAGCCGCTTGTCTGCTCCTCCACAGACAGTCGCTCTCCGCTCCCCTTCCTGCATCCTGCCTGAACTCTGAGCTCTGCCTTGGACCCTGGGTCCGAACCGTGAGCCACAAGCCGAGGCCTCTACAAGACGCCGAGCTGCAGCTGCAACGTCCAAGGTCCAGTGTGTGTGTCTGTCAGCATGGATCTCCGGGTGGCCTGCCGAGGTCTGGAAACCACCAGGACTCTGGTAAATAAACCGCGTGTGATTCGTGCATTGCCTGTCTGTCTCCTGTGTAATTTATGCTCGGCCAATGTTTAATAAGTGCCTTGAGTCATCCGTATAAGTCCATTCTATTGGCAGAGGATACTCTTGGCCACCTGTGCTTGCGTCCTTAGATAAATTCTGGGACACCCTCCACCCTCCAATCCTTGTGTTGAAGTTCTAATCTCCTTACCCTAGAATGTGACCATATTTGGAGACAGACTCTTTAGAGTGGCAATTAAGATAAAATTGGGCCATTTGGCTGGGCCTTAGTCCGATATAATTCATGTCATTATAACAAGAGGAGATTAAGACACAGACATTCAAAGAGAAAACCATGTGAGGATACAGGGAGAAGACAGCCATCTACAAGCCAAGAAGAAAGGCCTCTGAATAAACCTTTATCTCAGACTTCTAGCCTCGAGCAGAGTATTTAATCAGAGCTATTGTGTGCTAAGTACTTTTCTAGGACCCAGGATTGCAGAAACCAACACAACAAACAAACAAAAGCTCCTATTATGGTGGAGATTAGACAAATAAAGATGTCATGAATACAGGATGTTAAGTGATGATCAGTGCTATGAAGAAAAATTAAGCAGAGAAGGGTCTTTGGTCATGAAGTGTTTAAATACAGTGGCCATGAAAAACACTACTGAGAAGATAGCATTTGAGCCAATAAAGGGTATGAGGGGTCAAATGTTCCAGATTGAGGGATCCACACGTGCAAAAGCCCCAGAATCAAAGGCATGCCTTAGAAATTGCTGATATGTTGACATGGAAAGGGTGAGGGAGGGAGTTGGTGAAAAATGCGACCAGAGAAGCCTTGATGGGGGTGGCTAGAGATCATGCAGTTTCACAGGTCATTGTGAAGACTTTAGCTGTTAGCATGAGGTGGAGAGACATTGATGGGTCTGAAGTAAGTGGTAATATGATCTAATTTCTATTTTCATATATATGATTAATCTGACTGCTTTATGAGAACAGACTGAAGAGAGATGTGGGTGGAAGCAGGGAGATTATTTAGGGACTATTGAAATAATCCAGGTGGGAGACTGGTGACTTACATGAGGTGATGCTGTAGATGCAGTGAGATGTAGGCAGATTCTAGGTTGATTTTGCTGGTAGAATCACTAGTGTTTGATGACAGATTGATAATGGGCTATGAAAGAAAGACAGGAGTCAAGGACAGCTCTGAGAAAGACAGTGATGAATTATGCAGTAAATTAGATGAGGAGTCTGTAGTTCGAAGCAACATTAGAGATGGAGATATAAATTGAAAATAAGTATCTAATCAGTATTAAAAGTCATGAGTCTGGCCCTGGCCTGTTTTGCTCAGTGGTTAAAGTGTCAACCCATGAGTCAAAGAGTCGCAAGTTTGATTCTCAGTCAAGGGCATTGTAAGGTTTGAGGCGCAGGAAACAGAGTCATAGACACAGACAAGTTAAAAGAGAAAGTTTATTCTGCACTAACGAGCAAGATTCATTATGAAAGAGGGTAGAAAAGCCAGGATTGGAAGAGAAGGAGGACCCAGCCAGGCTGTCTTGAAAGGGGAGAACAGCAACACGCGCAGAGGTGAACATGCCTTTTGAGGAGAGGAAAGGAAAGGAGTGGGGCCCAGGGCACTTGGCACGCACTGATTGGTGGTTCATTGTCTCAGGAATGTCCTGGCTGCAGATGCAGGTTACATCATATTCCACCCACCAGTTGAGGGAAGGGAAAATCTATCATTCGAAGCTTTTGGTGATATTTAAAAAATTGAGAGTCTGGGCAAGGTCAGGGGGTGAAGGTCCATTTTCCTTAGCTACTTACTGCTGAGAAGAAGCATTGTCAGGGGCATCTACCCAGGCTCTCAAGAATTCTGGTGACATAGATGTCTCTAGGTTCTGAATTCAAGGCCAGATAGATCTCTCCCACCTTCTGGTGGGTGAAAGCCTGCATTCTGTTCTGCAAAAAAACTTAGAAAGAGCACATGAGACAGGGGCCAAAGAGCAAAATTAACGGAATAGATACCAGTGGGCCTAATGATGGGAGGAGCCATGGGGTAAGTGAGTGAAAAACAGGGAGTGTTTTTCATGGTGGATGAAGGGTGCAGCAGTATGATTTCCCCAAGGGACTGGTTGGTGGAGTCTAAGATCAATCCTGTTGAGTCACTTGGGAGGTAAAAGCTGGTCCTGAGGCCGCCACAGCATCACTTGTCTGGTTTTGCTGCTTTTCTGGGCCTGAAGCTGAAATACAACCTGCAGATAAGGTTCTTGAGGAGGACTGAGTCCCCAGGCTGGAGGACTGGTCCTTGGGAGTCTTGGTAAGCTGGTTCTGGCCTGGGCAAAACCTGTCAGTGTGTTCCCAGAGCAGTTGCCCGAGTAAGGGCAGGTATGGAAAATAAACACGAAGAGAGGAGGGTCAGTAGGAAGACAATGGTTGAGCAAGAAGAGTCGCCCATATAGGAGTTCAAAAAGGCTTAAGAAGGTGGGGTTCCTTGGTGTAGCTCGGATTCCAGCCAGTGCCATGGTCAGGAGGTATGACCAGGAGCTGTGAATTTCTAGAGAGAGTTTAGTTAGATGGTCTTCAAGGAGGCTGTTGATTCTCTCAATCTTACTCAATGAGTGTGGGCGGTAGGGTATGTGCAGTTTAGGAAAATCTGAGAGTCCTGTCCAAGGTTGAGTGAGGGCCTCAATGACCTTAGGGCAGGAGTGCAGGACTCTCAAACAGGAGATGGAGTTCCTGCATGCAAGAGGGGGCAAGAAGAGATAAGTATTGGTGGGAAAGAAGATCCTGTAGCCTATGGATCTTGGAGAAGACCTGTAAGGGTTGCTGAGGCAGATCTTCTGGGCCTCCTTGGTCAGAGTGACGACTGCAGCCAGAACCCAGAGGCAGAGCTGCCATCTCTAGGATCAAGCTCTCTGGACAAGTAGCCTATAGGGATTTAGATTGGCCTTAGAGGCTGGTTGAGGACCCCCATAGCTATTCCCTGTCTTTCATTAGTAAATAGTTGGAAAGGCCTAGAGATGTCCAGGAGAGAGAGGGAGATGCCAGAAGAGTATCCCAGAGCTTAGAAACAGCCTGGCAAATGAGGGAGGGTGAGGAGAAGGGGCCTACTGGTGTTTCTTTAGAGGCCTGGTTATAGGGGCTTTGTTAGGAGAACAGAGTTTGGGACCCAATGGTGGAAGAATCTTACCAGCCCTAGAAAGGACAAGATCTGTTTCACAGAAGTGGGAGGCTGTAGGTTTCATATTGCTTGCATTTGGTCAACTGTCAGTCCTTGGGAATTGGGCGTCAGACAGATCCCCAAGTAAGTGATGGTGAGGGCTGACAGTTGCACTTTGGCAGGGGACACATGGTATCCTTTGTCCCCTAGAAAGTTAAGGAGACCAGCTGTATGCCTCTGAGACATGTCCTGGGAGGGGCTGCAGAGAAAGGAGATCATCTACATACTGGAGAAGAGTGCTGAGTTCTAATGAGCATTGTTGGAGGTCTCTGGGTAAGGCCTGGCCAAACAGATGAAGACTGTCTCTGAACCCCTGGGGCAGGACCATCCAGGTGAGTTGGTAGGATAGCTGCTAGTCTGGATCCTCCCAAGTAAATGCAAATAGATGGTAAGAGTCTGGATCCAGAGGGATGGTAAAGAAGGCGTCCTTGAGGTCAAGGACAGAAAAGTGGGTGGTACCAGATGGGAAAGGAGAGTGCAAGGATTGGGGACCACCACTTCATTGATTAGTCAGAGGTCCTGCACTAGCCCATAGGTCCCGTCTGCCTTCCTAACAGGAAGGATGGGAGTGTAGCAGAGAGAGTCGATAGGTATGAGGAGACCCTGCCCCAGAAGCCAAGTAATGAGAGGGTTGAGGCCTTGGCAATGAATGGGGGAGATAGGAAACTGGGGATGGGAGAGAAAATGTTACAGAAAACAAGAATAATCAAACCATGCTTGGAGAGTTTGGAGTTACATTACGTGAGGTTCCAAAGGAAAAATATTTCTCAAATTCTGAGCTCCAACATGCAGAAATTTTCCCTATTTGTATGTTTTTACCTTCTTTGTCTCCCAAATATGGGATGTTTCCCGCCCCTTTGCAAGTTCTTAAAGGGCCCCTATGTGCTGAGGCCTTGAGACCTCAACCAAAGGCCTAGTCTGGTGCCAGCACTGATAATTTTGTCCAGGGAAGGTTTAATGACCTCTCTGAAGTGAGAATAGTCTCATTTTCCTTATTATTTAAGCAAGCAAACATTTATAGAAACCAATAGCAAGGTTAAAATTTCAAACAGCAGTTTTTATATAAGATGAATACTTCAAAATGAAATGGGGTCCTTAGGTCTGATCCTGACCAGGGTATGGTGTCTAGTAACCACCAGGATAGAGGTATCCCATACTTTTGGATTGACAAGGGATACCATCAGACTCAGAGCTGCAACCAAGACTTGAGTTTGCAGGTTCACCTTCTGTTGAAAGCAGACTTCCTGATCCAACTCTGCCTTCTCCTCACAGGCATTAAAAACCTTAAAGGCCATATTCACTAGATCTCAGATTGGGATCTGAGACGGCATTAGGGGTGGGGTAGCAGAGCAGGTGGCAGGCCATTGGCCAGAGGAGGAGGAAGAGCACAGCAGCGGGCGGCCACACCAGGCCTGGCCCGTGGGGGCGGGCTATGGGAGGTCTCAGTAACTTTATTCAAAGGAGGGGTTGGACCTTGCTGGTTCAAGATGGCTGCCCCCATGGGAGCAGCAAGCCATGTGGCCAACATGGTGGCTTCTCACAATACACAAGAGAAGAGCAAACCAAAATTTCTACAGACAAACAGAAATCTCACTTAGCTATTTGGAACAGCTGGCCGGGCAGTGAGCAGGTGGCTTTCACGCTGCACCATGGTCTCTGGTCGACTCGTGGCCCTAGGTGATGATGGTGGCATCCACAGAGGCAGCCACCAGCTGGGAAAGGGGCAGCCTTGAAGAAAGAGGAGGAGGAAGAGAGAGAACAGAAGGTGGGGCAGTGGGAATGGGAGGGGTGGAGATGAAAGATTGGCTGGGTTGAAAGAGTCAGAAGATAGAGAACGAGACTGAGGAGCAGTTTGAGGGGGTGTAGAAGACTTTGCAAGGAAGATCTGATGAGTGGAACATGAGGAGTAAAGCAAGAGGCTGGAGCAAAGGACCACTTTCCAGTTTGCTGGCAGAAATTACTGAGGTCAGTGAAGATGTTTAAATCAAAAGTCCCATTTTCAGGCCATCTGGACCCATTCCAATTCATACTGAGGCCATGCCACGTTACAGAAGTAAATGAAGCATTTAGGACACAGATCCTGGGACAGACCTAGCTTAGCCAGGTTGGTGAGCTAGGATTTGGTTTAGATTTTTTTATTACCCATGTCTAATACCTGGGGTCAGTAGCTGGGCTAAAGGACCAGCATCCCAATCTTTCAGCCAAGGCTACGGATGGAGGTTCCCGAGGGACAGCAGGGACATCTCCACTACCTCCCAGGGTCTGGGAATGCCTTCCTGGAAGGGAGTCTGGAAATCAGAGGCCAAATGGCTGGAGAACTGAGGGGTAGCAAGAACATCTCCGCTGTCCAGGTTCAGAATCCCTCCTGGAGGGGCCAGAGGGCTATGCCTGGAAGACCATCTCTAACACAGGCCACGGTTTATAGACAGAGACGCCGGAGGAGACCACCAAGGATCAGTACAGGCTGGAATTTAACCGCTGACGCTTCTGAGCAGGGGAGAGGCCTGGGGATCCTGATCCACAAGGACAAGGGGGCATCCCAGACTGTGAACCATCAGATGGAATGCTCGCCCCTCCCAGCACCAAAGGTAAGGTTTGAGGTGCAGGAAACAAAGTCAGAGATACAGACAAGTTAAAAGAGGAAGTTTATTCCGCACTAAGGAGTGAGATTCATTACAAGAGAGGGTAGAAAAACCAGGATTGGAGGAGGAGGACCCACCTAGGCTGTCCCAAAAGGGGAGAACAGCAACAAGTGCAGAGGTGAACATGCCTTTTGAGGGGAGGAACGGGAAGGTGTGGGGCCCAGGGCGGAACAGGAAGAGATGGGGCCAGGGCACTGGGCACTCACTGATCGGTGGTTCAATATCTCGGGAATGTCCCAGCTGCAGACGCAGGTTACATCATACACTAGTTGGGAGAAGGGAGGATCTATCAGGCATGTTCCTGGGTTATAGATTTGATGCCCCACCCTAATTGGGGCTCATGTGGGAGGCAATCAATCAATGTGTTTCTCACATCAATGTTTCTCTTTCTTTGTCCCTCCCCCTCCTTTTCACTCTATCTAAAAATCAGTAGAAAAAGGTTAGAGGCAATCAAAGGTCTTGTATGCATGCATATTAACATAATCAATGGACACAGACACTGGGGTAGTGGTGTTTGCCCAGGATAGGAATGGCTGGGGGTGGGGTTTCAATCAGGGGGAAAAGGAGACATATGTAAAACTTTCGACAATAAATAAAAAATATCCTTGGGTGAGGATTAACATCAATAAAACAAGTCATGAGACTGGATGTGGTCAGTGAGGAAGTGAATACAGAAAATGAAAACCCAAGAATCAAGCCTCAGCAGTCTACCATTTAGAGATGGGGTAGATGAGAAGGAGCCAGCAAAAGAGACCATGAAATTGATCAATGTTTCAAAACCTAGTGACTGGGCAAGGAAGAGGAGGATAAAGAATTTACCATTGTGTTTACTAATATGAAGGTCATTGGTAACCTTCAAGAGCAATGTCCAGGGAGACATGGGGGCCTAAAGGTGGATCCGAGTGCTTTCAATCAAGAGTGGTAAAAGAGAAATTGAAAGTAGTGAGTAGTGACAAAACCATTTTGAGGATTTTTGCTGAGCGTGGTGGTTTTGAAGCTATAAGGGGGACAAGTAAAGTATTTTTTAACATGGAAAAAATTAAATCATGGTAATATGTTTGTGTGCCACTGAGCCAGTAAAAAGGGAAAATTATTGATGCAAAAGAGAGAGGTGCAGAGATGCAGGTAGGTATGAGAGGTAATGGTAGAGCTTGGAGCAGTTCTTTTCTGATAACTTCTATTTTGTCAGCAAAACAGGACACCAGGATGCCAACTGTCAATAGGGGTGAGAGAGGGCTGTTGGTGGTTTGAGGAGAGAAGGTTTGAAATAGTCTTCTGGGAGACGAGGAGGCTGGAAATGTAGCATGATTATTGGTCTGCATTAAGGGTCCATTTGAGGTTTAATGGCTATTAATTTAAAGTGAAATTACTCAGCATGTCTGCATGGTTTTCTCCAGCCACATTCAATCCAGAGTAGGTGGAAAGTTGGATTTTATCAGGTTGAATTTTGCTAAATGAGTCCAAAGATATGACAGAGGAACACAGAAGTTTCTTGTGGATTTAGGGCAACAATAATTGATTGTGAATTTTAGGCTGGGTAAACATGGAAATAAGGATAGAGTGCGGGTTTAGTAAAGGATAGTGAAAAAATAACAGTAGGATTATTGTTTAAAGGGTCCCAAATGTGGTCAAAGGATTTTTGGAGATCATGTAATACTAAAAGGAATGAGTTGGTTTTCAGAAAGCATCATATAATGGAGATCCTGGAGAGGTGGTGATGATAGATCATGACAAGGTCTTAGGATGTGACCATGAGAGTAAGTGGCTGAAGTTGGGACCAGGGAAGAGCATTGGTGGAGAGTAGGTCAAGGGACTGAAACAGAAAACAGAAAGTTGAATTATCCATGTAGATAATGAAATCACAAAGAGTGTACATATACCAGATCTCCTGAAGTCTTATATCCTCCCTAATCCCTCACTCATCATGAACCTGAAGGGCACCTCATTCCTGAGCTTCACATCTTTCCAGACCCTCACCCTTCCCTCAGCATCACTCATCCTGGAAGTCATCTCACCACGGAGTCTTACATCCTAGCAAAAGTCACACCCTAAGTCCTAATCTGCCATCCCTCCCCTGAGTCTTGCCCCTGAGCATTTAATTGAGCATCTCCTGTGTTCCAGGTATTATGTTTGGTTATGGTGACATAAGTGTGAATCAAACAGACCAAGTTTATGCCCTGATTCCATTCTAGTTGTAAAAAGAGACAATAAATAAGAAAACAGAGAGAATATCTAAGAAGGCAGTTGGTAGAGGTATGATGGTGGAAACCAAGGCAGTAACTCTTACCTCATCCTAATTCTAATCCCAGCCTGAAGCCTCTCAGGCTGTGAGATTTTCACCCCAGGCCAGCCCATGGTTGTCAATATGGAGCTTCAATCACTCTCTTGGAGTATTCCCACTGCAACTCCAGCACTCACCTTCACATCCTTCCTAGGCTTGACCCCAGACTGGCACCCAATGACATCCCTGCTTCTCATATATTCCTTAACCCTCAACTGAACTTCATCATTGAGCTTCATTGAGCTTCAAAGTTTCACATTGTTCAGAGACTTAGTTCCTCCAAGAAGCTCCCCCCAACCCTGATCCTCACTTCTAGACAGATCCCCTTCAAGCTCCGTCCCTGAGCTCTATCCCCTCCTTGACCTGGTCCTTGCTCACACCCTACTGTATCCGATGCCTCCTTCCTAACTCTCATCCCAACTCCTACACTAGCTCCAGTTTTCGAGCACTGCAGTCACTATCAACACCCCTGTCTGCCTCTCACTTAATCTTGCATCTTCTCACAGCCCCATTTCTGACCACACACCATCACCCTACACTTCTTCCATCCCCATTTCTGTTTTTCAAATATATTTGTATTAATTTTACAGAGGAAGGGAGAAGGAGAGAGATAGAAACATCAATGATGAGAGAGAATCATTGATCAGCTGCCTCCTGCACACCCGACACTGGGGATCAAGCCTGAAACCCAGGCATGTTCCCTGACCAAGAAATTGAACTGGTTCATGAGTTGATGCTCAACCACTGAGACACTCTGGCCAGGACCCCCATCCCCATTTCTTACACCATTCTTGGTTAGGGAGAACAAATTCTGGAGTCAGACTGCCCAAGTTCAAAGTGAGTCTTTGTACTTGCTAACTGTGTGCCTTGAGGAAAAGACTCTTCCTGTCTGGAAGATGAAAAATGGGAGTAAGAGATCTCAAATGTCCTTGTAAGGAATGAATGCGATAATGCAAGTGAAGAGTTTAGCACAGCATCTGGTTCAGTGGGGGTGTCAATAAATACTAAGTACAAAAATTCACTGGGTTGGGCAAATGATCTGGCACAGTGAGTGCTTCTAGGTTAATTTCTTTCATTCCTAAGGTGATATTCAGACTGGAAATCTGCATACTATCACAAGGGAGTTTCTACCCTTACTCTCCACCCACACCTGGGGCTGTGAAATGCTCCCAGTAAGTTCTGATGTTCTTTTGACAAATTCTGACAGGGGAAATTTGACACGAAGTGAAGTTGTAAGATTAAGGGTGTCAGCAGTTTCTTCTTGCCCAGCTGGTTTGATTGCCTCTCAGCAGAGGGCCCTGGGATTCCCTCTGCATGTGGCCTAGGATGTTCCTTGGGTAGCCAAGGTCTGAGGGTCCAGAGTCTTGGGAGCTTGAGAACAGCTGAAGAAATGATGGAGATTGGAGTCAGGCCCTACCTTGAAGAGGAAGGCAAAGTTCCCTCATTAGCCAAAAGGTCCTTGGCACCTCTGCCCTGGAAATGGATTTTTCTCCCTCTCACTGGGCAATCATTGTCTCTTTGGCCATCTGCCCTGATTAGGGTTAAAGGAACCTATAGGCCAGCATTTCTCAAAATTGTGATGCACAGGAATCATCTGAGTTGCTAGTTAATCATGGAAATTCTCATGTTTTGGTTGACATTCCAAATAGAAATGTAATTCCAACATGCCAGTGACTTGATGATATGAATGCAAGGCCAAACTTTCACAAATATATATAATTGATTTCAGATCTGTCACTCCCTCCCATTCAGCATGCCCTGCACTGGGGATGAAACCTGCAATGCAGGCATATGTCCTGACCAGAAATCAAATTGTGACCTCCTGGGCTCATAGGTAGATGCTCAAGCATTGAGCCACTAATCTTGCCTTTTGACCTTATACTAGTGGCCCAGTGCATGAAATTCATGCATGGAGTGGGGTTTCCCTCAGCCCAGCCTGCACCTTCTCCAATCAAGGACCCTTTGGGGGATGTCTGACAGCCGGTTTAGGCTCAATCCCACAATCGGGTACTGCTAGCTCCTAACTGCTCACTAGCCTGCCTGCCTGATCACTTCTAATTGCCTTCCCCTGCTAGCCTGATCTTGCCTCCAACTGCTCTCCCTTGTTGTCCTGATCTCACCCCCAACTTCTTCTGCCTGCCTGATCTCACTCCCAACTGTCCTCCCCTGCCAGCCTAATCTCATCTCCAACTACCCTCTCCTGCTCGCCTGGTTGCCCCCAACTGCTTTCCCTACCAGCCTGATCTTGCTCCCCAACTGCCCTTTTTTGCTGGCCAATTTGGTTATGATTGGTTGATTTCTACGCCAGTCAGCATCAAAAGCTTTGCTTCTCAGGCAGCCATTGGCCCCTCACAGTTGACCCAGATTTGGTTCTGACTGGTCATTTTCTATACCAGGCAGCATGAGAAGGTCTTCCTCCTAGGCAGCCATTGGCTCCTCACAGTTGACCCAGATTTGGTTCTTTTTCTTTGCGTTGGAGGAGCTGTTTATTAAGTGGCTGTTACAAGGGTCAGACCACATAAGTGGTGTCAGCCCCAGGAATGTGACCTGTCAATGTTGATCACAAAGCCCCCAAGGCTGGTCCTGGTGAGCCCCAAGGTCAGAAATGAAACTGAAAGGCCTCGGTCACATGCTGCTTCCAGGTGTTCAGGCTGGGCAGCAGGGAGGAGATGCCCATGGCATGCTAGGTCTCCCCATCGGACACCACTGAGGTCTGGTAAGACAGCAACTGTAGACCTGCCTCTGCCAGGGGCCCAATCATGGTAGGCAACATGGCAGGGTTGGAGGACTGAGCCTGAAACAGGAGCAGGGGCAGACCCCTGCGGAGAGGCACTTCTGGTCTGAAGGCAGCTCAGTTGAGTGCCTGCAGCACAGGTGTGGTGCCTTGGACAAAGCCCAGAGCTTGGTAGGGGGCAACTGCCGGGGCCACACTCAGGAGGCCTTCCCTGCATTTTTGATCTCCTGGCAAAGTGGAATTATGGGAAGTGGTTACATTGAGGTCAGCCTCCTTCACCAGCAGCTTGGTGTTCACCCAGGTCACATCTGCATGATTAGAAGGTCTTTGAGAACCCCTGACAATGACTGCGGGGTTCAGGCAGTTCTCTGCATTCTTCAGGGATAGGCCTTACATTACCACTTGGATGGTCCCTTTGGGGGACCCTGCCCAGATTCACATCAGAGTCCCCAGAGCTTCTGTCAGACCAATCCAAGGTTTGGTGTGAGGAGAGAAGGTGCTGGTAAGGGCCTGGCCATTCATGACCCCTGCGAGGGCTCTCCCCTTCACCATGTCCATGAACTGGACAGCGATCTCCTTTCTGCAGCAGCTCTGGGCCTCCTTGGTGCTGGAGCCCAGATGGGGACAGCTGATAACATTCTCATGGTCCACCAAGGTGTGGTCCTGAGGTGGCTCCTCTGTGAACACATCCAGCGCTGTGCCCACATACTGCCCCAACTGCAGGACCTGGAGCAGGGCGCCCTCATCTACGATCCCTCCATGGGCACAATTGACCATGCACACGCCCGTCTTGCACAGGGCGAAGGTGCTGTCATTCAGCAGGCCTGTCGTGGAGGGCAGGAGAGGGGTGTGAACAGTGATGCCCTCCAGGGGCAGCTGCTGAATGCTGAAGGAGGCAGAGACCTCCAGTGAAATGATGGGGTCATACCCTACAGTCTTCAACCCAAAGGACTGTATCCTGACGGCCACCTCTCACCCAATCCTCCCCAGGCCAAGAATTCCGAGGGTCTTTCCATTCAATTTGGTTCCCATGAACTTCTTTCGCTCCCCTTTGCCATCCTTCATTGAAGCCCTTACCTGGGGAATCTGTTTGGCCGGACACATGATCATCCCACAGGTGAGCTTTGCAGCACTAAGCCAGTTCCCATTGGGAGTGTTCATGACCAGGATGCCCTTCCTCTTGGCGGCCTCCAGATCCACGTTGTCCATGCCGGTGCCAGCCCTGCCCACCACCTGGAGCTCCTCTGGTGCGTTAATGACATCCACGGTCACCTTGGTGGCTGAGCAGAAAATAAGGCCTTCGCAGTCCTGCAGCTCGGCTATTAGCTCCTCTTTGCTCAGGTTCTGCTTCTCTGCCACCTGAAGCCCTCCATCTTGCAGGATCTTCCAGAAGCAAGGGTCCAGGTTATCACTGATGAGCACTTTCTGTAGATTTGTGAAGGCCATTGCTGGAGCCACCCTCTGGATCTACCTCTTTCCCTGGACAGAAACACCTCTGAGCCCTCAGATTTGGTTCTAAACTGGTCAGTTTCTATGCCAGTCAGCGTCTCTGGGCCTATCAACAGGGCCTGATCAGAAAGACAGGGCTGATCAACATCCTGGTGGAGTCTTGGAGAGAAATGGAGGCACAGCTGCTGGCCAGAATGGGAGAGAAAGAGAGAGGCAAGTGCTGGTCAAAAGCTGCCACAGAGGCAAGGGATCAGTCCCTGCTTCTCTCTTCAGGCCTCTCTCTGGCCCTGATTCACAGCCCCCTCAACAGTCAGTGCTGGTGCACCATGCCTGCAGCAGAAGCAGTCAGCACTGAGTTGCCATCGCAACCCAGCACTGACTTCCAGACTGGTCAAGCTTTGGTGGTAATGATATTACACCCTGGCTCTTTATTATAGAGATGAAAGGACCATGAGGCAGCTTCTGATCCAGTTCCCTGGTTCCACGGAGGGACTCTCCACCATGCCTTCTCCTCACCTTACCTACAAGTGCTATACAACTGCTTTGCTGCACTATGAAATTGGCTTCTCAGAAACAGAGTACCCTTATCTAACTCTTGTGGGAACTAGGGCACAAGGAGGTGACAGGAGCTCCGTTTGGAAGACTGGTAAAAGAGGAAGATGAAGCCACTTTTCCTCTGTATTATTTCCCAGCCTGTTTTCTTTCTTTCACAGCACTATCACTGCCATTTTTCTGGTTCTTTCAGGTTTCCTTGCCGCCCCCTCCCCCATATTGTCAGCTCCTCTCTGCACCCTCAACCCCTTCATGCCTTTCTCATCTCTTTCCACCACATAACCTAGGAATTGTACATATTTTTTCAGTTTTGATTATAAAAATTATCTGCTCCCATTGTGGCAATTCTAGAAATAACCATTCACAATCCCGCCAGACAGAAAAAGCCATTACTAAAATTTGTATATATTACCTTTTTAATTTTTCACTACATAAGTCCAATTTTACATCATTTAGTTCATACAATGTGAAGATTTTTTATTTCATTTGTTTTTATCTGATTGTAAAAATCATAATGTTCACATTATAAAAATATTAAGGCAAAAGAGACATATATAAAACAGAAAGCTAAAAATCGCCATAATCCCACCACTTGGTGAAAATCAGTTTGGTATTTGGGATATACATATTTTCCTCACAAACACAAAGGAATTGTGAACTGCTTTTTTTCCCTTTAACAAAAACTGGTGATCTCATGGGTGTCTCTCCTTGTAAATGCAATATACAGTGTGGTTGAACCAACACTCCCTCCCATATTTCCTATGTGTTTCCTATTCCTGTTCCCATTTCTTTCTTCTCCCTTGTAAACAATGCTGTTATGACCTTGCTTGTACACATTATCTTTGGTACTTGACCATTTTCTATTTTTGCTTTCATACTTGCAAAGGCCTTCTCCACCCCCAACATTAAAAAAATATATATTGTTTGCACCACACACTTTTTATGTTTTCATTAGTTAACACGTACATTTTTAATCTATCTGGAACTGAATCTAATTTAAGACTTAAGCTAGGGATTAGCTATATTTTCTAATTATTTAATCTATTTGTGGAGTCCCACATTTCTCCACCAGTGTGGGAAAGAAGGGATGGCTTAGGGGCTTGTACCCTTATAATATTCTCTTAACTACCCCCTAACATTTCATTAATATGGAGAATTAATATTTCCTCAGACTTCAAGAGTTCGCTGCCCTTTATACTGACCAGAGAGCCTTGCTAAAGATCTGTTTCTAAAATAACTCTGGAGCTACAGCTATGCTGCAATGATGGAAGTACCAGTCCTAACATGTCTTTCTTATATATCATTGCCTATGTTCCTAGTTGAGTCCATCTTTTCCTATGCCAGTAATAAATCATTAGGACCAATGCAGCTTTAAAATACCTGTTAATATATGATAGATGAAACACCCTCTCACCCTTTGCCTTAAATATTTCTACTTCTTTCCCTCCAAAATGTCATTATTGCTTATTTACTCCTCTATCTAAACTCTAAATTAGTTTAATAAAGCCACAAAAAATGAATATCATTGTTATCTTGATGGTAATTGCATTAAATTTATATATTAAATTTTAGGAAAAGTGATATATTTACAATATAAATACTTTCAATGAAGCTCTTGTAATTCCTTTTTATTGCCTTAAATCTTGTGTGATATTCCTCAGTAAGTAAGGTTTTCTAGGTTTCTTTTTATAGGTGTTGCATATTTTAAGGGTTTGTGAATATTGTATATTAATATATTAACATATTTGTAATATAATGTAATTTTTTTTATTACTAGAGGCCTGGTGCACAGCATTTGTGCACTGGTGGGAGGTCCATTAGCCCAGTCTGCACTCTCTCGCAGTCTGGGAACCCTCATTGGATGTCCATCTACCAGCTTAAGCCCACTACTCACAGGCCTAAGCTGGCAGGAATATTTGCCCCTAGGGGTTCTTAATTCTGCTGCAGAGGCAGGAGAGGCTTCCACCATTGCCCCTGCACTTTCGGGCTGTGAGTCTGGCTTCTGGCTGAGTGGTCCCCCCCACCCCACCGTGGGAGCACACCATATTATATAGGATATTACAGGCAGTCCTTGGGTTATGTCAGACTCAACATATGCTGTTTCGTGGTTACCTCACCATCTCCCATTTATTTATTTTAAAAAATGTTCTATCATTTCAACATATGTACATATGTGCTTTATGTTTTTTATTATTTATTTACCACAAGTAAAGGTCAGGAATTGTTATCTTTATTTTATTTTATTTTTTTAGTCTTTCACTTCAATACTGATGTGTATATGCTCCATTTGAGTGACATAGGTGCTTATGTAGGTGGGTTCTGACTTATGGCAAAAATTGCATTACGGCGTGCTGTAGGAGCAGATCTCCAACATAACCTGAGGACCTACTGTATATGGTATATAATATACTGGAGGTCTGGTGCATGAAATTCATGCACTGGGGGGTGTCCCTCAGCCCAGGGACACAACAGAAATCAGGCCTAAACTGGCAGTCGGATATCCCTCTCACAATCTGGACTGCTGGCTCCCAAACGCTCGCCTGATCACCTCCTAACCACTCCCCTACCAGCCTGATTGACTCCTAACTGCTCCCCTGTGGGCCCAGTAGCCCCCAACTGCTCTTCCCTGCCAGCCTGGTTGCCCCTAACGGCCCTCCTCTGCAAGCCTGGTCACCTCTAACTGCCCTTCCCTGCTCAACTGGTCTCTCCTAACTTCCCTTCCCTGCAGGCCTGGTCCCCCAGGAACTGCCCTCCTTTGCTGGACCAGTTTCCCCCAACTAACCTCCCCTGCAGGCCCTCTTGTGGAGGGCATCTTTGATCACATGGGTGTGGCCATCTTGTGCGAGAGTGTGAGGGTCAATTTGCATATCACTTCTTTATTATATAGGATGTTGATATATAATATATACTATTATAGTTAATATACTAGAGGCCTGATGCATGGAATTCATGCACAGCGGGGGGGTGGTGTACTTCAGCCCAGCCAGCTCCCTCTCCAATCTGGGACCTTTACAGGGATGTCTGACTGCCAGGTAGGATTGGGCCTAAACAGGCAGTCAGACATCCCTCTCACAATCCAGGACTGTTGGCTCCCAACTGCTCACCTGCCTACTTTCCTGATTGCCCCTAATTGCTTCTGCCTGCCAGCCTGATCACCCCCTGCCCTTCCCTGCAGGCCCAGTCACCCCCAACTTCCCTCTTCTGCTGTCCTGGTCACCCCTAAGTGCCCTCTCTTGTGCAGCCTGGCCCCTCCCAACTGCCCTCCCCTGATGGCCATCTTGTGGTGGCCATCTTGTGTCCACATGGGGGCAGTCATCTTGTGTGTTGGAGTGATGGTCAATCTGCATATTACTCTTTTATTGGATAGGCTAGAGGCCTGGTGCACGGGTGGGGGCCAGCTGGTTTGCCCTGAAGAGTGTCCTGGATCAGGGTGAATGTTCCCTTGGGGCATGGGGTGGCCTAGGCAAGGGTCTTGTGATGGTTTGCAGGCCAGCCAACCCCCCCTGCAACCCAAGTGGAAGCCCTGGTATCTGGGATTTATTTATCTTGTACAATTGAAACTTTGTAGCCTGGAGTGGAACCAAGCCTTCTGCTAGCACAACCATTGAAACTTTGTTTCTTTAAGTGGAGGCCTGGTCCAGCCAGGGTGTGTGGATAGCCTGGCTTCCTTCATTGCTGGGGACAATCAAAGCCTCTCTCCTGCTCTCTCTCTGGCCGGTAGACATCTTGGTTGGTTTAATTTGCATACTTGCTCTGATGGGCTGGTGGGTGTGGCTGGTGGGCATGGCTGGTGGGTGTAGTGGAGGTACGTTCAATTTGCATATTACTCTTTTATTAGATAGGATGTTATATACTGAGTGGCCAGATTATTATGATCTCTGAATGCATAATAATCTGGCCACTCAGTGTATATCTTATATTATAAAAGGCTAATATGCAAATTGTCCCCTTGACCAGGAGTTTGACCAGCAGGCAGGCCAGCCAACCACCCATGTCCCCTCCCTCTGGCAAGGCTGGATAAACCCCACCCATGCATGAATTCATGCACTGGGCCTCTAATATGTATATACTAATAAAAGAGAAACATGCAAATTAACCATCATTCTGCTACTCCCACAAGCCACGCCCACCAGCCAATCAGGAGAGAGTATGCAAATTAGCCCAACCAAGATGTTGGCCCACCACAGAGCTGGAGCAAGCAGAAAGTTTGGGTTGTCCTGGTGATGGAGGAAGCCAAGCTTCCTGCCCGCCCTTGCCAGCCCTGACTTCAGCTCAAGGCTACAAATTTTCAATTATAGAAGATAAATAAATCCTAGATACTTGCTTCTAGCCTGCCTTGGCCTCTGCTCAAAGAGGTGCTGAAAAATAAAAGAAAGATAAAGAAAAAAAATGAGGGGCTGGGACCTTGGGTCTCTGGGGAGTGATCAGGCTAGGATGGGAGGGCAGGGGCCATTGTGGGTAAGCAGACCATCAGGGGGGCCAGTTGGGGGTTAGCAGGCTGTCAGTGGGGAGTCAGTTAGAGGTGATGAGGACACCAGGAGGGGGCGGTAGTTTGGAGTGAGCAAGCCAGCAGGGAGTGGGCAGTTGGGGGTGAGCAGGTTGGCTCAGGGGGCAGTTGGAGTTGATCAGGCTTGCAGGGGGGGCGATTGGGGGCAAGCAGACTGGCATTCAGAGTGGTTAGGGACAATCAGGAAGGTAGACAGGTAGGTGAGTGGCTGGAGCCAGCAGTTCCAGATTGTGAGAGGAAAGTCTGACTGCAGCTTAGGCCCCATCCCTGTAAACCGGCAGTAGGACATCCTTTGAGGGTTCCCAGATTGGAGAAGGTTCAGGCCAGGCTGAGGAACACCCTTCCCCCACCCCCCCAGTGCACAAATTTCATGCACTAGGCCACTAGTGTGTATATATACACATACACACTCACTGAGTTGCCAGGTTATTATGCATTCAGAGATCATAATAATCTGGCCACTCAGCCTATATAATAAAATCCTAATATGCAAATTAACCAAACAGCTGAACGACCACTTGCTATGACACGCACTGACTACCAGGGGGCAGACGCTCAATGCAGCAGCTGCTCCCTGATGGTCAGGGTGCTCCCATAGGAGGAACACTGTTCATCCAGAAGCCTTGAGCTGGGCTCAAGGCTGGCAAGCACAGAGGCGCTGGCGGGAGCCTTTTCCACCACCCCAGCAGTGCTAAGGATGTCCACCTGACAGTTAGGAGCAGGCTTAAGCCATCAGTTGTACATCCCCCAAGGGCTCCTGAAGTGTGAGATGGTGTAGACTGGACTGAGGGATTTTGTGCCCTGGGCCTCTAGTATATTATATATTTGTTGTAATTGTAAATGGGATCTTCTTTTCTCTTTGGTTATTGCTGATTTATGAGAAAGGTGATGATTTTTGTAAAGTTATCCTATATCTGTCTTACTAAAAAATATTTCTTAATTATCTGTAGTTTTCTAAGTAAGTGATCATAGAATTTGCAGATAATGAAAAATATCTCTCTTCCATTGCAATATGCTTGCCATTTGTTTCTTCCTCTAATGCTACTCTAATGCTCCTTGCCTTTTGTGGCAATGCCTCTACTCTAATGATTCATGGTGCACAACAATATTTCATTTACCATTGGTTGAGATATATTTAACATAGAATGTTGAGGAAGAAGCCTTTTATTCCTACTTTACTACTCTTTGATATTTTAATCAGGAATACAAGTTGAATTTTATTAAATAACTATTATTTGTTTGCAATATTTTTAATAGATATAAACAATTTCATTTTATGAAGATTTCAAAAATGTGCATAATGATTCCTCAGGTAATTAAGAGCTCAGGTTGTTTCTATTTTTCATTATTGTAAATGATGCTGAAAATGAATATCCTTTAAAAATAAATATTTCTATTTTTCTTCCTCCCTCCCCTCCTCCCCTTCTTTTTTCCTCCTCCTCCTCTTTCTTCTTCTTATTCTTTTTCTTAACATGGGCAGAAAGATGAGTGAGGAATATTTTCAAGCATTTCTTACATCTCTGGTATTGGGGTTGGTGTTTCAACTGTGTTAATCCTTTTAGTTCAATTATCCTTAAATTAGTTGAGGGACAACTCAAGCAGCTAAGTCTTGGTGGACTTTAGAGTGAGTAGGACGTAGCTAACAAAGACAAAGTAGTCCAATTATGCTTTTTTATACTTATGTATTCATTATTTTCATCTTAATTCAGTTTGATAAGTAACCACTGAATGCTTCTTGAAAATCAGGAATGATGTGGATTAGAGACAGATTCTACCCAACCTCTGCCTTTAGGGTCTCGTAGTCATCACATCCTCATGTGAGTGAGAATATGCATCTACTTCTTAAAAGTATAATTAAGGGTCCCTAGCACTAAAATTCCTGTTTAAAGAATATGCACCTTTAAAGAGTTTGTCCCCAAAGAACTGAGTTGCTATACAAGGTTGTAATAAACCCCAGTGTGTAGTAATTGTTATTTTTACCTCACCCTCACCAGCAAGAAATAGTGTAATTCTATTTTCTTTGCAAAATTTATTGAACAATAAAATTTTTATTGTTTTAGTTTATTTTTATCATGTTTAATTTTTCACATGTTCATTTGCCATTTTCTTTTCTGTGAATTATCTGTGTGTTTTCATTTTTCTGCTGCAATCTTGCATTTTTCTTATTGATTCACATATACTGTTTGCATGATATGTAACACATATTTACTCTTTTATTTGCCTTATATTGTTGCTTATCTTTTTGCCATTCAGAAGTTTATTTTTCAATATACATCAATCTATTATTTTGTTTTTCTTCTGTGACTATTTCTATTTCTTTTGAACATAGAAAGCCTCATCTATTCAGGAATTAGACAGATATTTCATAGATAATCTTCTTAGTTTTTTTTTTTAAACCTCTAGTTGGAGCAAAAAATAAAACCAGAAGCCCAGAAAGGATAGAAGCTGACAGACTGAAGTGGGGTTTCCAACACTTTTATAGGACCCAGGACTTTGCTGTGAGTGTTTCCTCACCCTATCCTTTCCCCACCTGATGACATCCATTTGGAACTGGGTTTCAGTAGAAGCTTGAACTGATGCCACCCATGTAGTGAGAAATGGTCTTCATCATTTCTTCCTCCATACAACAAAACACTACATGCTACCATGATAGCATTGCCATTTCTTTCATTTTTTCTTTCAATATACATCTAGAGATTGTCCATCTGTTCCCTGGGCTCTGGAGAGAGTGGGGGAATCATAGGTGTAAACAGAAGCTAAACAGTTATTTGTTCAATGTGTTTAAATCCATTTATACTCATTTATTTAATAAAATTATATATAAGTACAAAATGAGATCATTTGTGTTGTTATGAGAGTTCGTGACAGGGTAGGGGATTTTAGCTAAACTTATGTAATAAGATTAGACCAAGAAACAAGAGGCATAGCTAATTGCAAATTATGTTGCAAAGCTAGTATCATTACTTGCAGATTCTGTGATTGCCTATTTACAAAGCTAAAGATGATTAACTAAGAAGCGTTTTCAGCAAGGCAGATAGATACAAGACAACATCTATAAAACTCAATATCTTTCTTATAAATCAGCAATAACCTGCTAGAAAATACAATGGAAAAATCCTACTCAAAATTGCGCAATGCCACTGGAAAGTGACATTTAAACTGAGACATAAAGGCATACAAATAGTTCAGTGAAAGGGGTGTGAGGGGTATAAATAAGCATTTCAAGCAGAAGGAATAGTAAGTGCAAAACCCCAAGACATAAAAGTGATTGATGATCTAGGTAGGACCATAAAGGAGGTGAGTGTGGTTGGGGCATTGTGAACAAGGGTGGGGGCAGTGAGAGGAGATAAGTTTACGGAAGGGACAGTAGTCAATTTATGCAGGGCCTTAGAGGACTTTGAAAGGGATTCACAACCTTTCTAAGGGCAATGAAATTCATTGGGGGGTTTTAAGCAAGCAAGTGACATGCTTGGTTTTTATATTCTATAAAGACCACTCTAAGGAGCAAGGATGGATGTAAGGTGACCAGTTTAAGAGGTTATAGCAATAAGACATGTGAAAGATAATGTGGGAGCTTTGAGAGTGAAGTATAGTGTAATCTAGATAGATTTTGGAGATAGAACCAACAAGATAAGATATTGAGTGGATTTGGAGAATTTTGGAAATAGAAGTAGCTAAGGACGATCCCAAGTGCATTACTTTGCTAGAGTACCACAACCTGGGTGGTTGTCTTAGCTTGGGCTGTCATAAAAATACTTCAGAGTGAATGGCTTAAATAACAGAAATCTATTTTCTTGCAGTTCTGGAGGCTAGAAATCTAAAATCAAGGTGCTGCTAAATTCGGTTCTTGGTGAGGGCTCTCTTTCTGGCCTTTTCTTTTTACTGTGTTCTCACATGGACTTTGCTCTGTGTGTACACAGTGAAAGAGGAATATTTAGTGTTCCTTTCTCTTCTTATAAGGACACCAGTTCTATTGAATTAAGAACCCACTTTTCTGATTTCCCTAAAGGCCATATCTCCAAATGTAGTCTTATTGGGACTTAGGGCTTCAATATATGAATTAGGGGGTGGAGCACAATTAAGTCCACAACAGTAGCTTAAACAAAAGAAGTTTATTGTCTCACAGTTCTAGAAGCTAGATGTTGACAGGGTTGGTTTCTTCTAAGGGCTATGATAGAGAATCTGTTCCAGGTCTCAGCACCAGCTTTTGTTGGTTTGCTGAAAAATCTTAGACTATCTTTGAAGTATAGAAGCATTTTCCCCAATTGCTGTCTTCTTGTTTACATGACATTATCCCTGTGTGTATATTTGTGTCCAAATTTCCCCTTTTAGATAAGGACACCAGTCTTAATCAATTGGGAACCCACTCTGATATAACCTCATCTTAAGTAATCACATCTGCAATGGGCTTATTTCTAAATAAGGTCACATTCTGAAGTACTTGGGGGTTAGAACTTCACCAAAGGAATGTTTGGGGTACACAACTCAAACAATAACCCCAGGTTTCTGTCTTAGAGAACTAAGAACTAAGAATGAGGGTTTCATTCCCTGAAGAGGGAAAACTATGGGGCAAGCAAGCTTGTGGAGGAATCAGAAGTTTTGTTTGGGGCCCATTAAGCTTTACATGCCAATTAGATGTATTCATTTAGGGGTATAATGTGGGCAACTGTATATATGAGTCTAGTTTAGTAAAGAAATATCATGGTGTGTGTGTGTGTGTGTGTGTGTGTGTGTAAGAGAGAGGGGGGGATGGGAGAAGGGGACATGGTGGAAGAGTTATGAGACTGGATGTGATCACTTAGGGTGTGGAAGGAAGGAGATAGAGAAAAATCCAAAATCCAAGGTCTAGACCCTCCAATATTTATAAATCAGGAGGAAGAACCAGCAAAAAAAGAGTGAGAAGGAGTCTCCAGTGAGTTAGGAGATAGGAGAAAAAAGTGAGGTATCAGAATCTTAAAGAATGTAGTATTAACAAAAAGGAGGGGTTGTGCATTGAATCAACACTGCTGAAAGCCATAGTAACACTAGAATACAGTAGTGGAGAGTAAACTTTACAAGATGGAGTTCATTAGCTAGCAAGGAAAGAGCTATTTTAGTGGACTGATAGAAGCTGAGGCTGGATTAGAGTGTGTTGATGAGTACCCTCAGAAGAGAAGGAAGTGGAGATAGTACCTTCAGACAAGTGTTTTGAAAGGAAGCAGAGGAATGTGGCAATTGCTGGGAGGGATGGAGGAATCTAGGGATGATATTTTTAAAAGATGGGAAATATTGCAGCATGCTTACATAATATTACAGTGATGGAACTGGTCAAGTACAGAAGGGAAATTCGATGATGCTGGAAAGAGGAGTATGTGGGAGGGTATGGGATTCAAAATGCACAAAGAAGAAGGGATACTTTTATTATTTTAGTTTGAGGAAAGAAGGAAAGGCTAAGTACAGAGGAAAATAGGTTAATAGGCTTGGTAATGGGATCATGAGGAAATTGCCATTAAATATCTTCTAATTTCTAAATTGAATATGAACAAGGAAAAGTAAGTAGGAGCAAAGTGGAAAGACATGAGGACTTTGAGGAGATTATCGTTCTGTGAATGGGACTGGAAAAACACAAAACATGGAAGACTTTCTGAGTAGTGAGGTGTGCCTGAATGAGGTTGGAGATTATAAATCTATAGGGATATACAATCTATCTGTGTGATTCTCTCTAGTAACACAGATATACTTAAGTGCAGGCACACAGAGGACAAATAGTTGGGTTCATCCAAAATTGGGGATTTGTCAGTCAATTGTGACAAAAGGAAAAAGGAAGTGATTATATGATGGATCATGAGTCAGGGGACAGTTGAAGAGTAGAGAAAGGAGATATACCAGGGATCTGACCAAGAGCTGGACTGAAATCTTCAGAATAGAATTCTGTCTGGCATATAGGGTCTGGCCTAGAGTAGGTGCTCAGGAATGTTAACGAAATTGGTCACAAGGGAAGGCCACGGGAGAGCTGTAATACTGGAACCATACACCAGGGGGCAAGAGATGATAAGAAATGAGTTTGACCAAGCCCCTCCTAAAGTTTGGGGGTCTGTGCCCAGAGCGCCAGTGGTCCTTCTGCTTGACTTAACTTCTCTATGGCATGGAGGTGAATGGTACTGCCTACTCAAGCTCTAGGTACCACCAGATGGCAGCCAGTGGTGGAGTGTGTGGGGCAGAAACAAAAGAAACCATGAGCCCCAAGACACAGATAAGGGAACATCTTTTGTTCTTACTGATCTTGTGTTCCTGGCCAATGTTTGAACTCTGGACAATTCTTCAGCCCTGATCAACCACAGGAACAGACTTTGAATGTTCTTTGGCACCTTAAGGTGCAGGAAGTTGGTACCTAGAAGCTCAACCTATGTGTTGGCCCTGGGAACCAAATCATCAGACTTGGCTAGTACCATGGTATATAGCCTTACAAGTTAGTCCCAACCTAGAGGCCCCTAGGGCTAAGTGACCAGAGCCTGGAAAGGCACTTGTGTTTAACCAAGGGCCTGGGGAGGCTCTGATGAAGAAGAGAGAGACCATTGTTCAACGGATATTTCCTGGTGTCTTTTGTATGCCCAACCCTGCTGGGAACATAAGGCAGTGAAGACTATCAAGTCATCTGTTAATAATTAATTTATTCCCTTCATTTAGTCACACTTTCTTTGCTACCTACTATGTGTTAGTGCAGTGGTCAGCAAACTGTAGCTTGTGAGCCATACGTGAGTTTGCCAACCACTGAGATAGGAACTTAATCACAAGGGACAACAAGAGCCTGGAATTATTGGAATCAAGAGTCTAGATCAGTGGTCGACAAACTCATTAGTCAACAGAGCAGCAAACCACAGCTCACGAGCTGCATGTGGCTCTTGAGCCGCAGTTTGCTGACTACTGTTAGTGGAAGAAATAGACAATTGTGCCCAAGAAGACAAACTGGGGAAGGGGAGGAGTCAAGAGAAACCAAGATAGTGACATAGGTAAACACCTAAACTGATGCCTCCCACAAAAATTTCAAAACTACAACTAAAAGATAAACGGACATCATCCAGAACCACAGGAAGGCTGGCGGAGTGGAAGTTCTACAACTAGAAGGAAAGAGAAAAGCACACTGAGACTCAGAGGAGCTGCAGGAGGCAGAGGTATTAAGACGCGCAAGTGGAAAAGACTGGCAAC
This sequence comes from Lasiurus cinereus, assembly GCA_011751065.1. Classification (NCBI taxonomy): domain Eukaryota; kingdom Metazoa; phylum Chordata; class Mammalia; order Chiroptera; family Vespertilionidae; genus Lasiurus; species Lasiurus cinereus. Next base: position 818,973 of record JAAGEH010000015.1, read on the forward strand.
TGAGTGCATGGCTGGCTTTCTCAAGTGGGAGGGAGACAAAAGCTCCAACTGCACTGAACTCCAGTTCTGAGAGACTCTGGAATGAATAGCAAGAACTTACAACCAAGATTACTCTACCCAGCAAAGCTATCATTCAGAATTGAAGGTCAGATAAAGAGCTTCACAGATAAGAAAAAGCTAAAGGAGTTCATCAACACCAAACTAGTATTATATGAAATGCTGAACAGAATTTTTTAAGAAGAGGAAGAAGAAAAAGGTAAAAATAAAAATTATGAACAACAAATACATCTATCAACAAGTGAATCTAAAAATTCAAGAGAATAAAAAATCTGATGAACAGAATAAATTGGTGAATATAATAGAATCAGGGGCATAGAAGGGGAGTGGACTGACAATTCTCAGAGGAAAAGGGATGTGGGGGGAGCGGGAAGAGACTGGACAAAAATCGTATACCTATGGATGAGGACAGTGTGGGGGGAGGAGGTAAGGGCAGAGGGTGGAGTGGGAACTGGGTAGAGGGGAACCTTCCCTCTACAAATATTCCAACAACATCTTTGTAACTAAGGCCCATAGCAGTCACCAGGAAAATGTTTCACAAAGAAAAACAGCTTCTTAGGACAGGATCATTTTAAAGAAAGTCAAGCTAGTAAGGCCTGGGGGAAAAAAGAGGAACAATTGTAATAATCTGAACAATAAAGATTTATTAAATTTAAAAATAATAAAAAAAAATTAAAAAAGGGAAGAGTCAAGATGGAAATCTGACTATTAGCTTGGGCCACTGAGAGGGGAGTCCATTTCAAGAGATGCTAAAGATCCTGTGCTTGGCTGTGTTGATGTTGACTTGTCTGGGGACACCCATGGAGAGATGCCCAGCATTCAAAGGGGATCTAAAGGTTTGGAAGCTAGCGAGGAGAGCAGAGGTGGGGTACTGAGGTTTGAGAATCATGGGTCACTTCTCAAGTGGCAGGTGAGGACTGAGGAGGCAGAAAGAACAGTAGTCAAAAGAGGAGGTAGGTCTTATAGGTGGTTTCCAGGAGACTTCTGTCCTGAGCATGCTTGTAAGTTGAGCAAAATGGACTGGGAAAGGAGAGGAGGAGGAGGTGAATACAACAAGCGTGGACAGTCTCCATGGTATGTCAATACTCCCAGGGACAAGACACCCCATCTATGCCTTTATTAGAGCTGGGGGGTAGGGCACAGGGGCCAGACTCAGGGCATAGACTGATGACATTTGTTTGCTCATTCATTCATTGGTTCCTTGATTTAGAACAGACCTCTTATCTTTGTCCTTATATGGCAGAGACAAAGTGATTTGCCCAAGGTTTCAGAGCAAGTGGATATCAGGTAGAAATCTAAAATAAAAGTTCAGTGTCTTGCCTTCTTTGGCATCACATCCCAGATGGAAATTGATGGGCATTCCCACAGGCAGGTGATGGGAAGAGAATAAAGGAGCAGCACTAAACTGGGTGGCCCCACCTCCTGCTCCAGTCCATTGCTGCCCATAAACATTCCTAGGCTTTCCTAACAAACCATGTGCTTCAAGGTTCTGGGTGTAAATCTCCCTGTGAGTGGACACGAGCCCAGTTCTCAGCTGAAGTCAGGCTCATCAAAGCTGAGCTTCCAGCCCCTCTCCCCACTACCTTCCCCACTGGCTGGGAGTAGCACCCTATACAGATTACACAAACACTTTCACATTTCTGAATACTGCAGTTTGTCCTGTCTGTGGACCTTTGCCTCCATGCCTTTGACATGTTTTGATTCTATAGAGCTGTGGGGTTTGTTTCATCAACAAGGTGACCATGTGGTTAATTGTCCTTTGACCCTCATCCATTGCTCCCAGAGTTTGGGCCTCTTGGCATTTGGTTATCACTGCCAATTCCTCTCTCATCCCCCTTCTCCCTGAAGTGTTCCTGCCTTTCATGTGCCACAAAGGGAGTTATAGAGCTTAATCAGATTCACCAGCATGGACACTTGCTCTCCTGAGTATGGTGCTCCTTTGCTCCCCAAGTTATACTCTGTTCTCTTATCCACCAAGAACCCTCCTCCCTTCCAGTCCCATATGAAAGTGGCAATGCAGGGGCCAGGACTGTACTCCCACTGCAGGTTACTCCAACATGTTGTACACACCCTCATTTCCTAGGCCCTCCCTGAGGAAAAAGCCTGAAGAGCTGCCAGGGTACTGGCTAATGTCAAGAAGCTAAGAACACTTATACCTGAGCTAAAAAGAAGAAAGTCTTTCCTGAGGCCCAGTGCTGGATGGGCCAGGGATGGCCTGGCCCATCTTAGGTGCTGGGAAGTTGCCCAAGAAGACTCAAAGGCTTTACTAGCTTGACTTTCTTTAGGATGATCCTGTCCTAAGAAGCTGTTTTTCTTTGTGAAACATTTTCCTGGTGACTGCTATGGGCCTCAGCTACAGAGATGTTGTTGGAACATTTGTAGAGAGAAGGTTCAGTCTTCAAGGCATTCTGTGGCATGGGGCCCCCCAAAATGACCCCAGTCTCTGCCTATGATAGCTCAGTCTAGAAGCAGCAATGCTACATGTATAGCGGGAGCTGAACAGAGATATGGGTGCTCCCAGTGAGACATGAGGAGGAAGGGGGAACAGAGGGAGCCTTCCAGCGGGGCTTTACATAATGGGCAAGGATCAGAACTGCTGAGATAGGAGGGAAGGACATTTCAGTTGTATGGAATAGTGATAAATACATGAGGGCAAAAAAGCCAGAGCTTGGTTCAAACCCATTGGTTCAGCGAAGCTGGGAGCAGAGTATATGAAAGGAAGAGAGACATGCAACTGTGGAGGAAGGGAAAGGCCAGAGCAAGCCAGGCTGAGAATTTGGATTTTATTCATAACCAATGGAAAACCATTCAACATCATCTTGCTTACCCATGAAAACAAAAACACATTCCAATTATTTAATATCCCCTATGGAACATTTAATTGGGTCTTTGCTATAAACCAGAGTTTTCATTAAGGTTATTGTAGTCCATTTTGAGAAGTGGGGATGGACTTTGTTGTGGCTTCTCCTCAGGCTGGGAACATGTTCCTATACTGGAGGACCAACATCCTCCTCTCACCCCACTTACAGAAGCATCATGTCTGAGCTGTGTCTACCTTCCTCCCTTTGCCTCTGCCTAGCCTTTCTCTCTCAACATTTCCTTCCCAGTGATTTTGGCAGAGAACATTCACACCCCAAAATATTTCAAGTCCTTCACTTTCATTGTCCTCAAAACACTTGAGGCATTCAAGATACCACAGAGGGCATTATCTTTACTGAGTCAAGGAAGAACATAGACTGAGGGTGAGAGTTTTAATAACACTCTTCCTTCTTCATTTTCAAAGGCATTTTTGAATAGTAACACAAATTTTTTTTATGCCATAGAAAACACATGACTATTCAGCCATTAAGTCTGTACAAGAAATATTCTATTGCATCCAGACTGAGACTTGCTCAGTGACAAGGTTGTGCTGCTGCCACCTGGGAATGAGTTGATGATGAGTCACAAGGCTGTGTCTAGAAGCTCTGCCATGTGTGATAGCCAAGACACCTCTATTGTGTTTTTCCAACTTTCTCCACCCCATCAACAGAGAAATACAACTCCTGTGCTTTCCCAATCAGGAAAGTGAATTGGGCTTCCTGCTAGAATGGTAGACAAAATTCACACTGAACCACCATCACATCTAATGGGGTAATGATAACTGGACGATGGCCTCAGCCAGGGTCCACATCCCTGATCTTATTACTGGGAGCTGCCTGCTTTGAATATTGGGGCTGCTGGTGGCTGTGTTGAGGAAAGAAAATCCAAGACCTGTGGCTCTTGGATCTATTGTATGGGCGCACTCCTGCTGCAGGAGCCCTGTGTCTACAAGATTGCCAAGCCCTGGCCCCTCTGTGCCTCTACCTTCACCTCCAAAGGGGAAGCTGGTGTAGGACAGGCAGCAGGGGTGAGGGAGAAGGCCACAGCTATCCCAGCAAAGGCTCACAGCAAGGCCAGGAAACTCTTGGAACAGGCAGCACTTGTGTCCCAAGCCAGGTGCTCTGTCATCGAGTAACATGTGGGCACTGTGCTCAGAGTCTGGTGTGGAATGCCCCTGCCTCTTCCAGGCTACCCAGGAGGGAGAGGCACTGGAGATGGTATCCTGGGAGCAAGGAAAGCTTCGCCTTTGGATTCTCTCTCCCAACCCCTTCCCCAGGATCTTCCTGATCACAGACTGCTAGAGGAGTATCTCCTTTCTCTGCTCTCTCCCATCCCAAAGAGAGCCCAGAAGTAAAGGTGGCTTGTGTGAGTTGTATACTCTGTTGTGCAGTGTGTATGGCCAGGAATGGGGGTGATAGACAGAATATACTCCCCCTGAGTCATTCCAGGTGTGGGATCCTTTTGAAGTATATCCTGGTGAAACATTTTGGTATGGACTTCAGTGTCCCCAGAACCTCATGGAGCAGTTTCCCACAGACCACAGTGACAGCCATAGCAATTTCTAGGTTGAGCTGTGTCCTTGGAAGCTTGTCCCCCTCACAGTGTTCTCTGAGCAGGGATTGAAACCAGAACTGCCTGAGAAGCTGAAGAGAATACACTCACCATGGTTTGACATCAGTTATACACAAAACAAACTCATAACTGGATAATCCTGTGTGTGAACACTGCTTCTGGCCATTGACCCCTGCACTCCGAACTTCCCTCTATTATAAGATGGTGTGTCCTTGCAGTTACTCCTATGGCGATCCCTGAGAAGAAAAAGGTCTAGGGAGGTGGCCCTTCTGACCTCCTGGCAACCTGAATCTGGGGCTGACCTGAGCAGTGGATTGAGGCAGAGGTTGAGGTGATCACAGACTTCCCAGTGCAAGTTCCTTGTCTGAAATCCAGGCAATGTTAAAGCCGGCATGAATTGGGCCGTATCAGACAAATCCTGGACCTGGTTATACTCCAAATATTGAATTCAAACAATAGCCCTAATGGAATGGATCCAGTCTAGTCAGCTTTTACAGTGCCTTTCTTGAAAGTTCTTTCAGCATTATCAATCCATTTAGCTGCATCTGCTCTGAGAGCTAGGTAGAAAAGATATTGTCTCCTTCCTTATTTTTCATTATGGAGAAACTGAGGCCCAAAGGACTTAAGGGACAACCGGGCCTCAGCTGCCTCTCTTCTAGGAATGAACCACTCTAGGGTCTGCCTGACCATCTCTCCTTTGCCATGTAAAAGGAGAAACAGGACAGGGACAAATCTTTTTCCTAATTAAACACCAGATATGACTTTAGGAACTACTGATGCTGCACAGTAAACCTCTGATCTCAGCTACCTCCATGGTCAGAATGCTACCAGTCATCTGAGTAGCTATAAGGAAACTGTATGCCCTAATGCCCCATCTACGAGGCAGCTCTTGACCTAATCCTGGGCCACTCTGTATACCAGTATAGCGGTACCTTTTGCTCCCTTAAAATTTCTTACCACTCTCATACATATGCAGTCTCTCTTGTACTCTCTGGTAAAAATGGATAGTGGCCCCATGTACTCCCAAGAGAAGGTGGCAGGCCATTCATCAGCCTGTCTCAACACTTGACCTCTCAAGAGAGGCAGCTGCCGATGCAGGAGGCAACAGATTCCCTGCCAATGGTCTAGAACGCCAGTCACTTCCAACCTTGCTTTTCCAAAGACTAAGAGGGTATCAAGAATGCCCCTGACCTCTGCTGGGCACGCTAAGAAACCCGAATCTTGGAAAACGTTCTGTATCTGCTGAACACAATTGGAGATATGCCTGTAAGTGCCAAATTGTGATTTTGACAAGTAATGGGGCCTTCAGCTGCTCTTTTCCAATGGCTACAAAGAGATAAGTCTGAAAGTAAATAGCAGTCAGTTCCAGTTGCCCTAACAAACTACCAGACTTTATCACAATTCTGGAAGCTGGGAGTCTAAGATCAAAGTGCCAGCAAGGTAGGTTTTTATTGAGACCTCTTCTTTTGGCTTATAGATAGCCACCATCTTATAGGGTGCTGACATGGACCTCCTCTTTGTGCACACAATGTGCGAGGGAGCAAGTTCTTTGTGTCTCTTCTAATCCCTTCCTGAGGATCTCACCCTCATCTTAGCCTAAGCACCTCCCAAAGGTCCCACCTCCAAATACCATCATATTGTGGGTAGGACGTTGACATGCACTAGGGGGCAGAGGGAGGAGAGGGAATTCAGTCCATGGCACCCTGGTAGAAATCAGGCTGGCTGGGAAATGTCAAGCTCGTCCTGGGAGGGTGAGAACTCTTTAACTAGTCACTAGAGACTGGAAGTTTCCTTTGCTTTCATCCAGCAATGGGTCATTACATTAATATTGATATTAAAGGCGCAAAATGACCTATCGTAAAGTTATCTAAGCCCTCCCCCTCCCTCCACCATGTGGATAGCTGGAAAAATGCTTTCTTTGGTGCTTGACCAGGGAGCACATCCCTTAATAACTTTTTGCCCAGGGAGCATACCCTTCCCCCAAAAGGGCTATCCCAGGTGAAAAGGAACCTGCATGCCAAGTGAATGGGTACCTCGCTCTTTATATAGTTTCTGAGGTGGTTAGTGAGATATGAATACAATCTACACACTGGCTAGCCCCTAGGCCAACTATTGTGGGCCTAGTGAGCCTGTGGATGCCCTAGTGTCAATCAAACAAACTTCTGCCAGCCACATAGGGGACCTGAGCACACAGCCACTTGGGAAAGTAGGAACCAATGGCCTCTACAAGTGTAGTAGGGAACTCAGGTGTGAACAAGAAGCTGAAGGGAGCTTGGTCATATATAAGGAACACAACTCAGGAAACGAGCCCTTTACTCAGGACCTTAGTGCCAGTCAGCTAAGGCAATGTCATTTCTAAGTCCCAGAAACCAGTCAAAGAAAAATAAGAAAACAAAATCAGTCATAAATGCAAAAACAATTTTTATTAAACTGTGAAACTGATTATTTTAGGTCAGAGCCCCTCACAATTGGAATGCTATTCCCTGTGGGTTTCCTGGTCCCAGTAACACTGTAGGGAGCATTTGGGGCTTGACAAAGTCTCAGAATTACTTCAGCCTAAGACAAAACAAGCTGCTTACTAGATTGCAATCCATTCTAGAAATATTTCTTGACAGAAAAAAAGGCATTTTAACTTGATCACACTATAACCTGTCCAGTAGAAGAGCTGTGTGCAAAGTTGGGCAGGGTATACTGGGACAGTGGTCTCCTGCCATAGCCTGGCTACTGTCACACACTAGCACACTAGGGATAATACTGCAGCAGAGCTTAAGAGAAATAGGTTGTGTTCAACTAAAAATTACAGAAACAGTTTTATGGGGGCGGAAAAGTAAGTATAAGCCCAATGGACTCTAGGAGCCCCTTCCAAGGCTTTGTATGAGAATACTGCTGGTTCAGCTACTAATCTGATTCAGACTGGTCTGAAGATAAGTAAGGACTGACTTTTTCTGATGGATCCTCAGCAGTATTCTGGCAAGCCTGTGGACCTGAAGTTTCCTGGGTTTCTTCCTCAGGATTTTGTTCCTGCTGGCGAAAAAAATGGGAACAATGTGAAGTCCTTTGCTAAAAGTTTCTATGCCCAATTTATAACAGTGGAAGGACCCCTTGGTTTAAGTCAGCAAGGTATAGAAAAGTACCACTTTGGAACACAAGCCTGAAAGATGCTGGTAGAAAGTAGAGCTGGAGAAATGGAATTCCTTCCCACTTCCTTTTCCCAACATCATTTTGACTTAAAGACCAGCAGAAGCAGGCTTGGGCTCTCCCAAAGTTGTCTTAATGCCTAAAGCTACTGGGTCCCATGTTGGCCCTCCCAGCCCAGTTCCTCTGCCAGCCATGGCTAATGAAAACCTTAAATGGTCTCTCCCTGCCCCTACCCTTAGACCTTACCACAAATTGGCTTGGACTTGGTTAGACTTATTGGCAGTTACCTGGCCCACTTCCACAGGGTGACACGAGTAGTAACAACTCACGATGGGCTGTAGAGAAAGGGAAGAAGAGGAACAAACACAAAAATAATATTACAAAGAATGGGCTGTGGGAGTCTTTTCTGTTGAAGAAAGAGACATAGGCTGGGCTCTGAAGGTAATGCAAGATTTCAACAAGTGGAATGCAACAAGGTAGAGAAGAAGACAGAGTATACAGAAGGAGAATAGCTGAAAATGGGCAGAGAGCTGGAGGTATCTGGGAACCTGGTGAGAGGGAGGGCCCAGAGGGCAGTAGAGATGAGCCAGGGCAGGGTATAGGGAATCCTGAAGTCTTACAGACAGGGAGGATCCTACTCGGTCCTGCCTCTCCTACCCGCTCACCTTTCCAGGGTCCCCTCTTCTCCATTTCTCTGGTTATGTGCTCACTTTGTCTTAGCTCTGCCTCTCAGGGTCCATCCAGAAGGGAAGTACTTTGAGACTGGGCATGAGGAAGGATCTAATGGGCAGAGTCTGGCTTCGTAACTGAATCACAGAGTCCACTGACCATCTGATCTCTTTGTGTGAGCAATACCTCTAACTGATCAACTTTCTAGACACTTGAAAGCTCATTTGCTCAGGATGTGCATGTGAAATTAAAATACCTTTAGCCATTTAAAATATCCAAACTCTTTCATTTTGCTTTAGCTTAGTGGTGTGTGTGTGTTTTTTTTGTTGTTGTTGTTGTTAGATTTTTTTTAAAAAGGTTATGCTCTATTAAGATTTCTAAACCCAGAATCAAAACACCTTTGTAAGTGCTATTTAGCATATCAAGAGTCTGTGGTCCCCAAGGGGTTTCTGGGACTATACCTGGGAGCAAAGCCTGCTATGTGACTGCCATCTGGACCAGCTCCCATCACTGCCCTGGAAACATGGCATGCAGATGGTCTCTGAGGTGGGGTTTGCCCTGTCAAGTACTGGGCACCTCATTGACATATACAAGTACACTCAACAGAAGGACCTTTGGTTTACTTTCCCTATGAGGAAACACCCCATACTATGTTCTGGGTTCTATAGCAGAACTAGAAATCCACAAGTTTTTAAAGGGGTCTGGGCTGGGGCAATGCGCATATGGCATGACCCACTTTGCCCATGTAACATATTTCTGAGAATTTTTCTAACCCTCACCTGAGGGCACATTTTTTGTTGATTGGAGAGAGATGGAGGAAGGAGAGAGAGAGACAGAGAGAGAGAGAGAGAGAGAGAGAGAGAGAGAGAGAGAGAGAGGAAGAAAGAAAGGGAGAAGAGAGAGGGAGAGAAACATTGATGTGAGCAAGAAACAGATCAGTTGCCTCCCATACATGAACTGAACAAGAATTGAACCCACAACCTGTGCATGTGCCATGACTGAGCATCGAACCCACCACCTTTTGATTTATGGGAAGATGCTCCAACCAACTGAGCCACACTGGCCATGGCTTTTAAAGAAGTTTTTCAGTCAAGTTGCATTTAATATCCATGAGGATTGCTGACTTTTTCATGGAAGCCTAAAGAGAATCTTTTTACTCAGCAGTGAGCACTACCAGCATATGAATAACTTCCCTCACACTTATTGAGATTTGAAGTTTGGATTTCATACACAGAGCATAAGCCCATGACGTATGCCTTATAGGAAAGGGGCCAAGCTTCTGTGCAGAACCTCTGGCCTGGGTTAGAGGGCAGAGGAGAAAGGGTTGGTATACCTCAGTTCCATTGCTTTGGTCCTGGACAGTGCAAGGCCAACTTTTCACTTCATATTTGATCTGACTTTGTGGGTCTGATGTCTTAGGCCAAAGTTGGATGTAATCCTGAGTGGTCTCCAGGGAGCTTACATCCGAGTCAGAAGATACAGCAGATGGAGAACTGCTGGCAGGAAGAGCATCACTATCTGTGCTATATGTTAGTGGTGACATGTCTTGTTTCTGCTGGTCCTCAGGAATAAAACTGTAAGAGAAGATAGGACGCATGTTGCAGTGACACGGATCTAGAGAAGATGGACCAGGAAACCTTGTTTTGCTCATCAGTAGGTGCATAAGGCACATTTGTTTTGGGTGGCTAAATAAGGATTCCCTTTTGCGTACTTTCACTTTGGCCTGAATAAGACTCATTCGCCAAAGTAAAGCAAATATAAACATTACGATAAATTATAGTCATTTGTCTCAAGTGGTTTCATTTATATTACTTGGAAAATCCTTGTTCTGCCAAAATCATGATCTCTGTGGCTTTCTGCAAATCATTTCACCTATTCCAGTTAGTGATCTGCCCTTTGTCACTAAAGAAGGTAGCAGCTGAGACAGGCTGCAAGACTAATTACCTCACTCCAAAGTCTAATGCTCTCTCCATAGCCCTAAGCCTGAGTGTCTTTTACAATAAATATATTTATGAGCCCTGTGTCAGACTCTGAATGTTCACTTTCAACAACATCCTCAGGTTGATTTTGATGATCAGGCCACAGGGAAACACAGCACTAATCCACCTCAATGCTCCTAACAGAAGGCTCAAAAGGAAATCCCGAGAGTTTTGGGAGGCCTGCTCAGAGAGTTGGCATTTACTCAAAAATCGTTATTGGGCATCAAGTATATGCTATGAAAACCCCTTCATTGCTGAGCAGAACCTTCTCTTTTTGACATTTGAGTCCAAAGAATTTATCACTGAGCTGAAAATGTATTTATGTTCTCATACTATTTCCCAGCACTTAGTCTTGTATTCTTAGCTCTTTAGGTACTCAATGGCAATCTAGCAACTATCACACCCACACCAGGCAGACCTCCTTCAACTACTCTACTGTGATCACCAGATCCGATTGAAATGGGAGAAGTAAACTAGGACCCCAGGAGTTATTCAGTTGTGAGCACTCATGACGTCTCTTAGATACCCTGTGACATGAGACTGGGCTTGGGTGGATGAAGCCAAGAAAATTCAATATTTGGATGCTAATTCCCCAGATGGGAGGCTTCCTTATCTAATCCTCCTGTATCGCAGAAACTCCTGTCTCATCAATGTATGTTTGGCTATGCACCACGCATGCAGAGGCAGGGGGGGGGGCTGTGGCCACAGAGTAAGTTGTGTAGGAGATACTTTGGATGGGGAAAATTTGCTCTGTGGGCAAGTCACCAATGGTCTCAGACATGGTGTCCAGCCATGAGGGTATTACAGTGACCTTATCCCTTATTACCATTCCATGCAATGCTTACCTTTGACTTTCTTCTTCCTGGTTCTCAATGTTTTTATCTTGTTCCTCAGCTGCTAATTGGAGAGGAGTATCTGGAGACTGGGTCTGCATGAAAAAAAAAAAGGAATCATCATAGAGGGACGCAAAAAGGTTTGGCAAGGATATTTGCAGTATCTGATTTCCTACACTGATGCTGGGGCTAGGGTTCCTGGAGCAGCTGCAGGTATTGTTCCTGCTTCTGCAAGCACTACTACATTAAAAGGAAAAAGATGAAAACATCTCAGTGTCTGGAAAAGCCTCCCAGAAATCAATTGACCACTCTCCATTTCCCCAAAGCAGAATGCAGCGGTAGTCCTGCCTCTCTGGGATTAGGGATCTGGGTGTCTGTCACCTTGTTTAGCAAGGCGCTACCTACAGTCATGTTCATGGCTGCAAGAAGCTGGAATCTAGCAATTGCAGCCACCTGAGTAGTCATTACCCCTCAGCAGAACGAGGTAAACATACATTTTAATGAAAATGAAATCCCCTTTAAGCTACCCAGTGAAAACAGACTTTCCGTACCTGGATGGAGGGACCAAAAGGCCCAGGATTTTTAAACAGCTCAGAGAATCTTATTGAACGAGGTGGACATAAAGCTTGAAAGTTTGTGGTCTCACTGGTATCTGCAAAGGACTTCATTTGCTCAGTGCATTGTTTCTTGGGAGCTGGCTCCACATCCTGGGACTCAGAACTGTCAGTGTGGTGTAGCTTGATTGGCTGCATCTGTAAGAACATAGTATCAATATATTCAGGGTCCACACCTTTCCTTAGGACACAAGACATGCTGGGCAAGGAGCAAGACTACCCACAGGCAAACCCACAAAGAATCCTTAGCTATATATGAGCCACATCTGCCACTCCTAGACTGGCTAGACCCATCTAGGGTACTACAGTCTAGAGAAAAAGGGCAAAGCCTTAAATCCCTGCTAAAGATTATTCCAGATGACATGTGCTGCCCTGGGGCAGCAGCTGTCACTACTAGAAGATCCTATAGACTAACTCCTTGAAGACTGTCCCCTTCCCCTTCCCCTTCTGCCACTTACATAGAACTGGTTGCTGACCTGACATTTGGAATCCTGCAGTGTGTTAAGCTGATCCTTCATCAGTTTCAGTTCCTTTCTCTGCTTTCTGATGTCAGCCTGCAGCATCTGAGTCCTCTCGTCCAGCTTCCTCTTAAAACGCATTATTAGTTCCTTCTCACGTTTGTCAATGTACGCTATAATTGGTGATGCTATTCTGAATGGCTGTGGGGAGGAATCACTTATGGTTCATAAACAGGGATACTAGGTTTCACCAAATATTACAATTTTGTTTTATTTTAAGTTTTGAAAGATTGAGAATGAAACCAATGGCACTCCAATACTGATTTCACTTATTACTAGGAAGTTATTAAAAAATGGTTAAAGAATCCAGGAATTCTAAAAAGAACTAAATTATGGGGATCATTTCTTTTATACACACACACACACACACACACACACACACACACACACACACACACATATATATATATATACACACATAGATATAGATAGATATAGATATATAGATATAGATAGATATATAGATATATATTTCAGAGAGATGAAGGTAGAGGGAAAGAGAGAAATAGAAACATCAATGATGACAGAGAATCATTGATCAGATGCCTGCTGCATGTCCCCTACTGGGGATTGAGCCCACAACCTGGGCATGTGCCCTGACCTGAAATTGAACCTTGATCTCCTGGTTCATAAATCAGTGCTCAACAACTGAGCTATACTGGCAGGACTCATGGAAATCATATAGTCTATATCCCCCCTTAAACATAAAGCTATGGACTTGGCCCAGAGAAGTGAAGCCATTTGCCCCAAGTCCTTAGGGGAAAGGTCAAAGTGTAGCAGGTCAGATCACAAAGGAAACATATGGGGCACATCCACTGGATGCCTGTTATCAATGCCTATTAGTGAGAAGAAGAATGCTCAACTGACACTTCCTTTGTTGCAGGCCTTCCCCTAAGCACTGTATAGAAATTCACAGATCTGAACCTCACAACTTCAAAGTAGGTACTTAATAGACAACATAGCACACAGTCTTAGTATGTGGAGGAATACTCCCCTCTTGGAATCTAACTTTAACTTGAATAACAGCCTCAGATTTGAAAATGAACAAATGGACAGGTTTATAAAAGTAGAAAGGGTGCTGGGAGACAAAGCAATGCTTCAGGTTGACTGGAATAGAGGATATGAGACAAGTCTACATGTAATGGAAGTGGACATGAGCTTTGTGTGGGCAATATAAGTTTAGAAGGCTAAGGAACTTGAATTTTATTCATTAGCCACCTCGTGCTGCTGGCAGAAGCAGCAATTTAAAACACAGATCTGACTGGGAAAGTGACATGCTCAAATCTATGATGTATAACTGGCCTTCTGACAGCACTTCAGAAGATGTACTGAGGGGAGAGAATAAGCTTGGAGTCAAAGAAACCAGTTAGAGGACTTTGGAGGTAATTCTAGGTGGATGTAAGAGGCTGGAAACATAGAAAGGAATGGACACATTTGAGAGAAATTAAGGAACTGGACAGGGCTTCTCAACTTATTGACTGAGGAGGACAGAAAAAAGGAGAGATTCTTGAAAAATAACTGCCAGAGCTATAAGCAGGACCTGGGAACAACTGTTGTTTGCCTTAATCTGTGCTACACACACTGTGGGTATAAACAAGATTAGAGAATCACAGCCCAATCGACAGTCCTAGTATTAATGATGAGAAAAAAAGCACAGGTTCCAGTTAAGATGGCAGCATAGGTAAATATGGTACCTTAATCCTCTCATAACCACATCAAAATTACGACTAAAGTAGAGAACAATTATCATCCAGAAACACCTAAAATCTAGATGAACAAATGTCCTACAACTAAAGATATAAAAAGCAGCCACATCAAGACTAGTAGGAAGGGCAGAAAAGCTGATTTCTCAACAGAAAATTTGCAGACCAGAAGAGATTATCATGAAATATTTAAAGTGTTGAAAAGCAAGGACCTACAACCAAGATTACTCTACCCAGCAAAGCTATCATTTAGATTCAAAGGACATATAATTCAATGAAGATTGTCCAACTGCCCTCTTCCTTTATATAGTGTACTAAAGGCCCATTGCACAAAGAGATTCGTGTAATAGGCCTTTCTCTCCTTGGCTTCCAGCACCGTTATTCCTCTGGCACCCAGGATCCAAGACTTTTGCTCAGGCTGGAGTCTGCCACCTTCACTGCAGACTCAGGCCGGAGTCTGCTGTCTTTGTCTTTGCTGCAAACTCCAGCTGGAGTCTGCAGTCTTTGTCTTCACTGCGGGTCCGGAGTAACCCCTCCTGTAAATCCCCTCACCCCCTGCCTTCCCTCTCATAGCAGGCATCTTGCCCAGGCCACTCCACACAGGGAACAGCTGGGCAGCTGCCAGTTTTCTCCTTCTAATTTGCATATTTCCTCCTGATTGGCTGGTGGGCATAGTGGAGGTATGGTAAATTTGCATGTTTGTCTATTATTAGGTAAGATGTGTGCACATATATCTTTTTATAGGAAGGCAGGTTTTCATTACATCAAAAAAAAATCATCTCAACTCAGAACTAAAATAAACCTTGCAAGTCATCACATCTACCACCCTTCTCCAGGCAGGAATCTTTTATCTGATGTCCCTGGCAGATGAACTACCAAACCTTGGATCAAATTTTCCATTGAAAAAGAGGGGTTACCCCCTTGAGGAAGTAAGCTAACTCATCCCAGAAAGGCTTTCTTGAAGGGAGTAGAATACTGACTAGCCTGCCCTGAGCTGTTCGCTCTCTATCCTAATTCGATCCACTGGAGACACATCTTCTACTTCAGTAGCATAACGGCCTTGCAGCTATTTAGATCAAGCTGTTCTGTCCTCCTCCAGTCTTCCTTCTCTAGTCTCCCTTCTCCAGTGTCTTTCACTACTGACCCAATTACTTTTCCCAGGGCCTCTCTATCCTGGCCTCCAACTTGCAGATACATTCCAATCTATCCATCCATGGCACTCAGAAATAAGCCTAATACACTATCACATATAGAGGCAGACTATACACACTCACTGCTAGTTATTTTGATTAAGGTAAATAAAAGTTATATTTAAAGTTTAATTGTAAATTAATTCAAAGGAAAAGATAAGCCTGTCAACAGTGAAAGAAGATTAAGTTTTTAGCATGACATAAAGAGAAAATGGAATTCTACGGAAATCTTCTTTTAAATAGTTCAGAGAATTTCCATAGCAGTCCACAAATCCTTGCAAGGCAAACAGACCATTTCAAGATGGAGAAACTGAGACTTAGGAATATGCCAAGATCACACTGGTGTGGCCAAACTAAAATAACTGTCCTCTAGCCCTCAGTTAGTCTCATTAGAAGAGGATGGCGTGGCATCAGGAATGGAGTGACTCATCTTTGGCTTGGTAATCAATGCACACAATATCACATAACAGACTGTAAGTTCATTATCTTGGCTGCCATAAACCTTACTGAAATAAACCTTACAGGTCTTCACATCCACCATCCTTCTCCAGGTAGGAATCCTGATTTTAATAATCCTAATATAGAATATTATATTCATCCAAATATGTGATTATAAAGACAAATTTGGAGGTAGAACAGCAACAGATTATTAATCCAACTATCCTGATTTGGCCTCAGACCATATACATTACTGCTTATTATTGAAGGTTGTATATTAGTATATCTAAAATTTGGAAAGTCGTGATTCTAATCAATTAAAAATTCCATTGAGAAAAATCTAGTTCTGTTGGGTAGGTATTGGTATGGGTAGGCAGTAATGTCATCTTCCTTTGAGACGGTCAGCATCCCCTCACAGGTGATGAAGAGCATGGCTCTTAAAAATACTGTACTACCTTTTCTTGGGGTTAATCTCCCTATTCAGCTCAAATTTTCTCTCAAGCACAAAGTGTCTTTGCATATTTCATATTAAGAGAACAAGGATTTGGTCTTAGAGAACCTTCAACCTCCCTGTTTGCTAGGACCCACTAAATTTTCAGCTACATCTGAAAATACAGTACAGCAAAAATAGTGAACGTTAAAATAAACAAACAAAGAGCATGCTTCAAAGTGAAACTGGGCATAACAGTGAACATTTGGAGCTTTCCAAAGTTAGTGGTACAACTGCTTCACCTCTTCCTCCATCTCGTCAATGCGCTGCACCTGTTCCACCTCAACTGTAGTACGCTCCTGTTCCACTGCAGGTTCATATTCAATGTTCCCTGAAGAATTTGTAGCTGAGGAAGTAAGCATAATGAAATTCATGACCCCAAAAGCAAAAATAGCAATTCTATAAAAGAGATTATATAGATTTATTTTGTTTATTTCCTTTTATGTTGTAAAAACAAGAGAGTCCAGTTTTATTTCATGTTAAAGATTAGATATGTCAGGTACCAGGAGTAATTCAAAAATTACTTTAAAATCTGCAAATGAAGAAAAGGGAAGGAGTATCTGACTTTACCTCCACCCAACTAAGCATAAGAGGGTACCCAGACCCATAGTGTTAAGTATCTTTTCATTATACAGTTCTTTTGGTACCTTCCAACTGATAAAAACCAAATTAAACTTGATCATAAATCACTTCTGAAAAACTAGGTTCCCCAGGCTATGGGATCTCAGGAGTTCTTGAAGTGATCTTGGCGATGTTGCAACATGATGCTCCTTCAGCAGCCCCCAAAAGCAAGTGAAGAACATTATTTGAATAATGCAAAATGGTAGAGTCATTTTGGAAAATAGTTTGGCAGGTTTTTTTGCGTGTTTTTTTTTCATACCCACTTCCATATGATCCAGTAGTCCCACTCCTAGGAATATATCCAAATGAATTAATAACATATTTCTACATAAAAAGTTTTTGTAAATGATTATAGTATGTAATTCTGTTTATAGCCACTAAAAACTTGGAAACAACTCAGATGTCCTTCTACAGATGAATGGATTCTAAAAAACAACATCATAAGATACATTACTACGCAGCAAACAAAAAGAAATGGACCATTGATTCATATAATATGAATAAATCTTAAATGCATTTTGCTAACAAAGCCAAACCAAAAATGCTAAATACCATATTATTCCATTTATATGACATTCTAGAAAAAGAAAAACAGATATGCAATACAGATCAATGGTTGCCAGAGGATGGAGAACAGAGTAAGTTCAAACAGACAGCACAAAGGAATTAGAGGGTGACAGAACTGTTGTGCTTGTTATTGTAGTGGTAGACACCTGACTCTTGGTCTTTGTGAAACCCACAGAACTATACACCCCAAAGATTGAATTCTGTGTGCAAATTTAAAAATAAATTGCTCTTATATATTTTAGAAATCACAATCATGAATCCATGGACTTTGCCCTTTCTCCTCCAAAATCAATTGTTCTGAAGGATTTTTAAAAACAATGTTTTGAGATTGACAATAATAATGGGAGGGTTGTTAACTGGAATATTAAAAAAAGAGGTATAAGTTCTATATATGAATAATATATAATATAAATTATCTTTTTTTCTAATATGAATATTTGTGGAAAAAGAGTGGGGATATGTGAAAGCTGAATCATCCAATTATACAAATGAACAAAAAAGTGTGGATAATATATATCATACAGATAACACATATACTATAAAGAAAATGGGGCCTTATGTTTTGAAAGAATTTATCTAACAAATAAATTACAATTACAAATTATCTATGGTAAGATTAGATAATTAAAGGATACGGTCTGCATTATGCTTCCTCCACTGCTTCAAATATGTTTTTTATACAATTATGTTTATGAAATGTATTTAATATTGAAACTTATATAATATTATTGTTTTTGAGAGACTATCCCTTTTGCACTTTACTAGAAATTCTTATTATATACTGTATAGTACAGTTTTTTAAAACAAGAGATTTCTTTGGAATGTAATTACTATGCCATAAGCAGAAAGGACTGCATGAATATTAAAATATAAGGTGCTGTTCTTCCAAAGACTGAGATATAGAACCGATCTTTAGAAGTTTAAAATTAAATGGAAGGGAGTAATACCAATATCCATTGATGAGATATTCATTTTCACTGCTATCAAAAAATTACAGAAGATTAAAAAAGTTAGAATTTACTCTTTTGATTTCACACCATTATAAATAAACTATTATCTTCATTTGAAAACCTGTAACTACTCTGTAGGCCACTATTTTTCTTCTGGTAGTCCCTATGCAAATGCCCAAATGTACATACCTGAGGATCGTGTGGTTTCCGGAGAAGTGAGGCTGATGTCACCAGATGTACGAGCAGATTCTTGTGATTCATACTGCTCAGTATATACATCCAAGGGATTTCCAAAAGAGAACATGACATTTCAATTTAGAGACAAAGAGATATATAAATAAGAAGAAACACAGGCAGAGCACAAACTTTGATGCATTTCCCATTTCTTACAATGCTTCAATTAACTGAAACATGTCCATAAAAAACTACTAGAAGATAACAACAAGCAAAGATTATGGGTGCCATATGCTATATATTACAAAAACCTAGACAAGAAGCATATTACAGATGTGCTAAAAGAGCAATCATAATAAAAATGTGTGCCAATCACAAAGAAAATATGCCTGTCAGAGATGTTAGGATGCTGACCAGCTGGTACAGAGAAGTTGGAAGAGTCAAAGTGTGCCTAAGTGTTAGAGCAGTGGTTCTCAACCTGTGGGTCGTGACCCATTTGGGGGTCAAATGACCCTTTGACAGGGGTCGCCTAAGACCATCAGAAAACACAGATATTTACATTACGATTCATTAACAATAGCAAAATTACAGTTATGAAGTAGCAACAAAAATAATTTTATAGTTGGGGGTCACCAGAACATGAGGATGTGTATTAAAAAGGTTGAGAACCACTGTGTTAGAGTGTTAAAGAACAAAAATTAAATCCAGTAAATCTGAAGACCCAATTGGTTTGATTGAGCCTTTCTTCAATCAAGCAGTATCCCATCTGGCAAATAGAGAGTTGCTCTGAGGAGTAGTACAAAATGGAAGAGTTTTATAGGCAGATATAGAATGGGGCAAAGAAGTCTATAATACAGTTATAATTGCTTTTAATATCCTCCTCCACTAATTCTAAAGTGTGTTTGTTTGAAGTGGGTTTCTACTGATTGCTTTTTTCTCTTCAATAAGGGCCACATATCTCTGCTTCTTTGAATGCCTGGTAATTTTTGTCTGAAGGCCAAATATTATTCACTTCACCTTGTAGGAGACTGGATATTTTTGCATTCCTATAAGTATGCCTCATATTTGTTCTGGAATGTAAATTATTTGAACTCAGTTTGACCCTTTGTCTTACACCTTAATGATTTCATAGACAGAACCAGAGCACTAGTTAGCCTAGGGCTAATTTTCCCCCACAACTAAGGCAAAAATATTCTTTATATTCTTACACTTTAATTCCTGTGTATTATGAGGCTTTCCAGTGTGGCTGATAGAAACAAGAACTATCACCAGCCTTGTATGAATGTTGGCACTGTTGCCTGGAATCCTCTTGGATGGTTCTTTCCTTTCACATATCCCTGGCATCCTCTTTCCATGAAATTCTCTCCTCTCTGGTACCCTGCAAACAACCTTAGACTCCCTATATTCTCCCCTCAATCTCATCTCAGGCAGTCCACTGGAATCCCTGTGTGTTCTCCCTCTTAGTCATAAGGCCTAGAAACTCGCTAAGGAGTAAGCTGTGGCAATTGGTTCACTTCATTCTTTCTCATCTCTTAAGAGTCCCTCTCTTTTATTGCCTGATGTCCATTATTTTGAAAATTGTTATTTCATTTATTTTGCCTGTTTTATTTTGGCTCTTTGGGGCTGAAAGTTAATATTCATTTATGCACATAAATTTATGAGCGCCTACTTTGTGTGGTAAGCCTTGTTCAAGATACTAGTACTTGGAGATATGCTGATAAAGAAACAGCTCCTGCTCTCATAGAAGCTTCATGTTATTTCATGTATAAAGGTAATATACTAATAAATTTGAGCATGATTGCATCATATGAGGTAGAGATTATTACTACTTCCACTTTACAGATCACAAAACTGAGGCTCTTCATGGTAAAATTGAAGCATCCATCTTATATAAAAACTGCTGTTTGAAATTTTAATCTTGCTATTGGCTTCTATAAATGTTTGCTTGCTTAAATAATAAGGAGAATGAGACTATTCCCACTTCAGAGAGGTCATTAAACCTTCCCTGGACAAAATTATCAGTGCTGGCACCAGGCCAGACCTTTGGTTGAGGTCTCAAGGCCTCACTCAGCACATAGGGGCTCTTTAAGAACTTGCAAAGGGGCGGGAAACATCCCATATTTGGGAGATAAAGAAGGTAAAAACATATTATGTCTGCATGTTGGGGCCCAGAATTTGAGAAACATTTTCCTCTGGACCCTCGTGAAATAAATGTAACTCCAAACTTTCCAAGCATGGTTTGATTATTCTGGTTTTCTGTAACAAAATAACTTTTCCCAGGGCTCATAATTGGTAAAAAGCAGAATCAGGAATCAAACTCTTACCTTCTGATGTCTAGGCCATCTTTTCCCTCTAGATTACTATCAACATTTCAGGGATCCAGCCTAGCAGCTATGTTATATGCACTTTACAGAGTGGCAAGTAAGGTGAAAGACCATCCATTAGGAAGGCTTTTTAGGATGCTTTTTCTGTTCTTCTATACCTTTTATTTCCCCTTGCAATTTTGATTTTATCTAGATTCAGATTATTGAGGCGACACCTATGTGTATCCCTATAGGATTTTTAGTAATATCTGGTGAATGGATAAATGAATGATACATTCAATGGCTTAAAAGGCTGGGGCACAATCTAGGTTAATTAAGACTGGATTCTGCCACTTACAGGATTAGGATCATATCCTGAGTCTATTAACATAGTCTAATGCAGCAGGCAGTTCAGTAAATTTTGCACTCACAAATCAAAAAGACCTTGAACAATAATGTCTGGCATAGAACTTAGTTTAATCCTTTTTAAGGCTACTATAGGGACCATTCGAAGCATGCCATTCTTGCCTCCCAATAAGAAATGGCTACAAAATGGCAGCTGTGTAACACCTCTCTCATTGCCCATATGGTATATTTCTTGAAATTACAACCTTTATATATTGTTGGAAGGAAGCAGAATTTGTCACCCCAAAAGATGCCCTTTTGGCAGATTATTTTAAGGTGGTTATTTTTTTAATTTTTATTAATGTATTACATGTATACATATCTTCCCATTGCACTCCCTCTCCCATGCATACCCTAACCCCCAGTGTCTTGTGTTCATTGGTTATACTTACATGCATGCATACTAGTTCTTTGGTTGAGCTTTTATCTACCACATTAAGGTGGTTATTTTTAAGAAACAGCAGACACAGATGAAGCTTTGAAAACTGAGTGTAACTTACCCTTTTGTAAGAAACATTTACAAGGGAAATTTCCATTTTTAAGGGTGTCTCCTGCTCTGTAATAGGAAGAGGATAACCAAATATCTAGAAACTCTTATCCATACAGAAGTCAAGGAATTAAATATGGGTAGCAACCTTACCCTTGTTCACTGTGCTTTTTCTGGTAACTTCCCATAATCGGCCTCCTCCCAACCACCCTAACATCATTTGTCTTTAGCTGAAGATGATATTTAAGGTGATAGCTTGGGCCATTTCAAGAACTTAATAGGTTTTCCTGGGTATCTCCCATTTATACAGGAGTCATTCATGTTATTAAACTTTTGCTTGTTTTTCTCCTGCTAATCTGTCTTTTTTAAAAAAATATATTTTTATTGATTTCAGAGAGGAGGGGAGAGAAAGAAAGAGATAGAAACATCAATGATGAGGGAATCATTGCTTGGCTGCCTCCTGCATACCCTCAAATTGGGATCAAGCCCGCAACTCTAGCATGTTCCCATTACCAGCATTGAACATGGGACCCTTCAGTCCACAGGCCTACGCTCTATCCACCGAGCCAAACTCTTTAGGGCTTAATCTGTCTTTTAATATGAAAACACTTCACTCAAACACCTAGGAGGGTAGGGGGAAAATTATTTTTCTCCCCCATCTTGGCACACATATTAACTGAAGACTCAACATTATAGGAATAAAAGTCCAACCTTTTAGTCTCTGTCTGTCAATATACGTACACATGAGGCAGAACCAGCAGATGAAGAACGCAGGTGATCCATTTGGTCTTTTCTATAAATAGGTAAGAAGAGAAATGGTAAGCACATCTCATTTGCCATGTATTTTTTTTAATTTTTATAATTCTTTATTGTTGAAAGTATTATATATGTCCCCTTTTTTCCTCATTAACCCCCTCCAGCCCTCCCTACCCCTCATTTGCCATTTAAATAAAAATATTCTATAATTACAATAAGGTTTAAATATTTTTGTTTAAATTATTATTTTTCTTAATACAGGGGTACATAACATCATCAGTCTTTGAGGTGTTGCTTTTCCCACAGAGAAAGTTGTTATTTAAGATATTAATAAACCATCTGGACCAGTGATCAGCAAACTGTGGCTCACGAGCCACATGTGGCTCTTTGGCCCCTTGAGTATGTCTCTTCCACAAAATACCATGGCCTGGATGAGTCTATTTTGAAGAAGTGGCATTAGAAGAAGTTTAAGTTTAAAAAATTTGGCTCTCAAAGGAAATTTGAATTGTTGTACTGTTGATATTTGGCTCTGTTGACTAATGAGTTTGCCGACCACTGATCTGGACCTTCTTTAGAATGAAGTTTATTCTAGACCTCAATGCCTTTTTTTGACAGTGGTGAGCAAAGCAAGCTTAAAAAAAAAAAGCCAAAGTGTATCAGTGAATTTTCTTAATTTTTAAACTAACTGAAATTACAAAAAATACTTCAGGCCAAATTTAATTTTGTTTCGTGTAATTAGAGAAACTCCCCATTCTCTGGCTCATTAACAATTTATTTCCATCAATATTAGAATTTTGATCTCAAGGTGAGAATGCAGCTTTATGGAACCATTTATAAATGCTAGCTTAATTTTCACCAAATAAGTAAAGGACAAGAGAGGAAAAGAGAAAGCAAGAGAGATCACTAATTATTCAAGAGATGCGAATCAAAATGACAATGCCGTACCATCTCACACCTGTCAGAATGGCTATCATTAACAAATCAAAAAACTACAAGTGCTGGCAAGGATGCTGAGAAAAAGGATCCCTTGTGCACTACTGGTGGGAATGCAGACTGGTGCAGCCACTGTGGAGAACGGTATGAAGTTTCCTCAAAAAACTAAAAATGGAACTCCCATTTGACCCAGTCATCCCACTTCTAAAAATATATCTCAAGAAACTAGAAACACCTATCAGAAAGGATATATGCATCCCTATGTTCATAGCAGCACAATTTGCCATAGCTAAGATTTGGAAACAGCCTAAATGCCTATCAGCAGATGAGTGGATTAGAAAATTATAGTACATCTACACAATGGAATTCTATGCTGCCATAAAAAAGAAGGAATTCCTACCATTTGCAGCAGCATGGATGGAACTGGAGAGCATTATGCTAAGTGAAATAAGCCAGTCAATGAAAGAAAAATACCACATGATCTCACTCATTTATGGAAAATAAAGAGCATCATAACCTGATGAACCAAAAGATAGATACAGAGGCAGTAAAGCATCAAACAGACTGTCAAATTAAAGTGGGAAGGCTGGGTAGTGTTGGGGAGCGGAGCAGAGAGGGGGAAGAGATCAACCAAAGGACTTGTATGCATGCATGTAAGCACAACCATGGACACAAGACACTGGAGCGGGTGGGATGAGGGCATGAGACAGGGGGTAGGGGAGGCTGGGGGAAGGTTAATGGAAAAAAAAGGAGATATATGTACTACTATATGTGATACTTTAAGCAATAAAATAAAATTTAAAAAAGAAAGCAAGAGAGAGAGAGAGAGAATATGAATGAATGATAATCTTGTGTTTAATACTAAAATTACTTTATAAGCCTTAAAAATTTTATAACTGACAATTATGAAAATGTATGTTTTAAGTTCAAGAGTTTTTTTTTTGGCAGGTCAAAGAGTAAAAAGCCCCTGAAGGGAAGCAGATTTTGTCCCCCCAAAATATCCCTCTTTGGGATATTATTTATATCAATACTTGCTTAATGCATATTTTAATATCCAAAATATATTTTTGAAGCTCCTCTTAATTTTCTTCCATTATGAATAAATGATATAAGTAAAATGAATTTTTACTGGGTCCTATGAAAAATAGAATGGACCATTTCTGTCCATTGTATCAATATTCACTTTTTTCAAACCGTACAGGATAATCCTGTTAATGTTGTATAAAAACTAAGAAAATTAAATTATTTTTTAAGAAACAAAAGACTTGGAGAAAACTTTGACTTTCCCCCTAACTCCCTCAAAAAAATCAGACTTAGGGCCTGCTCCAGGAAAGGGGCTATAACCCTAGTTTAATATGAACTAAGACAGACAGGGAAGAAGTCAGCAAGGCCCCTTTGATCAAAGCCCTCTCTGTGTCCCATTGTTAATAATGGTCCAACAAACATTTGTTTACCAAACATTTGCTTTTTCATCGCCTTGTGAATTGCCTTCCTCCCCTTTAAAGTCCCAAACCACTCCCCACCTTTTTCCTTAGCTTAAGATGGCATATAAGCCTCAACTACATGGCTTGTATTCAGGCCCCATATTCTTGTAGATCTCCCCCCCCCATACTTACATATGTATTTAATTTGGTCATTTTCTCCTTTTATTCTGTCTTATGTAATTTCATTTATTTAACCAGCCAGAAGAACTAAGATAGGAAAAGGGAAATTTTTCTCTTCCCCCATACTCCCATCACAGCACAAAATAAGCAACTGAAGTCTGATAACGGATATAATAAAAAGCAAGACAGAGTAGTAACACAGTGACAAATTGGTATCTGTGAAACCTTCTAAATTCATTCAGAACATACAAAAGTAACAGAATAACTGGGTCATTCTGAATGATTTCAAAATATAGATCTAACAGAAAAGTTTTACTTATATCATTTATTTATAATGGTAGGAAAATAAGTTTCAAAAATGTATATCAGCTATAATAAAGTATACAACATTTAGGAAGTATTAGTCTAGATATCATAAAACAGTGGCTAATAAATTAATTCATTCATTTGTGTGTATGTTGGTACTATAAAATGTCTAATATATATTTATTTTTGTTTTGACATTCAACACCAAGTAATTTAGACATAAAAAGAGCTACTTATAAATTTGTCCCTACATTATTTAAAAATAAAATTCCTGCCCAGCAAGTGTGGCTCAGTGGTTGAACATCAACCTATAAGGTTCACCATTCAATTCCATGTCTGGGCACACACCTGGGCTGAAGGGTTGGTCCTCAGTAGGGGGCCTGCAGGAGGCAGCCAATCACTGATTCTCTCTCTTCATTAATGTTTCTATCTCTCTCTCCTTCTCCCTTCTTCTCTGCAATCAATAAACATATATTTTCTAAAAATGAAATTCCTAAAAGATTATCATATATATTTAAAATGTTTTTCAGTCTTTGACTTAATTTATAAATTTATTTAGTCTGACAGAACATTTAGTGTTACTTAGTAAGTGCTGATATTTCTTCAAGGTTGTTCCTCACTTTCTGTTCTTTCTTTATAGTATCTCCCTTGTAGACCATTGTGGACAAAAAGGGGTGGTATAATAAATCTAACCCACAGTAACCTCACATGGCTTTCTAATCATACATTACTAATTAGGCAGGTCTTGGTGAGTAGTTATGCTCCAGGCATATTACTTCCTTAGTAAAAAAGATTATCTTTGACTTAAACAGGCCCTGTTCATTGTTTCCCTGCATATGGATGAACACACTTTTCAAGTGCCTTTTTTTAGACCCCTTGAACTATAACCTCCCTGAGAAGAGCACATAACCTTGCTAACTATTCTATAATACAATCCTCACCTTTCTTTCTCTCACCATCATGTAATCTTCCTCATGTCCCCTCCTTAATTTCAAATTAAAAGAAACTGCAAACTGTCATTCTCAGAAGTATTTTTCTCAGACTGGTGAGATCTTTTGTCAAGATGTATTCTCTGCTTGGCTCAAATAAACTTATAAAAACTATCCACAAGTTTGGACATTCTTATGTTGACACCATATTTTATCCCTTGGCTTCAACTAGGGATGACTTATATCTATCTCTGGCTCAAGACCTCTCCCTGAGCTAGGCCCATATATCCAACTGCCTTTAAGACTTGCAATTTGGATGTCTAAAAGATATCTCAATTCAACATAGTCCAATTAACTTCCTCCAATGTCTCTTATCTTGGTAAACAGTGCAGTGTCACCTTCTACCCAGTCACTCAAGACTGAAACCTGCTCTTTGACTTTTCCCTCTTTTTCAACTCTCCTTTCTTGTGTATGAAATTTTGTTATTACTTTTTGTCCACCTTTTCTACCTGGTGAATTTCCTAAAAGCGGTGCACATGCTTTGAACCCTTTGTGTCCCTAGCACCTCACACAATGAAAAGCACTTACCAGGTGCTTCATGAATATTTGCTGAATGAATAAAGGAATAAACAAACAGGCCAGTCCATTCAGTCAAAATATTTGCACATCCCTCATCCCAGCTCTTTTGGGCTTGACACAATTATTTTTAAGGAAAGATGAGGCTTCTATCTCTTCCTTAAAAGCAATTAAATGACTCTAGCTGGGCTTCTAAATAGTAACTATCTATACCTGAGACAGGTAGCATGCGACTGAATGACTAACATGGTAACCACCAACCACATGTAGCTAAATTAAAATAAAAATTAAATTAAATTATAAAATTTAGTTCTTCAGCCACATCAGCTACTTTCTAAGTTTTAAGCAGCTACTTGTGGCTAATGTTAACTGTATTGGAATAGATTAAAAGGATTTATGTCATCTCAGAAGGTTCTATTTGACAGTACTATATCAAATGATGCAATGAGTTATACTGGACAAGACACTGGCTTTGACAACAAACATTGTGTGACAACTAGGTTGCGCTTAAGTCCACTGGCTTGGATATTAAGAACGTAAAATAAAGGAAAGCAAATTTTTCTAAATTCCTCTATAAATTTACATGTCATGCTTCTCTAGAAGTCAATATAGATGAAAAAAATATTTGACTTATAATCAGAATATACAAGTAACAGAGAAACACATATATTGTTAATGAAAATCTTACTGAGTATTTTGTATCTTACTAGTCGTGCCTGTATATAATAAATTCAGGCTGAAGATATGAAGTGTAACAGGATTTGCAATCACATTTATTGCTGGCCTTTAGTTAGGAACAGATACAAGCAGAACTTTCTTTTTCCAAATTGTAACAGTTAATTTTCAAAAAGAAAGAAAATGATCAAAGAACTTCCTGCTAGTTGTATTTACATGAAAAGAACACCTTCTAATTTTACAAGGAAAAGTACCTTTGTCTCATTATGTAAAAGCTCAAAATGTTCTTTTTCAATTAGCTTAGTGTTTTTTGTTCTCTCCATTTTAAATCTTTCCCTAAGATTTGATATGCATTGGTAAAGTATTTAATGCTGCTGAATTACTTCAGTAGAAGGTTGTTCTTGGCTGAAAACAGCATCTACTTCTACTTGCTACATAACTGAAACTATACATATGAAAAAGACTTTAAAAATTTAAACATTTGTGACAGAGTCAGAAAAATGATGACAGTAAAAAATAATCCTAAATAACTCCCCTCATTTAGTTTACAGTTGAGATGACTTAATCTGAAGTGATGGAAAAAAGGAAAACCAGATATCCCTTCTTAATTGCAAAAGTTAAGGACCTAATTTTGTTTTATAAATGCAGACAATTTAAAAAATGTTTTTATTGATCTTTAGAGAGAGGAAGGGGGAGGAATAGAGAGGTAGAAACATCAATGAGAAAACATCATTGAGCAGCTGCCTCCTGTACTGTCCCCCTACTGGCGATCAAACCATCAACCCAGGCATGTGCCCTGACCAGGAATCGAATCAGTTAACTCTTGGTTCGTGAGTTGACACTCAACCATTGAGCCACACTGTCTGGGCAAGGACCTAATTTTTAAGATTTCTCTAATCAAAGCTAGTCTGTAACTCACAGAGAAAACCCATTACCACCCCATCCAAAACAAAATCTTGGGTAAGGTATCAGGCATCCTCTGTTTCTCCAGGACCAACTGCATCTCAGCCATATCTGACAAGATTGGTACTATCATCTCCAGAGTATACATTCCCCCAAGAATCACTATGCTCTTAAATGGTTCCCTATGGATCATGCCTAAAACAGTCTTTATTTTCCCCAGCCTCCAATGGCATTCAGCATCACCGATCCACCATGAAAAGTGGACAGAATTTGAGGTCACACAGACTTGGGTTCAAACCTCAGTTCTGACACTTCCTAGGTGTAAGACATAAACAAGTCTGTTAGCTTCCCTGGGCCTAAGTTTCCTAGTGTTTAAAGTGAGACACATGATTCATAATACAAGAACCTTGCAAGGTTATTGTAAGTTAAAATATTTGGGAAAAGTGCTTTGTAATCTGTACAGTCCAATGTGATCATCTCAAGTGCCCTTATTAATCATTCTTTCTCTGATAGCTCCATTCCTTAAAGTATCTTCTCCACTTAAATATATTATTAGGGATATATAATCCTGTAATTTTCTTTTAAATGATTCTTTTGTGATTTTTAATTATCTCTCTTATAAAATGTGTTCCTCAAAGATGAATTCTGCATGCACTATCATTTCCCTGTTCCTTCAAAGCCAAGCAGAAGACTCTCTGGTTAGAGATAAGCAGATGGGGGAATCAAGAATTGCTATTGTTAGGGATCACCTAGATCAATATTTTCCTTTGTGCAGGTTTGGGGCTGGGAAGATGAGTGTTGTATGGCTAATTCTAGTAAATACCCCCTTCATAAATCTAAAAACTGATCCCTCCTGTTAAAGGAAAACTACAGGCTCCAAATGGTGTCACCACACTAAAAGTTCATAAAACCCAGCACCTAAATTTAATACCTAATCTAACTGCAATTTCAACATCTTCCAGAAACATAATCTTAGTCAATCAATATGGAAATTTCTGCTCAAGCACTAGTATGGCAATCTGTAACACAGTCCTCTCTCCAACCCCCATAGAAAGAAGAGGCAATCTGTGTGATAAAAACACCTCCCATTCTCTCTTCCAAAGAAAAAGTGTTCTGGCCCTAAAATATTCCTTTCTTTTCTTTTGTTCATATCTCCTTACTCTATACCAGTGGTCGGCAAACTCATTAGTTAACAGAGCGGCAAACTGCTCCATACCCTTCTTTTTTTTTTATAAAGACCTTCTATTTTATACAACCCTTCCTAGTCCCCTTGTAGTTGCTAAATGGGAGGCTGCCAGATTCATGAATCAATTAAAGCCATTTAGATTTTCAATGTTACTGGGTTGGCCTGGCCAGTGTGGTTCAGAAGGTCACCAGTTCCATTCCAGGTCAGGGCACATACCCCGATGCAGGTTCAATCCCCAGTATGAGGTGTGCAGGAGGCAGCCAATCCATATTACTCTATCATTGATGTTTCTCTCTCTCCCTCTCCCTTCCTCTCTGAAATCAATAAAACATATTTTAAATTTTTACTGGGCTACATTTTGTTTTTTAACAGTTAAAATCAGATCCATTCCTTTAAAGTCATACCGCAAGCTAACCTATGAACATAATACACAGAATGAACTGCAAATAAATATGAGCTTTTACCAATCCCATGAAGTACTGTTACTCATTACTATGCTCTCCATTCTTCACAGAAAAAATATAAACTTGTCCCACTACTGGATCCTTCTTAGTTTCATTTTTGGAAAGCCTTAGTCTTTTAGAATGGAAGCAGGCCAATTCACTAAGTCAATTTATTAACATCAAATTTGCCAAAAGTAAACTTGCCAGTAGACCATTTGGCAGAATGGCCAATGAAACAAAGAATTGTGGATAAAAAGTGGTTCTATGGAAAGTAACCTGACAGGATGATCTGATCATAAATTCCTAACTGGGAAGGTCA
Source organism: Lasiurus cinereus (assembly GCA_011751065.1). NCBI lineage: Eukaryota > Metazoa > Chordata > Mammalia > Chiroptera > Vespertilionidae > Lasiurus > Lasiurus cinereus. The sequence goes on from JAAGEH010000015.1 coordinate 849,170, forward strand.
TGGTGAGTAGACACACCCAAGGCATATAACTTCTATAGAAAGGGCAAGGACCATATAATTACACTCATATGTGGACTATAAAACAAAAAACAACAAATGGAAAAAACAAACACATAGACACAGACAACAAAAGTGTGGTTACCAGAATGGAAGTGGCTAAAGGGAAAGAAGGATAAAGAGGGTAAAGGGGGTCAAATTTATGGTGAAGAGGTACACTAAGACTTTGGGTGGCAAACAAATAATGCAATATACTGATGATGTGTATTGCATAGGTATTGCCATTTGTAAGTCTTCTTCAGAAAAAAGTGTCTTTTCAGGTCCTCTGTCCATTTTTAATAGGATTCTTTGTGTTTCATTGTTGAGTTGTATGAGTTCTTTATATATTTTGGATGTTAGAATTGTACACTTGAAACTTGTTATTTAACAATGTCATCCTAATAAACTTAATTTTAAAAGAAATAGTATTAAAAACCTGCTTAATCTATTCAAAATTTTAAAGTACACTGGCTTGGTAGAGCTTAAGATTGTAATAGAAAGAAAAGATTTCAGAGTTCTGGGATCTTCAAGCACCAACTTGGCATTCATCTCCTCTTATGGACACCAGGTTCCCTCTCAACCCAAATCAGGCTGAGATGCTGGCTCTTCTCTATTTTTTTTCTCTAGTACAGATTTTTCTCTTCTGTCCCTGCTCCATCCAACTACAGCACTAAGGGACCTGGGAGTTCCCTATATGGAGTCTTTCTTAAAATGCTAACAGGCGGTTGGGGGAGAGGAGGGCTGTAAGAAATCAACTGAAGGACTTGTATGCATGTATATAAGCATAACCAATGGATACTAGACACTGGGGGGGGGAGCAGGTGAGGGCATGTACTGCGGGGGCAGGCCGGGGGGAGGTCAATAGGGGGAAAAAGGGAGACATATGCACTACTATTTGTAATACTTTAAACAATATAAAAAATATTTTAAAAAACATTAAAAAATGCTAACAGGAAAACTGGCCAAGAAAATATTCCAGGTATCTTCAAAACTGTTAAAATCTTTCAATCTACTATCAATCACTAAATTTTACCAATTAAGAGATACAAATTCGGGGGAAAACTGGTAAACTTGGCAAAATGAGTCTATGATGATAAAATCTAAAATAAAGCTAAATCATTGAAAAAATAAAAAAGTAATTCTTAAAAGAATTAATATTACATTATTATAAACTACAAATAAATTATATGAAATCCTAGAATACTCTTGCTATTCGTGTTAAACCAGCCCTAACCAGTTTGGATCAGTGGATAGAGAGAGCATCAGCCAGTAGACCAAAGGGTCCCAGATTCAATTCCAGTCAAGGGCACATACCTTGGTTGTGGGCTTCTCTCCAGCCCAGGATCTAGTCAGGGCTCATGCAGGAGGCAACCAATGGATGTGTTTCTATCACATGAATGTTTCTCTCCGTCTGACCCTAAAATTCAATGGAAAAATATCCTCAGGTGAGGATTAACCAAAAATAAAATTTTTTTAAAGAATATAATTTGTCCCAGTGAGTGATCCCACTTCTAGAAATATAGCCCAAGAAACTAGAAACACCAATCAGAAAAGATATATACATCCATATGTTCATAGTGGCATAATTTACCACAGCTAAGATTTGGAAACAGCTTAAGTGCCCATCAGCAGATGAGTGGATTAAAAAAACGGTGGTGCATCTACACAAAAAAAGTACTACGCTGTGATAAAAAAGAAGGAATTCTTACCATTTGCAACAGCATGGATGGAACTGGAGAGCATTATACTAAGTGAAATAAGCCAGTCAGAGAAAGATAAATATCACATAATCTCACTCGTTTATGGAATATAACGAACAACATAAACTTATGAACACAAACAGATCCAGAGACAGAGAAACATCAATCAGACTCTTAAACCTCAGAGGGAAGGTAGGGGAGGGTGGAGGTAAAGGGGAGAGATCAACCAAAGGACTTGTATGCATGCATATAAGCCTAACTAATGGACACAGACAACAGGAGGATGGAGGTGTGGGAGGGAAATGGGGGAATAAGGACACATGTAATACTTTAATCCAGTGGATGGCACACTTCGGCTCGCGAGCCACATGCGGCTCACCAGCCGTGGTTGGCCGCTCTGTTGACTAATGAGTTTGTTCATCACTATCATATATTACCCTTTACCTCTTGGCATACAATTGCCTAATCCTCACAGCTTCCAACTACATTGGTTACATTTAGTCTAGTCCAGTGGTCGGCAAACTCAGTCAGAGAGCGGCAAACTGTGACCACTGCTTTAATCAATAAAGAAAAAAATACAAAAAGAAAAGAGTATTAAACCATTCTGTGATGTTTAACTTTTAACAAATTAAACATTCCTTAAAATGCTGATAGCAAGGATATATTCATTGACTATATTCAAGAATTAGTCTTTATATACAATTAAAAATAATATATTCATATGAAAAGGTAAAAATTATTTGAATATATGAAGTCCCAAATACAGCCTCTGAGCAAAAATTAGCAGCAGCTTGTTTTTGATATGAGGTGAGAATGATTTTTAATTTTTAAAAGGTTGTCAAACAAGAAAAAAATATGTTATAGAGACCTTATGTAGCCTATAATGTCTAAAATGTTTACTATCTGGTATCTTTCATAATAATGATTATATATATTCAAGAAGAGTGTTTCTTAAGACATGATTTTTTTATTTTCCCATTGATTTTTACAGAGAGTGGAAGAGAGAGAGAGAACGACAGAGAGAAATATTGATGTGAGAGAAACATATCGATTGGTTGACTCCTGTATGTGCCTTGATCAGGGCTTGACTCAGGGAAGAGCCTGCCACTGAGGCACGTTCCCTTGAATGGAATCATATCCGGGACCCTTCAGTCTTCAGGCCAACGCTCTATTCACTGAGTCAAACTGGCTAGGGCGAGACATGATTTTTGATGAATTAATAAGTTTGGGTAAATTTTATAAGTTCATTATTTCAATGGGTTGTTCTTGGATAAATTGATTTTTGGCAATTTGGCCACTGGACAAATTGATCAAATGGCAGAAAGCTTTCCAATAATTTTTTTTTTTAGTGAATTTACCTGAATTCAGCATCGCTTCTCTCAAATGAAAGACTATGAATAAAGAGACATCAAAATTGGAAAAAAAAAAAAAAGCAGATAAAATATTTGTTTTCTCCCAGTGACTACAGAAATCAATGGAAAATTCAGAATCCCACGAAAGAAGCCCCTACTATTTTCATCTGAAAGAGGTCTTAATGAACTTGAAATTGTTCAAGATCATATTTTCCTGTTAATAAGATACCAGAACCCTCACCTTATAAAATATTTAGCACATGAATATGGAAATTTTCTGAGTGACTGTTTCCAGGAATATTTTTATCTTAAAGGGTCATTTTTAGTCTCAGAAGGTTTTCTTTCTGTTTTTGATGGGAGTGGCACAATATAATATTTCATTCAGATATTCTGAATTAGAGGAGTATGCTATCTGAATCTACCAGTGTTCTACAATGGAGGAATTTATACCACTGACTATCTATCCTATAATGAAGGTCCTGGCCAATTTTAGGTGCAAATTCTGGCAGAAAGAGTATACATTTTCTTTTTCTTAAAAATATATTTTATTGATTTTTTTTTTACAGAGAGGAAGGGAGAGGGATAGAAAGTCAGAAACATCGATGAGAGAGAGACATAGATCAGCCGCCTCCTGCATGCCCCACAGTGGAGATGTGGCCACAAGCAAGGTACATGCCCCCGACCGGAATCGAACCTGGGACCTTTCAGCCTACAAGCCGACGCTCTATCCACTGAGCCAAACAGGTCTCGGCAAGAGTACACATTTTCTGACCTTTTACTTCAGGGCCAAAAGGGTACAGTGAAATGTCTGAGGCATGCGTGTGTGTGCGCATGTACACACAAGGGTTGTGAGGTGGGCAGAAAATAAAATAAAATGATCTTGGAAATACTTGGCTCTTCGCTCACAGATCCCCTACTCCGAGCACTACACTCCTCACTGCTCCCTGGCCAAAAGGACTGATGTCTATAAGAGGACAACTTAGGGTCCGTAAGCCAAATGGACCAATGACATCTCCCCTTCTTCTGTTTAAGCCATAGACATAGGTTTTTTTCATTCTTCAATTATCATTGACATTCAATATTATGTTACTTTAAGTGTACAGCATAGTGGTTGGACAATTATATATCATACGAAGTGATACTCCCAATAAGTCTGCTACCAACCTGGCATTGTACATAAGTATTACAATATTATTGATTATATTTCCTATGCTGTACTTTACAACCCCATGACTATTTTTTTAAAGGTGAAGGGAAATAGATTCTTCTGGCACTTAAAATCATATTCTTTGTGTGGGCTGATATATAGTTGATATATAACTGATATGTCTGAAGCTTATATATACCTAAACCTGCATCCTACACAATAGTTCAGGTAATTTTAATATAAAAACTTAAAATAAAACATTGACCTTCAACTATTTAAATAGGGGATCCCTTTAAAAATTACCTGAGTTGTAATTACTTTAATCCCATAGTTAAGAAACTCAATCCCTGTTTTAGTGATGTGTTAACAGACTTTCATATAACCGTTACCAATACACAATTAAAAAGCAATAAAATTCAAATGCTCCGATCCTCATATATTTTGGTGTTTTACAAAAGACGGAGTCCAAATGGGAAAATATCCACCAAAGGCTTATTCGATCCATTTCATAGAAAACATCCTGTTTCTAAAGGGCCTGTTTGAAGTACTCTAATGTGCTTTTTTTGGTCACACCAATTTTCCATAAACACATCAAAAAATGAATACATCTAACGTTACTCAGTGGTATTTCCTCACTAGGATGGAAAAATATGAAATGCCTAATATTCATAAAACTTAGAAAGTATATACAAATCATCAACATGGTAAAAATCTTAGTCTGATGTCCTGTGTCTTGAATGGCAAGTAACTATGATTTGCAGTGCCCTGATATCAAAGAATAAAAACAAAGCAGACAAGCAATAAGTAAACAAAACCCCTTTGCTATGAAAATATGGTTAGGCCATCAATAACTAAAATTTTTTTCAAGGTTTTATCAAGTTGGAAAAGATATTGCTATTATTGGCCTCTTCTTAACAGTAACGAAATATTAAACCAAAAAAAAAAAAATCAAGTTTTGAACCTGATTAGTTTTCTGTGGTCTCCCCCTTTTTCAAAAGTAAACAAGGCAACATATAATGTTGGTTGGTGAGTCACTGGAACATACCTAGATCACAGCCTGGATGCCAGCTGCTAACACTAAAGACATTCATAGGCAGCATGAATGTCAAGGCTACACATTTCTCCATTATATATTTGTGGAAAATTCATTCCAGGAAAAATTCATAAATCAGGTAAGAAACTATACTAAGACCAGCACTATGTGGTAAGGTATAAAAAGAGTTCGCTCTGTTTCCACTAAGTAGAAAGCCTTGTAATCCAAGCTTTCCAGCAGAGGATAAGATGTTCTATGGGGATGCATTTCTTGCTCCAAGAGAACAGCCTTTGTATGGCTAGAATTGCCAATTCAGATGTGTTTTAATAATTTATGTGGGACCGTATTTACTTGCATACATTATTATTTTCATATCTACCTCAATTATCAAATATTTCTTCCACTGGGAAAAGGTCTGAACATTTTTTTATGAATTAAAGTTCATCATTGTTCAAGGACATGGCACTTCAAAGGGAGGAAATACACATAACATTTTCACATTGCAAAAGAGAGCAGGACCAGTTTCTTTTAAATACAGCCAGTGGTTCAGAGGGCCTGGCTTGGGAACATATATTCATGGTAAGGTTTTGCCAAACAGTCCATGCTTTATTTGGCATCTCAATCTTCCTAATTTATAATACATTTTCTCAACCATTTTTGAAGGTGACATTCTATGTGCTTCTTCTGTCACTTGGGCTATTTCTGAGCCAGTTGGGGCAGTGGTCGGCAAACTCATTAGTCAACAGAGCCAAATATCAACAGTACCAAAATGGAATTTTCTTTTGAGAGGCAACTTTTTTAAATTTAAACTTCTTCTAATGCCACTTCTTCAAAATAGACTCACCCAGGCCATGGTATTTTGTGAAAGAGCAACACTCAAGGGCCCAAAGAGCTGCATGTGGCTCTCGAGCTGCAGTTTGCTGACCATGGAGTTTGGGAAATGAAACAAAAGAAGTCAGTCAAGTCCTAGCGTATGTTAAAAGAAAAAACAACTTTTTATATGTTTCTTTGCTGAACATGAAAATACTGGTAGCGTAAATGTTGGCTTTGTAAATATGATATATGACTTTAAATTTAGTTTATTTTTACTTTTCATTCCGCAAATCAGACTGGTTTCTGGATGGCAAGGAGGATTTGAGCCTAAACGGGCAGTTGGACATCCCTCTTCCAATTTAGGACTTCTGGCTCCCAACTGCTCATCTATTTGTCTTACTGATTGTCTCTAACCACTTCTGCCTGCCAGCCTGATCACTCCCTAACCACTCCCCTGCCAGTCTAGATGATGACTAACTGCTCCCCTGCAAGCCTGGTCACCCCTAACTGCCCTCCCCTGCCAGCCTGGTCACCCCTAACTGCCCTCCCCTGAAGGGCTGGTCACCCCTAACTGCCCTCCCCTGCTGGCCATATTGTGGTGGCCATCTTTTGTCCACATGGGGTCAGCCATCTTGTGGATTGGAGTTATAGTCAATTTTCATATTACTCTTTTATTAGATAGAATAGAGGCCTGGTGCATGGGTGGGGGCCAGTTGGTTTGCCCTGCAGGATCAGGATGGGGATTTCCTTGGGGCATGGGGCAGCCTGAAAGAGGTGTCTGTGGTGGTTTGCAGGCTGGCCATGTCCCTTTGCAACCCAAGCAAAGGCCCTGGTGTCTGGGATTTATTTATCTCCTATAATTGAAACTTTGTAGCCTTGAGCGGAGGCCATGGCAGGCCAGGGTGGTGAAAAACTTGGCTTCCTCCATCACTAGAGGCAACCCAAGCCTCCTGTTCTATCTCTGTGGCTGCCACCATATTTGTTGGGTTAATTTGCATACTAACTCCTGATTGGCTTTTGAGTGTGACTTGTGGGTGTAGCAGAGGTATGGTCAATTTGCATGTTTTTCTTTTATTAATATATATATACACACACACATATGTATAGAGGCCCAGTGCATGAATTCATGCATGGGTGGGGTCCGGCCAGCCTGGTCAGGGCCACTCAGTGTATATCCTATATAATAAAAGGCTAATGTGCAAGTTGTCCCCTCACCAGGAGTTTGACCAGCAGGCAGGCCGGCCAACCTACTCACGTCCCCTCACCCTGGCAAGGCTGGCCAGACCCCACCCATGCAAGAATTCATGCACCGGGCCTCTAATACACACACATACACACACACACACGCACACACACTGAGTGGTCATAATATTATGCATTCAGAGATCATAATAATCTGGCCACTCAGTGTATATTATATGGTTCTCCTTTTATGACATTCTAGTAAAGAAAAATTTAATCTATAGTGAAAACTATCAGAACAGAGGTTGCCTCTAGGTGGGAGAATAACAGGAAAGGGGGCACCAAATACTTTCCAATATGTTGAAAATATTATATGTCTTAATAGGAATGTGGGTTGCATGGGTTCATGCATTCATCAAAACTCACACAGAATCATATACTTAAGATCTGTACATTTCATTATATGTAAAATTTACCTTAAAATATAAACAATATGAACTCATTTGAAGAAGCTTGCTTTACACCATGATCTTGAATTGGCAACCTTAAAACTACTCTCTGTGCATTCTAGGTTTGAACAAATAAGTAAAAGTATTGATGACAATGGGGCCAGGCCTCTCTGATTATTGACGAGTGCTGCAAAAATGGAAATGGGAAGACTATGGTGCTGATTTAGAGTAGGAGGTATCAATATGAATTTATTAAAATAATTTATATTATTTTATATACATAAAGACACAAAGGTACATATACATATAAATGGGTAGATATGGAAATAAATATAGACACATGGCTATGTGCATGTGTGTGTAGTATTTGTTTCCAAGTTCTGAAAGCACCTAGAAGTAATAACAAACCAGTAACAATGAGCACAAGTAGTGTCCAGATTTTGGTTTCTAAATATCTCCACTTAAAAAAGCCAGGGTTCCTTTGACTAAGGCTTAGAGAACCAAATAATTTCATGGCTGAGGTAGAGGAAGTACAAAATGAAGCTGAAACATCAGAGAGCACCAGAAAGTAAGGAATAGTACAAGAATGGTGAGAAGCAACAAAAAGACATAAGTGCCAGAATAAAGGGGCTGCCACTGGTTCATTATGGGATAATCTAAGCTTTGAAATAAATGATAACAGCAAAATGTAATCTATTGAATAAATAAATTGAAAACATAATGAATAAGGAAAAGGGGAAGAGAGAGGGAGAGGAAGGCAAGGATGGGAAGCGGGGGGAGAAAAGGGAGGAGAGGAGAGAAGGGGAATGAAGGGGGAAGCGAAGGAGAGAATAATGATAAATCAAATGGGGCAAAGTGTAAGAAGGGTAAAGGAGGATACATATGGTAGTTCCTGGCAATGTTCAAAAAAAAAGTTGAAACTTTTAAAAAAGTTTTTAAAAAGTTTAATGGAGCTAAACAAAAAAGCTTTTAAGTCAAAAGAGCTACATCTTGTCACACTTCTCCAGATGCCTAATACACAGCCTAACATCTTCATTAGAGGATGACAAATGAATACCATGAGATAAAAAATATTCCATTGTTACTTGTCCGAGTAGAACAAGCAACTGCAAGCATATTTATCCACAACTAGTTTTCATAAATAGGATAGTACTCAGATAACTCACCCCATATTTTTCTAAACTTTGATATTTATTAGACTTCTTTTTATTAGTGTCTAAATCTTCAGTGATTTCAGGGTTGCTTCAGTGAATTTTGTGTACAAACTTTTACTGAGAACTTTTCAAAAACGTTACTAACAAAATTGCTCTTACCAGTTGTAAATATAAAACAGTATAATTTTATATTTTTAAGTGATCAAACTAATTTAGCATGTAGCTAAAGGTAAGAATGTGGGCTGGCTAGAGGTCATATAAACAATGAAATACAAAAGGCAGTGTTTCAAGTCTGCTATCCATTCTTCTGTCTTCATCTTTCTCTGTCTGCCCTTTTCACAGACCAGGCCTTGCATATATCAGCAAGATAATTAAATGGCAAACAAGAGGTTGGCTCTTGGGAATGGGCTCAGGAGTTATTCCCTTTGATGCCAGGTTGCTGAAAAGTCCCAATTCCTTTCCTTATCTATTGGTGCCAGGTGTCAGTATGCCAGTGCTCTCAGGTGGGTGTGAGTAGACAAAATCATTTGACTAAATTTGGCCTCCAAGTTGGAAATTCCTTTATGTTCAGACTTGGCTATATCCCTTCCACTCAACTAATATCAAAATTGTCCCATGAAAAGTATCTCCTCGTTGAGTAGGGGGGTGTAGCCAAATTTAGTCTCAGAACTCCTGTTTAATTAATTTCTTCACCAGTTCTTTTTCCCTTATCTCCTCCCAACACCTACTAGTAACAATGATCACAACCCGCAGCTCTCTGCTGTCACCACCAGTCCTCACCCAAACATGCTTTCAATCATAAGATCATAAGAAACAACTTGAAAAACTATCTTGTTTATTTTGCTAATAACTATTATTGGTTTGTAATGCGCATCTTAACGCATTATTTTATGTATTTATATGTGCAAGTACACTGTGATGTGGAGGACAATGTAACCCATTCTCAATACTATTCACTGAGGAGTGGATAATATTACGGCTCACTACATACAAACACTCTTACTAATGACTTTGTCAATTCTATATAATAAGAGAGGAATATGCTAATTATCCATTATGCCTTGAGGCATAATGACCAACTGTGTAATGACCAGATCACGGATCCACAGGAGGGTGGGGTAGCAAACTACAAGCAGGCAGCGAAAAACTACAGCAGGGGACAGGGCAGCAAGCTATGAGTGAGGGGGAAAGAGGGAAGGGGATGCTACAGGAGGGTAGCAGAGAGCTATTGGTACCCAGATTCATGCACAGGACTACTAGTTATTATATAAGATAGGGTTACAAATAATTTCTATATTATAGAAATACTTGATGGATTTTTAAATAGGTTTATAACAGAGTTTTAGTGATATTTGAGAAATTGGCATTTTCCTGTGGGTAAGAATGCATTTTTATTTTTCCCACACAAAATAACGAAATACTGGCTGCTGTTCTCTGAAAATTTGTTAACAAGCAAATGTTAAAGAACAGATTAGATTCTCAGAAAGAGGAACACCTGTAGAATAGCAGTTCCTGCAATGCACAATTATTCTCCTAATATTTAAAAGTATTTTTTAAAAAGAAGTTACTAATAGCCATTTTTAAATGTATGATCTTAATTTGAAAGTCACTAAATGTCTATGTCAGTTGTTAACTCTACTTATTGCTTTTTTAATAAAAAGCCAACACACAAACAAAATGAAGAATAAAATCATATATGATCATACCAATGGATGAAGAAAAGCATTTTACATAACCCAGCACTAATTTGTATAAAATTTCTCAGGAAAGTGGAAATAAAGCATACCTCAATATAATAAAGGCCATATATGACAAACCTACAGCTAACATACTACTGAATGAGGAAAAACAAAAGTGTTTTTCTTCAGATCCAAAACAAGACAAGGATATCTACTTTCAACAGTTCAGCATAGTGCTGGAAGTCCTAACTATAATGACGAGATAAGAAGAAATAAAAGGCATACATATTGTCCAGAAGGTGTGGCTCAGTGGTTGAGTCAGGGCACAGCTCTGGTTGCAGCCTAGATCCCCAGAAGAGGGTATGCAGGAGGTAGCTGATCAAGGATTCTCTCTCATACGTGTTCCTATCTCTCACTCCCTCTCCCTTCCTCTCTCTCTCAAATCAATAAAAACATATTTTTAAAAAGCATCCAAATTAGAAAGGAATAAGTAAAACTCATTATTTTCAGATAACATGAAACTGCATATAGAAAACCTTAAAAATTCCACCAAAACAAAACAAAAAACTACTAAAGCCCTAGCTGGTTTGCCTCAGTGGATAGAGCATTGGCCTGCAGATCAAAGGGTCCCGGGTTCAATTCCGGTCAAGTACCTTAGTTGCGGACTCCTCTCCGGCCTGGACCCTGGTCAGACTTGTTCAGGAGGCAACCAATCGATGTTTTTCTCTCACATGAATGTTTCTCTCTGTCTTTCCTCTCTCTCTTCCACTCTCCCTAAAAATCAATGGAAAAATATCTTTGGGTGAGGATTAACAAAAACAAAACAAAATAAAACACCTTCTGGAACTGATAAATGAATTCAGTAAAGTAGCAGGATATAAAAATAAATATGCAGAAGTCTGTTGCCTATTTATACAATAAAAATTATCAGGGGATCTTCTCCCCCTCCCTATTTGGGAGTCCATTCTGTCGGACTCATCCCTCTCCCCACATGGGAGTCTGTACTTGTTGTTCAGTAAATCTCCACTTTTACTATAAAAAAAAAAACAGAAAGAGAAACTAAGAAAATTATTCCATTTATAACTGCATCAAGAAAAATAAAATATCTAGGAATTAATTTGACTAAGGAGGTAGAAGACCCATATTCAAAATATTATAAGACACTGAAGAAAAAAATAGAAGGTACAAATAAATGGAAAGATATACTGTACTCAAGGACAGGAAGAATTAACATAGTTAAGATGTCCATACAACCCAAAGCAATCTATAGATTCAATGCAATTCTTATCAAAATACGAACGGCATATACCACAGAACTAGAGTAATCCAAAAATTTATATGGAACTATAAAAGACCTCAAAGAGCCACAGAAAACTTGAGAAAAATAAAGTTGGAAATTTCACACTATCTGATATCAAATTATACTACAAAGCTATAGCAATAAAATCAAAACAATATGATACTACTTGGCCAGCAAGGCTTAGTAGTTGAGGGTCAACCTATGAACCAGGAGGTCATAGTTCAATTTCAGGTCAGGGCACATGCCTGGGTTTCAGGCCCCATCCTGGTGTGCGGCAGGCGGGAGGCACTGATCAATGATTCTCTCTCATCATTGATGTTTCTATCTCTCTCTCCCTCTCCCTTCCTCTCTGAAATAAGTAAAAATATATTTTAAAAAACCAATATAGTATAAAAACCAATTTATACTAGAATATAAACCAATGGAACAGAATAGTGCCAGAAATAAACCCACACGAATATGAACAATTAGTATACGAGGCAAAAATATACAATGAGGTAAAGACAGTTTAGTCAACAAATGGTGTTGGGAAAATGGAAAGATAAGCAAAAAAAAAAAGTGAAATTAGACCACCTTCTTATACCATATACAACAATAAACAAAAAATAGAGTAAAAACTTAAATATAAAACTTGAAACCATAAAACTCCTCAAAGAAGAGATAGGCAGTAAAATCTCTGAGATTTCTCTTAGAAATATTTTTTTTTCTGATGTATTACCTAGGCAAGGAAAGCAAAATTAAAAATAAACAAAAGGAACTACATCAAACTAAAAGTTTTGGGTTTTGTTACTTTTCACTGGAGGATTTTTCTTCCACTGACATTAGAGAGAGTGGAAATGGAGGAAGGGAGAGAGAAGAGAGACACACACGCAGATGTGAGAAAGCCACATCGATCAGTTGCTTCCTGCACCCACTCAAACCAGGGCAAGGAACCTGCAACCCAGGTAAGTGCCCTTAACCAGAGTTGAACCCAGGGACCCTTCAGTTCTCATACCAATGCTCTAACCACTGACCACGCATGCCAGGGCAAAAGTTTCTGCACAGCAAAGGAAACTATCAACAGAACTAAAATACAACCCATGGAATGGGAGAAGATATTTGGCAATAATGCCTGTGATAAGAGTTTAATTTCAAAATTTATAAAGAACTCATATAACTTAACATCAAATAAAGCACACAATACAATTTTAAAATGGGCAGAGGCCATGGCTGGTGTCGCTCAGTGATTAAAATATCAAACTTTGCAGAGAAGCATCTTGGGTTCCATTTCCAGTCAAAGATACCTGGGTTATGGGTTCACTCCCCACCTCTGGTCAGGGTGCATGCAGGAGGCACCAGTAAATGTCTCTCTCACATTATTGATTGTTCTCTCTCTCTCTCTCTGTCTCTCTCTCTCTTTCTCTTCATCTTCCTCCCTCCTTCCCATCCACTTTCTCTAAAAAGCAATGGAAAAATATCCTCAAGTGAGGATTAACAAAAAATAAATAAATAAAAATGGTCAGAGGGCCTGAATAGACCCTTTTCCAAAGAGGACATACAGATAACCAGTAGAAATATGAAAAGATGGTCAATGTCACTAATCATCAGAGAAATGCAAATTAACACCAAAATGAGATATATCCTCACACTTGTCAGAATGGTTGTCACCAATAAATCAACAAACAACAAGTATTGGTGAGAATGTAGAGAAAAAGAAACCCTCGTGTACTGTTACTGGGAATGCAGATTAATGCAGCAGCTATGAAAACATTATGGAGGATCACCAAGCAATTACAAATGAACTGCTTTATGACCAGCAATTCCATTTCTGGATATTTATCTAAAGAAACTTAAATCACTAACTCAAAAAGAATACATGTACCCTGTGTTCACCACAGTGTTTTTTAAAATAGCCAAGCTATGCCCAGCCGGTGTGGTTCAGTGGTTAAGCATTGACCTATGAACCAAAAGGTCACCAGGTCAGAGCACATGCCCAGGTTGCCAGCTCAATCCCCAGTAGGGGGTGTGCAGGAGGTAGCTGATGGATGTTTCTCTCTAATCACTGATGTATCTATCTTTCTATTCCTCTCCCTTCTTCCCTCCCTAAAATCAATAAAAATATTTAAAAATAAATAATAAAATAGCCAAGCTATGGAAGCTACTACCCATCAATAGATGAGTGGACAAAAAAGCAGTGATATATATATATATAATACTACTTGGCTATAAAAATGAAATCTTACCATTGGGACCAATGTGGATATACCTAAAGGGTATTATGCTAAGTAACATAAGTCAGACAGACAAAGACAAATATATGATCTCACTGATATGTGGAATCTATAAAACAAAATAAACAAGCAAAACAGAAACAGACTCATAGATACATAGGATAAACTGATGGCTTCCAAAGAGAGGGGGGTTGTGGGGCTGGGAAAAAGGTGAAGAAATTAATAAGTATAAATCCTCAGTTATAAAATAGTCACAGGGATATAAAGTGTGCATAAGGAATATAGTAAATAATATTGTAATAACTATGTATGGTGCCAAGTGGGTACTTGAAATATTGGGGGGATCACTTTGTAAAGTATATGATTATCTAACTACTAGGTTGTAAACCTTAAATTAATATAAAATAACATTGAATGTTACAAAAATAAAAAAAGAACAACCCAATAACTTGTATTTATATTCAGTTGGGAAATATTAATTATATTACCTGGGAAAATATTCAGATTAGTAGATTGTTCTTCTGTATTGAATGGTTTGTTTGTTTTAATTTTGATGAAAAATATTTGATGATGTTATTTCTCTTGTTTTAGTTTTGTTTACTATAAGTGTGTTCCAGGTCTCCATTACTTACGTAGATGAATTTTCCTCATCTGAGGGTTCTATTATCTGACAGTCTGGGCTAGTATCCTTTAAAGTTAAACGTTCCTACAGAAAAAAAAAAAGACATTTTAGATATTTAAAATGTACTTATAGAATAAAAATACTTGACATATTTGTATATCATGTAGTAAATTCAAATGCAACCTCATATTCAATGTCACAATCTGCAAAGCAATGTAGAAAGGCAGTGGATTTTATAGATAGGAAACTGAAAGTTACAAGAAATAATGATTTGGCGCAAGACACACAATTAGTAGATCCAGGGTCAAGGGAGATCCATTTCAAAGTTAAAGTGCTATTACCACTTCCACACAGCCACACTATGAAAAAAAAAATCTTCCTCCAGAAATCCCTCTGTTCTCCAAAATGACCACTAATATGGCACAAATACCCTAGGAACCCAGAGAAGAACTACAGTAGGTCACAAACAGAGACCCTTGTTACATGAGGGGGGACTAGGGTGAGGGTGGTGTGACACATGAGATTTTGCTTCTTCTCAGAGGAGGAAGTAATATCTGGGGGTGACTGCCTTCATATGTGAGAACTCGGTTTCCAGAGATCTGCCAGAGAGAGATGATGAATGGGGCAATCAGACCAAGCAACTTCCTTCACTTGTTATCTCTCTACAACTTTTCTCACTACTTAAATTTGGAAAAATGGTGACATATATCACTGCTCTTAGATTGAATGTAAAGGGGTCCTTCACCATTTCTGAAATGTGATCAGCTAAATCACACATTTTAAATCAGACAGAAAAAGTAAAGCAAGTCTTTTTCACTCTTTGGATCCTAGAAAGAATAATTATGATGATAATAATGATGATCATGATAGATGTAATAGCTCTCACATTTACTAAGTGCTTACATGAGGTGCTGTCTTAATTTCTCTTTGTAACAATCCTAAAAGGAGGTACTATTATAGCTATTTATAGAAAAAAATTGAGCTTAAAAGATGTAAGTGACTTAAAGAAGGTTCTGGAGGATTTGAACCCAGTCAGTACTAAAAAGGATTTGAAGCCGACTGGTAAGGAAATTATTTGAAAACATATGGTCTGGCAAAGCCCTCCACCTGCATGTGCGTGCCTGCATACACACACACACTCACCAACCCACACTGTCCTAGTTTTGCTCAACTTGGTTAGTGACACTTGAGCTGCTCAGACCTAAAAGATAGCATTTTTCTTGAGTTTCCCTCTTTTATCGCACACATTTCCAATGCATCAGCAAGGAATTTGGGCTCTACCTCTTAATTTTTGTATTTATATCTCCATATTACTATCTTAATCCAAACCTTATCATATTTTGGATCACTCTTATGACTTCCATTCTTCTTCCCCTATACTTCATTTCCAACCCAGAAGTCACACTGATCTTTTAAAAATAAAATCAGATCATATCAAAAACTACTGGTCAAGATTGTGAAGTACATAAATGCTGTGCTTACCTCATCTCAAGACCACATAAAAATTACAACTAAATTATAGAACAACTGCCTTTAAGAATCAGCTGAAAACAAGATGAACAGAATTCCTATAACTACAGATATAAAGAAGAAGCCACTTAAAGACTATTAGGCCCTGCCAGCATGGCTCAGTGATTGAGTATTGACCTGTGAATAAGGAAGTCATGGGTTTGATTCCCAGTCAAGGCACATACCTGGGTTGTGGGCTCTATCCCCAGTGTGGGGTGTGCGGAAGGCAGCTGATCAATGATTATCTCTTATTGTGTTTCTATCTCTCTCTCCCTTTCCCTTTCTCTCTGAAATCAATTTTTTAAAAAAGACTATTAAGAAAGGCAGATATGTGAAAGGTGTGGTCCCACACCTACATGTGGTAGTTAAGAATCAGGAGGAATAGAAGAGAATCCAAGATGGTGGCATAGGTAAACACCTACACTGCTGGCTCGCACAACTTCAAAACCACAACTAAAAGACAGAACGGACATCATCCAGAGCCACAGGAAAGCTGGCTGAGTGGAAATTCTACAATTAGAGGGAAAGAGAGGGGCTCACGGAGACCCAGAGGAGCTGCAAAAAGCTGAGGTACAGAGACGCGCGTGTGGAGAGAGCAGGTACGGAGTACCTGGCTGGTTTTCTCTGGCGGGAGGGAAATGGAGACTCTCAAAGGCACTGAACCCCTTATCCTATGACGCTAAACCCCAGACCCAACCGAAACTCATACGGGGGGAGTTTGGACTGTGAAAAGGGAGAGGTGCACGGAAATTTAGGGGAGTCGCAAAAGATCAGGGTCTGGTGGCAAGCACGGCACTGCGCAGAAGACAGACTGCTGATTGTGCCGCTGGCTTTCGCGAGTGGGCGGGAGACAGACCCTCCCAACTGTGCCACTTCTGACTCCACTGAGCCCCTGTTTCCGGTGAAACCCTGGGGACCTAGACTCCTGTGGTCCTGGAGAGCAGGGGAGCCAGAAAGGCAGCGGTTAGAGGCACTGTGTGAGCACACAAGGACCTCTCCAGCAATTACCCAGTCACGTGAGACTCAGGGGCCATGGTGGGCGGGGCCGACTGGAAGGCAAGGCGGTCCCTTAAGCCCTGAGACTCCACCCATCCCAAGCTCAACACGTTTTGCAAGTCTGCTATCATAAGGCTGAATCCAACACAGAAGTTCTCCTGGCATAGTGAAAATGCCGAGACAAGGGAAGGGATCACAAACAAAAGAAATGGAGGAAAACAAATGACTGGATATAGAGTTCAAAACCATGCTTATAAGGTTTTTCAAGAATATCCTAGAAAAGTTGGATAAAGTTAGCGAGAGCCAAGAGGAGATTAAAAAGGACCAACTAGAAATTAAACATACACTGACTGAAATAAAAAATATTATACAGAGTCCTAACAGCAGACTAGAGAAAGGCAAGAATCAAGTCAAAAAATTTTAAATATAAAGGAGCAGAAAACACTCAACTGGAAAAGCAAGAAGAGAAAAGAATCCAAAAATGTGAAGATAATGTAAGGAACCTCTGGGACAGCTTCAAGCGTACCAACATCAGAATTGTGGGGGGTGCCAGAAGAAGAGAGAGAGCAAGATACTGAAAACCTGTTTAAAGAAATAATGACTGAAAACTTCCCACATCTGGTAAAAGAAATAGACTTACAAGTCCAGGAAGCACACAGAACCCCATATAAAAGGAATTCAAAGAAGACTACACCAAGACACATCATAATTAAAATACCAAGAGCAAAAGACAAAGAGAGAATTTTAAAAGCAGCAAGAGAAAAACGGTTCATTACCTACAAGGGAGCACCCATATGACTGTCAGCTGATTTCTCAACAGAAACGATGAAGGCCAGGCGGGAGTGGCAAGAAATATTCAATGTGATGAATAGCAAGAACCTACAACCAAGAATAATCTATCCAGCAAAGCTATCATTCAGAATTGAAGGGCAGATACAGAGCTTCACAGAGAAGAAAAAGCTAAAGGAGTTCATCAACTCCAAACCAGTATTATATGAAATGCTGAAAGGTACTCTTTTAGAAGAGGAAGAAAAAGGTAAAAGACAAAAAATTATGAACAATAAATACATATCTATCAACAAGTGAATCTAAAAATTAAGTGAATTAAAAATTTGATCAACAGAATAAACTGGTGAATATAATAGAATCAGGAGCACAGAAAGGGAGTGGATTGATAATTCTCAGGGAGAAAGGGGTGAGGGGTGTATAGGGAGAGATTGGACAAAAATCATACACCTATGGATGGGATCAATGGGAGGGAGGTAAGGGCAGAGGGAAGGGTGGGAGTTGGGTGGAGGGGAGATATGGAGGGGAAAAAAGAGAAACAACTGTAAAAATCTGAATAATAAAGATTTAATTTAAAAAAAAGAATCAGGAGGAATAGCTCAGCTGTGAAGATCTTCCCTGAGGAGTGAGGTTCCCAGCCCAACACTGGACTCTCCAGTTCAGAAAACACCAGTGCCATGAAGGAGAGACTCCACAACCTCTGGCCATGAAAACCAGCAGGGACTCAGTCTGAATGAAACAAAAGACTGCTGCAGACACAGGGATCCTTTTAAAGGACACTAAGGACACAGACTCACTTGCTTACAAACACTCAACTTAAGCTCCAGAGAAGAAATAACAACTCAAAAATCATTAGAGGCATGTAGGTAGCAACCAAATTGTCTGGCATCAGTGCTAGGGCTGGAGGAGCATCTCTCTCCAGGACTAAAGTGCCTGCAAATGCCATTGTTCCTTTGTTGAGCTCTTCTATATGCACAGGCTGCAGGCAAAAGTGAACACTGAGTCTCCATTAACCTGGCTAACACAGTTTTAGCACCACCCTGTTGATTCTCTGAGACACTGCCCCACTCATTTCATGTGCCCTGCCTGAACCAGTCAGAAATGAAGAGTATAATACTGAAATGAAGAATATATTAGATGGAATTGAAAACAGATTAGATGAAGCAGAGGATCAAATCAGTAATTTGGAAGACAAGTTAGCAGAAAATACCTAACAAAAAGAGCCCTGGCCAATTTGATTCAGTGGATAAAGTGTTTGCCTGCAGACTTGAAGGGTCCCTGGTTTCATCCCAGTCAAACGCAACTCCTGGTTATGGGCTCAATTACCAATAGGTAAGGGGCATGCAGGAGGAAGCAGATCAATGATTCTCTCATCACCGATGTTTCTATCTTTCTCTCCCTCTCCCTTCCTCTCTGAAAACAATATATATATATATATTTTTTTTAATAAAAATACATAAACAGCATGAAGAAAAAATCAAAATATGAGATAATTCAAGGAACTTCTGGGACAACGTCAAGTATAGCAACATTTGCATAATAGGAATACCAGAAAGAGAAGAGAGAGAACAAGGAATCAAACAACTATTTGAAGAACTAATAAAAATTCCCTAACCTGGTGAAGAAAAAAGACACACAAGTCTAGGAATCATAAACAGTCACAAATAAGATGAACCCAGAGAGACCCACACCAAGATATATTAAAACTGAAGTGCAAGTTAAAGACAAAAGAGAAAATCTTAAGAGTAGTAAGTGGAAAGTAGTTATTTACCTATAAGAGAGCTCTTGTAAGACTATCAGATAACTTCTAAACAAAACTTTACAAGTTAGAAGGGACTGACATAAACTATTCAAATTGATGAAAAGCAAAGACCTACAACCAAGAATACTCTACCCAACAAAGCTATCATTGAGAATCAATGGATAGATAAAGAGCTCTCCAGACAAGCTGAAAGAGTTAATCACCCCTAAACCAGTATTACAATAAATGTTAGAGAGACTTATTTAAAAAGAAGACAATAAAAATCTGAAGAAAATATCAGAAAGAACATATTCCCACTAAGAAAGGTAAACATAATATAATCGGTGGATCAACAAACACTAAAGTTTGTACAAAGTTTAAAAGGAAAAAGTAGAAAGATCATGTGTAATTACAATAATAAATTAAGGGATACAAACATACACAAGTAAAAAATAATGAAAAATATAGACATGTTAGAGATGAATAAAAATGGTAATGATTTTAGAAAGTGTTCAAACTTAAGCAACTATCAACTTAAAACAGACTGCTATACACATAATTTGGCATATATAAAACACATGGTAAAAAAAAAAACACACAAAAATTTACAAGAGATATACAAGAAATAAAGAGAAAGGAGTCCAAACATAACTCTACAGAAAGTCACTAGCCTGCAAGAGAACAAAAGAATAAGAAAGGGACAGAAAATAATTATAAAAATAAAGAAAAGACAATTAATAAAATGGCAATAACTTCATAACTATGAATTTTAAAATTAAATGCAAATTAATTAAATACTCCAATTAAAAGATGAATGGATAAAGAAGAGATGGTACATATATTCGGTGGAATATCACTCGACCATAAAAAAGAATGAAATTTTACTATTTGTGACAACATAGATGCACCTAGAGAGTAATGTGCTAAATGAAATAAGTCAGACAGAGAAAGCGAAATTATTTCACTTTAATGTGGTGTCTAAAAAACAAAATAAAACATAAATAAACTCATAGATAGGTAAAACAATTTGATGGTTGACAGATGGGGGGGTAAAAAAGGTAAAGGGATTAAGAAGCACAACTGGCAGCTACAAAATAGTCATGAATATGTAAAGTACAACCTAGAAAATATAGTTAATAATGTTTTAATAACTGCATGGTGTCAAGTAGGTGCAAGACTTATGGAACGTCACTTCATTAATTACATAAATGTCTAACGACTATGCTACATACCTAAAACGAATATAATATTAAATGTCAGCTGTAACTGAACAATTTAAAACATTTTTTTAAAAATCAGATCTTGTCATCCTTCTGCTTTCCACTGCACTTGGAATAAAACCCAAACTCATTATCATGGTTCTCAATGTTCTACATTATCTTCCCCCTGCCTTATTTTCTACTATTCCTTCCCTTTTCACTTTATTGTAGTCACATAATGATCATTGCCCCCTTAAACTCTCTAAGGCAGTTACTACCTCAGGACTATTATAGCTACTGATTCTTCTCTGTGTTGACACCTTATCATCTTTGCAGATCTTTCAAAACACAATTTCTCAGAGAGTTCCCTGACCACTCTAAACTTCCTGCCCCCACCAGCCATTAGCATAGAGTGGGTTTTCCCATCACCATGACACTTTTCTACTACTTCCCCTAATGTTTTCCCAGCACCTTGCACAGTGCCTGGCACATAGTAGGTGCTTATTAAATGTTACTTAGTTGATAAATTACTTGAGTCTAAACCTGCTAGATTAATTCTAATGACTGTTTTTAAGAGAGAAAATATGTGAGTGCTATATTAGGAGACTACTAAGTGATCAATGAGAGGGCTTCCTCAAATCTCACCTGTAAACAGAAACCTTCCTTTATTCACCTGACAAAATGGTACCTTCTTTTACTGTGGCCCAGCAACCAGTCTCTGTATACCTCTTTTGTATTATTTCAAAACCACTTGTAAACAACTTTTTCAGGTGTGCTCATATCTCCACTCAGGTTTTTACTTTCTGAAATGCAGGTGCTGATCTTTCCTCATTCACATATCCCACCATAACCCTCTGCACACATTGAGTGCTTTAGCAATCCTGTCCGGTGGCTGAAGGACTAAAGGGGACATGGACCTTCAAAGGAAGCTCAGTAGTAGATGGGGGAGGGACATACACAACATACTCACCCACAGGTTCTGAGTCTTGAGGATGCAAACAGTCCCCACCATATAAAATCGATCCTCCAAAGGAAGCTCAGTAGTAGATGACTCAACATACTTTGGGCTGGGGAAGAAGCGAGTCAAAAACTCCAAAGGCTCTAAGGGAGACATAGACACACATGTGACTGTCTAATATTAAGACAGGCAAATTACACAAAAAGATGGACACTTGCCACCTCAGCGTGTGTTTGCTAGGCCATCAACCAGTTTCAGAATTCTGAGCCATGGATTTTTCCCATCTTCCTTCCATTCCAGTCACCTTCCCCACCATGGTGTTCACCAAAATATGAAGAAGTCATTACTGAGAAATAATTATTGTAAGTTTAGGGCAATTCTCAGTCCTGTATTCTTACCCTTTTCATGATGTTTTAGTTTCCAAAAGAAATTTAGCTCCCTTCTTTTATAAAGACCACTTGAGTACTAAGGGTGACATGTAATTCGTGTGCATGTGTAGTCAAGCAAGTTTCCTTTTAAAGAAAGGTATCTGAATTTTAGTTTCCAAGACACACAAAAATATATCAATTACTGTGTGAGCTAATTTTTGTTTATTTACTCATTCATTCGTTTTATTTATTATATTAAGGCCTCAGTGGCAAAAACTGAGTTAATTATACTCTTATTTCATGGCATGTTATGAACACAGATAACGTCTCTGCCCTTTTTTTTTCCTCTCTGCCTCTTCCCCACTCAAACACCCACTGGTATCTGCCACCTTTAATATATATACTTGTAAAATATGCAGTTTGGTTTTATTTATATATGTTTACAATTTTCAAAAGTGGCATTGGGCAATAGATCTCATTCTATTTCTTACTCTTTTCAGTCAACAATATGGTTTTTAAGATCTATGTTGTAGTATGTATATCTTGAGTTCACTGATTTAAACTATTGCAAAGTTTTCCTTGTTGTATATTTCTCAAACTCTTCTTGTCCATTTCCCTAATGATGCCCACTGAGCTGTTTCCAACTTTCTCCTACTACAAACTACACTATGGCATACATAGTGCATGTTCCCTTAAACACAGATCTCTCTGAAAAGTTTGTCTCTGAATTATTTAAACCCAGTGATGTGATTGCTAAGCCCTAGGATAATTGACATAACTTAAATTCACTCTGCTTTTCAAGAAGGCTTATGAGTTTACATTTCTGTCAAGTATATTAGTTTATATAGTACTCACATTCTCATCAATGTTTGAAAACATTCACATTACTAATTGTTAATATTCTGATAGATGTATAGAACTCTCCTTGTTTTTTGTTGTTTTTTTAAATATTTTTAGTATATTTATATTGATTTCAGAGAAGAAGAGAGAGGGTAGAGATAAAAACATCAATAATGAGAGAGAATCATTTATCAGCTGCCTCCTGCATGCCCCTTACTGGGAATCAAGCCCACAACCTGCTCCTGTGCCCTTGACCAGAATCAAACCTGGGATCCTTCAGTCTGCAGGCTGCTGCTCTATCCACTGAGCAAAACTAGCTAAGGCTCTCATTGGTTTTTCAATTTTTTATTCTTTAACCTGCTGGTTTGGCTCAGTGGTTGAACATCTACCTTTCAACCAGGTTGTCACAGTTTGATTGCTCAGTTAGGACACATGCCCAGGTAGCAGACCCAGTCCCCAGTAGGGGGCATGTAGGAGGCACTGATTAAATATTCTTTCTCATCATTTATGTTTCTATCTCCCTCTCCCTTCATCTGTGAAATCAATAATATTAAAAATATTTTTTAATTTTTAATTATATGCTTACTAGTAAGTTCAAGTATCTTCTCACATATTTGTTGAACCAATTTATCTCTGATTCAAGCCCTAGATATTTTAATGGCCCCAAATCCATGCTTATGTTAATTTCTCAGCTTCTAGCTCCTAAAAACGTAAAAGCTATAAATTAGGAGCCCATATTCATAGGACACAGATCTGGGTTTTGATTTCCTATAAATGACACTTTTCTTTTTCCATTCAAATTCTGAGAGATGGCGGCAACATTACTCTTCCTCTAGGCCAACAGAAATAATTAACTTATTTATTAAGTCTCTAGGTTTTATGTGTAGGTCCTTGAATGAGTGTAAGAACTCCTGACCCCAAACAATGGAGCCTATGTATTATTTAAAAATCACCTAAGCAACTACATAATCAGCTCCCTCTTACCACTGTGTTTCTGTACTTCATCCATTAACTTCCTTTAGACTTTCCTTTCTTTTAAGCTTGGCTATGCATTAGACTTCTTTTGTTATTTTTTAGAAATCATTTCCTTGTTTTTGTATAAGGAAAGAACCATCCTTAATATCTCAGTTCACCATGTTACCATATGACCCTCACCTTGTAAATTTCACTATTAATTTTTAAGTCTAATTCATGTTTGTAACCAAAACCTGTGATCATATGGCTATCAGAGTTTGAGTACTAACAGAAGGACATTTATGTTAACAACAAAGGGCTGCATAACTCATGAACTTTTTCTAGATCAAATTAAAAACTGAACTGCTTACCATCAGTAACATCTTTTAGACACAGGAAAAATTTTGAATGTTCATAAATAATTTTATCATCGTCTTCAAAATCTCCTCTTTTCAAATGACAGCAAAACTCCACACGTCTCCCAACTAAAAAACAACAAAAATACAAAACAAGGCTACATTTATACTTTACCATATTCTTTGGGATTATGTCATACAACTACTATCTCAGACTAGATTTTAAAAATATATATATTTTCTTTCCATGAACATCAGCATTTGCATAACTATCTATGTTGTATCTGTAGAATGGGTTACCAGCTAGAACATTATTTCTATAACAATAATGCAATTATTCCGAAACTGAAGCAATTGGGGTTAATAATAAAGAACAATATTTAATGTAGAAGAGATTTTTAACACTAGAAATATAGTTTTTGGAATTATATTAAGTCAAACTAATACATAATCAGCAGCTATATTGGCTCCTAATGTCTTTATTTTTACTACTCTTCACAGTGTTACCTGTTTCTTAAAATCTAAGAATTTACCATTTGAAAAATATCTATACCTGAGTTTGACACAGGACGTTTAAGACAAAGCTTTTGAAAGACATCTCTTTTCTCTTCATCAGGCAGAAGGCTTAGTAATTTTTTACCCACAATTTCATCCTTAAGAAGAAAAGCGAGAGAGAAATTTTGTTATATGTGCTGCTATTGTTCACTTTCTCTATCTCCTTAACTTCAGTTAGCTTATCATCTGCCCACCTCAGCCACTTTATAGTCATACCTATTGTATCTTTTAAAGTCCCAATTCACATTACCCCACTCTGTGCCTATCCCCTCTTACCTTTCTAGCGCACTCATGCAATAACTATGCCATCAACTGAAAACCTCCAGTCCATTCCTATCACATTTTCACTGTGCATTATCTCCTTCAAGTTATCACATCCCTCCCTACTCAGCTCAGATTTCATAGTCAATCACTATAATCCCTCCCATGTGCTCTTTCTCTCTGACATACTTGCCTGCAAAAATCCCAACTCTGGTTAATTACAGCTCTTCAACTCCTCTGTACCTTCACTAAAGCAAGTGAATGTTTATGGAGAAAAACCCACAAACATGCTGGGTTATCATTTATAAATAGGCACTTAGCTCTGTCTAGAAATCATTTCACATTTTCTTAGACAATTCACTCTCCTACTCTTCAAAATAAGTATTTCTTGCCTACAGTTCACTCTCTGACTAGCCAAGCTAATTATTTCTTGCCTTTTCCTCCTTTTTCAAACCTCTAACTACTCACCCTCTGCATATTCAGCCGGGGATCTCATTTCTTATTTCAATGAAAAACAAAGGGGGACGGCAATGTTAATATCGTCCTGCCACTAAGTGTATCAATTTATCTCTTCCTGTGGCCAGAGAAAATGTATCAATGTATCTGTTCCTGTGACCAGAGACCTACTTTTTCTCCCATGTCAATGAATAAGATTCTACTTAAGTTTAGTGTCTGCCTCTCATTCTCTCTTGACTTTTCAAGGATATCATTATAGAAAATTTCCCTCACTCCCCCCACCCCACATCATCACTCTAATAGGTCTTTCCCCTGGTATGCAAATGCTGTATTAGAGATGCTGTAATAATCTGTTACCTCAAAAACAACACAAAATCAAAAAATCCAAAACCTTCCTTGATACTACATCCTCTCCTTCAGCTCTATTTCTCTGATGCACTTTTGAACAAAAATCATTGAGAGGAACTATACTTGTATTCTCTCATTTCTTCACTTCTCACTTTCCCTTGAAACCACACTGATCAGATTTTTATCCTAACCATAGCACTTTTTTAAAGGTCACCAATGACCTCTACATTTCCAAATCCAATAGTCAATTCTATACCCTCATCTTACCTAACATTTTAGTATCTGGTACTACTGATCTTTCCTTCTTCTTTGAAACAGAACGGGTAGAACGATCCATTTAAAACATAAGTCAAATTTCTGTTCACTATGGTAGAATACATAAGTATTGTGCTTGGCTCCTCGCAAGGCCACATCAAGATTACAACTAAATTATAGAATAACCCTTGAGAACCACCTGAAGACTTGCTGAACAGAACTCATATAACTAAGGATATAAAGAAGAAGTTATGCCAAGACTGATATGAAGGGTGCAGATTGAAGAAAAGGCAGTTCACACACCCAGGTTAAGAATCAGGAGCAATATCTCAACTGCAAAGGTCTTTCCTGAGGAGCAAAGGGTCCCAGCCCCACACCAAGCTCCCAGCCAGAACCGACAGTGCCAAGAAGAGAAATCACCACAACATATGGCTGGGAAAATCCGTGGGGATTCCATCTGAAGTGGAGGACTGCTGGAGTTCTGGGTGTTCTTCTTACAAGGTCCCCACATGAACTTACTTAATGACAGACTCACCTACTCTGAACTCAAGTGCTGGAGCAGCAGCTCAAAACGCACCAGGGACAAATGAGGCAGAAAAGAACTGTCTGGCTGTAGGGCAAGAACTGGAGGAGCAGCTGTCTCCAGGAAAAAACTGCTGGCAAGTTCCACTGTTCTTTTATTAAGCCCTCCCACCAAACAGTGGACCCCATTGTTTCTTTACTAAGCCCTTCCCCAACCGAAGCAAATATGGGATTCTGTCTAACTTGCCCCATCCTAGCACCAGCCTGAACCTCTTTCAGTGGCTGTTCATCACAAGCTGCCAGCCTTGGAGCATATGGAGATGTTCATAAAATCTCTCAAAGTGCCACAAACCCCAACATTACCAAGTGGCCCCTGGTAATGTTGGCAGTCCTGCTCTGTTTGCAGCACAGCCTCTCTCCTGTGCCTCCATGACCCTCACAGGCAGCCACCAACCACAGATAACTCTGTCGCTCCTACCAGGTGGCCCTGGGCCAGACACGGGCAGTGGTTGACCTAAGACAGCTCCCAAGTTCCCAAGTCCCTTCTAAGTGGCTGCAGAACCAACATACCTGGTGGCTAGCTCCTCACCACAGTAGAATACTACCCAATTAGCTACATTAATTATAAACTCAATGGGGGAACTTGACAGGCACCAAATCCTCACTATAGGGAATTTCACTGTGTGGGTTCAGCTCCCACGCTGTAGTTCATCTGCTGTAGTCATGGCTAGTCCTCATAGCCTGTCATACTGAGGGTCAATCCCACCCACTGACGTGACAATAAAGGCTCAACTACAGCTTGTGACGAACAGCCACTGAACAGCCACCATGCAAAGGTCACTCCTGGAGCACCTGGCTCACATGAAAAGTTAAACTGCACCACTAAGCCCCATAAGATATTTACTACATATGGTCATGCTACTGAGACTGGGAGATGTGGCAGATCTGCCTGATATATAGAAACACACACAGGGAGGCAGCCAAAAATGAGGAAACAAAAATACATGTCCCAAATGAAAGAACAGGATAAAACCATAGAAAAAGAACAAAACAAAATGGAGGCAAGCAATCTACCAGATAATAGAGTTCAGGTTATAAGGATGTTCAATAAACTCAGGGGAAGAGTAGATGAAATCAGTGAGAATTTATACAAAAAGGAAGTATGAAAATGAAACAGTCATAAATGAAGAGAATAATAACTAAAATGAAGAATATATTAGGATGACATTGACAGCAGATTGGATAAAGCAGATAACTGAATCAGTAATTTGAGAGAAAAGGTAGGAGAAAACACCCAATCAGAATACCAAAAGGAAAAGGAAATTTAGAAAATGAGGATAGTTTCAGAGACCTCTGGGACAATTTCTAGCATAACAACATCTGCATTACCAGAAAGAGAAGAGAGAGAGTAAGGGATTGTGAATCTACTTGAAGAAATAATGATAGAAAACTTCCCTAATCTTGTGAAGGAAAAAGGCACACAAATCCAGAAAGTGCAGAGAGTCCCAACAAGATGAACCCAAAGAGGCCCATATCAAGACATGGTTAAAGACAATGAGAGAATGGTAAAAGCAGCAAGAGAAAGCTGGTTAGTTACCTACAAGGGAGCTCCCATAAAACTGTTAGCTGATTTCTCAACAGAAACTTTGCAGGCCAGAGATGGATTGGCATGAAATATTCAAAGTGATGAATAGCAAAAACCTTACAAATAAGATTATCCAGCAAGATTATCATTTAGAATGGAAGGAGAAATAAAGAGTGTCCCAGACAAGAAAAAGCTAAAGGAGGTTATCACCACCAAGCCAGTGCTACAAGAAATGTTAAAGGGATTTGTTAAGAAGAACATAATATAAAAATATATATATATGGCAATAACTACATACCTATCAATAATTACTTTAAATCTAAATGGATTAGATTTAAAAAGACATAGGGTGGCTAACTGGGTAAGTAAACGAGACTCAGACATTATGCTATCTACAAGAAACAAACTTCAGATCAAAAGACACCCAGGCTGAAAGTAAAGGGATGGAAAAAGATATTTAATGAAAATGGAAATTAAAAAACTGGGGTAGTACTTACATTATACTTTTATCAAACAAGTAGATTTTAAAACAAAGACTATAATAAGAGACAAAGAACATCCTATATAATAAAAGTCTAATATGTAAGTTGTCCCCTTGACTGGGAGTTTGACTGTTTGCTATGTGCACTGACCACCAGGGGCTGGCACGGAACATGGTAGGCATTGGCAATACAGCATTGGCAGCTGGTGGCAGTGGAGATTCTGCAAGCTCCAATGGGCCTTGACAAGAGCTGGACTGCAGCGGGATGGTGGAGCAGGTAAGTGGATGGTGCCAGGCCAAGGTGGGTATGAGTGGGGCCCAATCACTCCACAGATTACGCCACAGAGAGCAACCAACTGCGGTGGCAGGGGATGGGGCCACTGCCCAACTCCCAGGCACTGAGGGAGCCAGTCAGGGCCTCAATCACCCCACAGACCACAGGTGATGATGGGTGGCGGCAGCAGTGGGGGTGGGAGGTGCTGTTGCCCAGGTCTCAGGTGCTAAGGGAGAAAGGGCAAATAGCAGTATTAAAATATTTCTTCCAATTGTTTTCCTTTCAATGTGCATGAATCCATGCACTGGTCTACTAGTTTCATATAAAATAGCCAAGATATGGAAATGACCTTTGTGTCTGTCAAGAGATAACTTGGTAAATAAGTGTACAATGTAATATGACTCAGCCATTAAAAAAAAGAATGAAATTTTACTATTTGCAATAATAGTAAAATTATTATTGGATGCACCTAATGGATATCATGCTAAGTGAAATAACTCAGACTAAAATAAATACCATATGATTATTTCCCTTAAATGTTGAATCTAAAAAACAAAATAATCAATAAAAAAAACAAACACAAATTCATGTATAAGAGAAAAACCTGATAGTTTCCCAATGGGAGGGGGTTTGGTGGAATGGATGAAAAATGTGAATGGATTAATAAGTACAAATTGACAGTTACAAATAGCCATAGGATATAAAATACAGCATAGGAAATATAGTCAATAATATTGTAATAACTATGTATGGTGCCAAGTGAGTAATAGACTTAGGAGGGGATTACATTGTAAGTTATATGAAAGTATAACCACTATGTTGTACACCTGAAACTAACACAAAATAATATTGAATGTAAACTGTAATTGAAAAATAAAAGTAGAAAAAAACATTTAAAGAAAACATAAATTATATCAGGTGATTCCTCTGCTAAACATTTTCTACTAGTTACCAAAGTCATTCAGAGTAAAAGCCAAAGTACTTTCAGTGGCCTTTACAACTTTACATTCCTAGTTCTTTGCTGCTTATTGACCTTAGCCCTCTCACTGTCCCTTTTTGTTCACTGTATTCCAGGTACACTGAACTCCTTATTCATATTCAAATACAACAATGGAATAGTCTTCTTCTTGGAGCCCTTAAATTTTTTCTTCATTCATTGTGTAACACTGTTTCCAAGATATCTGCAATGACTTTCTCCTTTATTTCCTCCAAGTCCCTACTCAAAAGTATTGTAATAGCACCAATTCTCTCACATTCTCTTATGTCTTTTTTATAGCACTTATCATTATCTGGCATTATAACCACATGTGTTTATCTGTTTATATTCTGTCTCCCTCAGTAAAATGCAAATTGCATGAGAATAGAGAACGTTGCTGACTTATTCACTGCCACATCCTCAACACCTAGAAAACAACTTGACACAAGTGAGTATCCAATAAATATTAGTTGAATTAATTAATAATGTTGTATCATGTAACTAAAATATGGTGACACACAAATAAATAGAATATCAACCAATAAGTTATGAATTTTAATGTGATAGAATAAATCAATAAACAAAATATTCTCTCTCTCTCTCTTCCTTTCTTCTTCTTCCCCTCTCTCCCTCCCTTCACCCTACTTCTCTCTCGAGATCAATAAAAGAATATCCTCAGGTAAATATTTTTTAAAAGATGGATCTGATATGAATTCCAATTAATACATAATTCAGTAGGACAGATATTCACAAATAATTATGTGATACAAAGTATAAAATATTACAAGAGTTACAAAATGATATAGCTCACCAGTTCTTTCATTAGTAGAAGAATATGATAGCACTGTAACTTAAAAGAATTCAAAGTAAGCAGTCTTCTGATAGTGTACATTCCCTTGGATGGAAATAGTGGCAATAAGTTACTTATTAACTACATTCTTCAAGAAAGGTAACAGTGACAATGAATGCCTTATAACTGACCACCAGCTAAAAACAGTGACTATAACAATCATTCCAGTGACCCTACCCAAAATTAAATAAAGTATAGAAACCTCAAAGTATTATCAAGAACATGCTATTTTCATAAATCTTTGGCGTTTGCTCTTCTTATTACACAAGGCAGCAAGATCAAGATACTTAGAATGTAATGAAGCAAAGATAAATACCAGTAAAAAATTAAGGAGACTTTTCAAAAGCCAAGTTTGAAAATACCTATTAGTTATTCCACAAATATTAGTCTGGTGAATCTAGTCATGCAAAAAAAAAAAAAAAAGGAAGAAGAAGAAAGAAATTTACTTCACTCCATGACATTTACTGAGAATCCAGGCAAGCAGCATTTTTTGCTGGCAGAGACATTCACATCAAACATGCATTAGAAAACTGTTCAACTGTACAGAGCACCAGGAAGGATAAGAGCCTCTGCACCGAACTGACACTATCCAGAATCAAATAAGATTCATCATTAGTAATTTACCTATTATGCTATAAATTTCACAGGGACAACAGAGCATAACTCATCACAATTATCACAAACTAACCATATACCTGTGATAAAAAGAAAATGCTGAAGTCTCTTAAATACTCAATGCTGAGAAAGTCCATGATGAAATTTGTATTTTTAAAGTTTCATTTGTGTGAAAATTATAAAAGAGGAAAAAACACATTTTTTAAAATTTTTTTTGGAGGGGAAAAAGAGGGATGAAGGAAGATGAGTAGGAGGGCAGACTGCTAGGAACAGAAGGTAGTGACTACAAGTTTTTCCAAAGGAAAACCGTCAAGGAAATCAATGACTAGGGAAATGTAATGGCAGATTTAGAATATAAGTTTAATACCATGATGATAATAACCATCATTTTATTCATAGTATGTGTTCTAACATCATAACTTAGATTGTTCTCATCTTTTTATCACACTCATCCATTTCATCAGCAAAATCTATCTTGCTTACAAAATACTAATTTCACATCTACCTAATGCAACCAATTATCATCTATTATCCCCTGGACTTATTACCATAGCTTTGCAAATGAACTCCTTTTTTCCATGCCTGCTCCCATAACCAATTCATAACACAACAACAAAAGTGTTTCTGATGAAACTTAAGTTCTAATCACTTCACTCATCTGCCCCCAACTCCCCAATGGCTTCCTCCCATCTCATAGGAAAACAAAAAATCACTGCAATGGGTATAAACAAGGTAGACCTCATCACTTCCTAGTACTTTTCCTTTTGCACACAGTACTCAGTCACAATGGCCTTTTACTGTACCTTTTTTACACCAAGCACATTCCTGCTTTAGTGCCGTCTTACTTGCTCTTGCTTCTGCCTGGAACACACTTGCTCCAGTTATCTGCACTACTCACATACTCACTCTGTTTAGGTCTTTGTTCAAATGTCACCTAATCACAGGTCTTCACTAACCACACCATTTAGAACAGTCCCCTCCTGTTTTTGGATTTATAGTTGAGAAACTAAAGCTCATATAGTTAGTGAGTGACAGAGCTAAATTTTAATCTGCAAATTGCCTCAGAAGACCAAATTCCTCTTACCCCACTCGCTATTAGGTTAGAGTTGCCCAACAGACAGGGGTCTGGGATTTTTTAATGAAATTGTAGATTCCTGGAGCCAGGCAGATATTCTAGAATTGGTTTGGTCTACATATTAATATAAGATGTGTGATTTATAAAATGATATTTTTAATCAAAGCCTGAAAAAAGAGTGCATGTGACAAATTAGGAATAATTAGGATTTAATGAAGAAAAATGTAAAATGCGCCTCAAGTATACTTCTTTTTAACCCTGTTTTAAAAGAATATATAACTTCATTAACATTTAATGTTTATGTGCAGACATAATAGTTATAGCTTCCTTTTTAAAATATTTATAGATTTTATTATTTTTAAATATGTTTTTATTGATTTGAGGGAGAGGGAGAGAGAGATAGAAATATTGATGAGAGAGAAACATCCATCAGCTGCCTTCTGCATATCCCTAACTGGGGATCAAGCCCGCCAGCCAGGCATGTATCCTGACCAGAAATCCAATTGAGGAACTCTTAGTTCATGGGTCGATGCTCAACCACTGTGCTACCCCAGGCTATAGCTTTATTTTTTTTAATTCTTTATCATTGAAAGTATTACACATGTCTCTTTTTTTCTCCATTGACCTATCCCCGCCCACTCCCATCCCCCATCACAGGCCCCTACCCCCTTCCTGCCTACATTCATCTGTCAGGCCCATATGCATACATACAAGTCCTTTGGTTGATCTCCTATCTCCCCTCCCACCCCCTAAGGCCCAAAGGTCTTTTTATAACTATTTTTAAGTATAGTTTTATCTCAGGCAATCAAGTCCATGGTTTAGTCATTCAATCTATCATGTCCCAGACACCTTTATTTCAGAGAGACTGTGTGTGTGTTTGCATGTGCATGTATGTGTTATTTGTGTGTAATATCTCAAATGTTGAAGGGTGAAAGAGTCTATTGAGACTGAAAAATTTGAACCAAAATATAAAAAGAATCAAGAGTAATATAACACCATCACTATAAAAATTTCCCATGTAATAGGAAAAAGTCACCAATCTCAGTAAATGACCAATTTGGTTTAAGTATTATCTAAAAACATAAAAATTGGGGTAGTTCTCTCCTCTTCAATATAACAAAATTTAATATGTAATGGGTTAGACTAATACATTATTTCTTTTAATACAGATTTAATAAGATCACTTCCCTTTCATGATATAAGTACACTAAAGTCCAATTCAATGAATATGTCTAATATCTGTATTTTATTCAGCTCTTTTAGTATCCTATTACTACAAGCTGAATGTGAAAATGTAAAGTGTTTTTTAAAAGAAAGAGAATGAGAAATAAAGAGACAGATCACATTATCTGTAAATAAAGACAAAAGAGTAGAAAAGCTGTCAGGGTTTCTAAGTGGGCTAGGAACATGCCAGCTGGAATGGCATGCCTGGTGGAATAGAAAGCTTCTAATCCACTTCTAACTTAACTAAAGGGTAACACTGAAAATATATTTCATGAGTTCTATGTTCCTGAAAATAAAAGTTGTATTGATGTACACATTCCAAGCTTGAATGCTATAGGTCTCTGGGTCAGGGTTTGCAACTTTGTGGAGTAGTGAAGAATATGCCATGAAGGCAATAATCCATATATTATTAACATACGCAGCCAAATGACAGAGATTTCAGGAGTGGTTGTGGTGGTAGATGTATTCTACACATCCCCTCTTCACATACATGCAAGAGTGGAATATGAATGTTTTAGTACTTCCATATTTAAGTGACATATTTGTTAGGTGTGCAGCCTAAAGATGCAGAAAAAATTAGGAAATCCTATATTGTAAGTCAATGATAGTATGAAGATGGAAAAAGATTTCCTGAGAGAGGCATGGGAACACCAAAGGGCTCAGGATGAGTGATCATTTTAGACACTGGAAACCCTGATTACAACTCATATGGAAAAGTTTCTCTAGTAATTGCTAAACTCTGAAATCATTTTTGTATTTTTTCCCTAAATAATTTTTTATCTATACTAATAAAAGGGTAATATGCCAATTAGATCAGATGTCTTCCAGATGACCTTCCAGACTTCCTTCCTGACAAAGCCTGGTTGGGGTGAAGCCACCTGTGGTCCTGGGCCCCTGCAGCAGTGGCTGGCTCAGGAGAAGCCACCTTTGGTCCCTGGCACCTGTGGCTGGCCCAGGTTCCAGGTGCCTGAGGCCAGCCAGAGGGAGGGAAGCCTGGGTCCTGGGTGCCTGTGGCTGGCTGGAGGAGAGAAGCCTGAGTTCCAGGGGTGGGGGCTGAGGCTGAGGCAGTTAGAGGCAATCAGGCCAGCAGGGGAGCAGTTAGGACTGATCAGGCCAGCAGGGGAGCATTTAGGGGCAATCAGGCAAGCAGGCAGGTGAGCAGTTAGGAGCCATCGGTCCTGGATTGTGAGAAGGATGTCCAACTGGCCTAAACCGGCTGTTGGACATACTCTGAAAGGTCCTGGATTAGAGAGGGTGCAGGCCAAGCTGAGGGACTCTCCTACCCCATGCACAAATTTTGTGCACCAGGCCTTTAGTTTAATATAAAGAGACAAAAAGCAAATCAGACCTGGAAATGAATGTCATAAGCCAGCATGAACAGATTATGACATTTATCATTTAATCAGTATATGTTGGACTTTAAAGGAAATGGAAAATCAAACGCCCACATCAGGGAAAGCTGCCTCCTTTGCAGCCACCTTGGGGTCCATCCACTGATTCTGAGGAGAATGCTATTTCAAAAATCACATTCTTAGTTGGAGATTGCCTTCAGGGACAGCTGACAAGCCACACACACACACACACACACACACACACACACACACACACACGTTTCATTATCTCATATCAGAATTTATTTTTATAGATTTAAACTGAGACCAATGGAGACATCAATAGAACAGGTACACATTTTGACAACACTGAAAATATCCTTCATGAATTGTATGTTCCTGAAAACAAATAATAACCCCCTAAACAACAAACCGAATGATCTTTTCCCAAATTGAGCTGAAGAACTTACTAGTGTATAGCCAAGGAGAGAAGAGACATTTTCTGTTGCATAAATGATCACTCCATCTGTGCTCAGTATTATAATAAAGGTACCTAAGGACTAATGAAGAGAGAACAATAATGTAATAGTGGAACAATAATAACATGATAGCTTTATTTCTAAATGCATAAATAATTATAATAGCACACTGAAAATGTATTGTGGTCCTTAAATATCAATAAAGCAGACACAGACTTAATTAAAATTCCATTATTCTGCCTCCTACACATAATCTACTTAACTGTAAGCATGAGATGTTTATCGAAGTATGTATCACATATAAAATGGATTTCAATGTACACCAAATTAACACAAAACTCTCAAACACAAGTTAGGGAGATTCATTTCTATGTCTAAGTTGTTTCACATTTAGTTCAAAATTAATTTCAAAACATTGAGAATATTTTGGAGGCCATTT
The DNA here is from genome assembly GCA_011751065.1 of Lasiurus cinereus. Classification (NCBI taxonomy): domain Eukaryota; kingdom Metazoa; phylum Chordata; class Mammalia; order Chiroptera; family Vespertilionidae; genus Lasiurus; species Lasiurus cinereus. Next base: position 885,280 of record JAAGEH010000015.1, read on the forward strand.
TCATTTGTGGTTAGTTTAGCCATCTACTTATAAATATGGATATTGCCATCACTTTCCTGCTATATAATGGATTAGATATCCAGACAAATGTCTTCTGATAGAGAACACCTAAAATGATTAATAAAATATATAAAAACTTGTATTTCAAAATAGGCCTGAGCTCCTGGTAAAGTAAGGAAAGAAACCTGATATCAGAAATTACTAGAACATGGGAATTAAAAGGTAGGGTGATAATTGGAACTTGCATTTTCCTTGAGAATACTGAATCACACTAATAGCATAGAGCTTGGGGAGAAAGAAAGCAAAGCCAGGGCCTGCACAAGGTGGGAGGTGAAATTGGAGTTACTTGTATAAAGCCTGGCCTCCTAAATAGTAACAGTCTCAGCAAGCACAATAGAAAGATCTTATCCAGCAAAGAGAGACAGAAATGTGCATGCCTGCCTCAGTTTCAGCTAAAGAAGAAAAGAAAAACTGGTGTTATCTACTTATAGCTAAAGAGAAGCAAACAAATTCTGAGCTGTAATTCACAAACTACCTGTGTAACCCTCAACACCTCAAGCCTGTTATTTAGTTTAAAGTTTGACTATAATTATTTTAAAACCAAGGCTCAAAGAATTCATGCAGATAAAGTTTCAAAAGCATGAGCTTATAATAAAACATTAATAAACACAGGAAAAATGAAACAATGAATGAGAGGCAGTGTAAGTAATAAAATGAAGAATCAGATTTTAAAAAGAAACTGGAATTCTAAGAGATAGAATAAAAATAAATATGATTAATGTGTTTAAATAAATAACAAAAGGTATTGGAAATATGAAGAAACAAGAGACTCAAAATTAACAAGGGATATGGAAAATAATCAGACAAAATGCCTAGAAATTATATCATAAAAATAAAAACAATGTATAGGTTAAAGAACATCTTAGAACACAGCTAGAAAGACAAGTTTTTATAGATGGAAATAGAGCTAAAGAAATGACTCAGACTGCAACACAAAGACCTAAGAATGAACAATAAGAAAAATTAAATGACATAGAGAAGAGAGTCAGAAAGTGCACTAGACATTTCATACATGTTTACTTTATTCTCACAACATTAAATAAAATAAAGATTTTTTAACCCATTTTATAGAAAAAGAAATCAAAGCTCAGAGAAGGGTAATTCTCAATGACACATAACAAGTAAGTAACAAAGGGACAATTCATATCCTTGTCTGACTCAAAAGATCATGGTCATGCACGTGTTAGTTTGTGGCCTTTGAACTTAATGAAACTAACCAGTTCCCCTGGAGATAGAAACCATAAACATCTCATGTCCTTGAGGGGAAAAAAATAAGACTTAAAGGTTTATTCTTCAGAGCCTAATAGTCTATGTTGAATGAGCCTACCAGATAATTACTAAATGTGTCACTAACCTATGCAAGGAATTGTGCGTATTTGTTATCAACCAAGATCAGTGGTTTTCAAAACACAAACAAAACGGAAACAGATTCGAATACAGAGAACAGACTGATGTTTGCCAGAGAGAGGGGGTTTGGAAGACTGAGTGAAAAAGTGAAGAGATTGAGAAGTACAGATTGGTAGTTGCAAAATAGTCATGGGGTGGTAGAGTATAGCATAGGAAGAATAGTCCTAACTATGTATGGTGATAGTTGGGTATTAGAAATATTAGAGGGAACACTACACTGTAAAGTATATGATTGTCTAACCACTATACTGTACACCTGAAACTAATTCAAAATAATATTGAATGTAAACTAACTGGAAACAAAACAATTTAAAACAATAAAAATAAAAAATAAAAGAAACACTATTAAAAAAAAAAACATTCTGATTCAGTTTAAGGTGGGTCCCAGGATTCTGTATTTTTACCAAACTCCCTAGGTAATTATTTTATGCATGGTTTCTTAGTCGCATTTAGAATAACACTATTCTTTATCTTCTACTGCAGGTATTCCACATATGAAGTAATCAAAGAACACACTATTACCTGTAGTATCTTATGGTGGAAGTCATCATAGCTATGAAATGATGGAGTCCAATTAGGCACCGCATCAGAGCTTTCTGGATTGCCTTCTTCTTCTTCTTCTTCTTCTTCTTCTTAGGAAAAGAAATAAAAGATAGAAAATTGTCATATTAAAATGATTAGCTACAGGTATTACATTTTTTAAATTTAAAATTAATTTTATAAAGAACACTCGCATGAGAAAACAGAGTACTAGTGAGGGATCTGATGTAGGCTGATTATAAATTATCATAAACGGAAGTGTTTGGAATTGAAAAAAGACCTTGAAGATCATTCAACTCGATTTCTACTATACACATTATGACCTGTCCAACAACTTTAAAATTTTTTACCTCCTGTTCTTTCCTTTTATTGACATCTTTAAGTCTTCTGAATTCTATCAGACCCAATATTCATGACATGCCAGATAAGATATGGCCTGTGTCAAGGGCTCTAGGTATAACAAGGCACCTAAAATCTTTTCCATCCCTGGCTGACATAAGGAATTACACAATTTAGTTTCATCTAATAATTAAGCTTTTAGGGAGGACCCTTACCTAGATAAGCTTTAAGCCTCATCTTTTATCTCTTTAATGCAAATGACACTGCTCTATTCCCACCCATCCTTCTCCATTCTTCAAGGTTTTCTGATTTTCCCACAGATCAGTGTTTCTGCTACTATACTCAAACAGATCTCTCTCCAACCACGCTAACCCCACCTACTCCATAACTTCACTAACTCATGGACTTTAGTAACACAGCCCTACAATCTCCAATAATTATAATACATGTCAATAAGTGCTAGTTTCTTCTCCTCACAGAAAAATTAGAGACCCATGGCATACAGCTTTGATCCCTATTAAAAATGTTAAATGCCCTGGCCCATGTTGGTTGGATGTCTTCCCATGCATCTAAATGTTGCTGGTTCTATTCCTGGTCAGAACACATGCCCAGGTTGCAGGCTAGATTCTCTACAGTAGCAGGCAGCCAGAGGCAGCCGATAGATGTGCTGCTCTCACACTGATGTTTTTCTTTCTCCCTCTCCTTTCCTCCCCTCTCTCTCTCTAAAAAGAAAAAAAAATCAATAGAAATCTTTTTTTTTATGTTAAATCCCCTGACAAGGACAATTTTTTAAAATGTTTTATTGATTTGAGAGAAAGAAGAAGGGAGAGGAAGAGGGATATTGAAACATCAATGAAAGAGAAACATCAATCAGCTGCCTCCTTCATGCCCCCTACTGGGGATTAAGCCCATAAACTGGGCTTGTGTCCTCACCAGGAATTGAATCGGTGACCTCTTGGTTCATGGCTCAACACTCATGAGTATGATACTAAAGAGGGAATGAGAAGAGTGTGTATAACTCTATGGAAAGTAGAAATATCATAAAAGATTAACTTGCCAACTGCACAATTGCCTCAAGATAAGTGTTTTTCACCACTATTCTAGCCTGGAAACTCAATTCTAGTCACAGCTCCTCAAACTCAGGAAACAACCCATGACACTCTCTCATAGCTGATTTCTAAAATCATTTTCCTACTAACTTTCAGCTGTATCTAGTGACTCTCATCTCCTATACACCTTTTCAAAGAAAAAAAAAAGACTTGAGTTCCCATGTATTTCTAAGAAAAAGAAATCAATGCATTTTATCAATCAATCATAAAAGGCTTTCTAATTCACTATTACCAGTGAAATTGTTCTTGTTTTGTTTCTAGGGTGAGTATCATATCCAATTCTTCACTAAAACTCCAGTGTACAGCATAGTACTTAACTCACAATAGGGAGTTGGTAATTCTTGTTAAACTGAACCCTATTCAGTTATTTAACTAATAATTACCAAGATCCTACTATGTATCCTGCTCTCTTTTTGGAGACTCAAGATACAGTATGAGGAAGATAAACAAGGTGACTGTATTTTGTATCTTATAGACTGTCTATAGAGGTTGACAAATAATTAACGTGAAACCAATAATTTCATGTATCTTTTAAGTACAATAAATTAGACTAGATAATCAAGGAAAGCCTTGCTGAGAAGGTAAAATAGGAGTCAAAATCTAAAAGACATCTCAGACAGAGGAAACCAAGTACAAAATGAGGCAGGAAAGAATTTGGCCTATACAAATAACAAACAGGGGCCAAAGGGGCTTTAGTACAGTGACCAATGAATAGAGTAGAAGGAAATGAAGTCTGAGAGATAGGCAGGGCCAGATCAGGTAGGGTATATGGTAAGGAGTTGGCATTATTTTAGTGGAACATGAAGTCTTTTAAACATATAAGTAACATGTTTTTAAAAGATAACTATGGCTGTGAAAATACATAAAAATGAGGAGCAAGTGTAAAAGCAGAGAGTCTAACTAGGAAGCTTCTTCAAAAGTAACACGTGATGGCACACCAATGTTAAGGAAATGGGGAGAAATGAATGTATTTCAGATATATTTTAGAGGTAAAGCCAAAAGGATTTGATGATGGATTGGGTGATGTGATGAGACAAATGGAGGACACAAGAATTATTTCTAGATTTTTAGCTATAGTAACTAGGAGAATTATTGGTAGTACCAGACACTAAATTGAGGAAGCTGGGGTAAGAGCGTGGTAGGAAAGCCAATGGAGTGAAGAAGGATCAAGAGTTCCTTGATCCCTTTCTCTCTTATTAGATATCCAAGTGAAAAGGTCAAATAAGAAACTCTATTACTGGTTTAATAATGAGTATGATACTCAAGTACGGAACTCAGCTAGGTGGTCAGGGCTGGAGATAGATTTAAAAAGTGGGGATCGCCGAGACCGGTTTGGCTCAGTGGATAGAGCGTCAGCCTGCGGACTGAAAGGTCCCAGGTTCGATTCTGGTCAAGGGCATGTACATTGGTTGCGGGCACATCCCCTGTAGGGGGCGTGCAGGAGGCGGCTGATCGATGTCTCTCTCTCATCAATGTTTCTAACTTTCTATCCCTCTCCCTTCCTCTCTGTGAAAAAGCAATAAAATATATTTTTAAAAAAGTGGGAATCATTGACATCAAGGTAGCACTTCAAATTAAGGGACTGGATGATATTACCTCAGAAATAAAGGTGTATATAGAAGAGAAAAGGTCCAAGGACTGAGCCCTGGGGCACACCAATATTTAGAAGGTGAAAGAGACAGTAGGGAATGCAAAAAAAAATGACAGAGAAAGAGTGGCCAATGAGCTAGGAGAGAAACCAGGTGTGTTCTCCTAGAAGCCAAGAGAAAAGTGCTTCAAGAAGGAGAGACTGGTCAATTGTCCAGTGTTTCATAAAGTTAAGAAAGATGAGAACATTTAAGGAAAGAAAGTATTCAGCAATGTAGAGGTCACTGTTACTCTTAAGAAAAGTAGTTGCAGCCCTAACTGGTTTGGCTCAGTGGATACAGCATTGGCTTGTGGACTGAAGGTCCTAGGTTTGATTCTGGTCAAGGGCATGTATCTTGGTTGCAGGCACATTCCCAGTAGGGGATGTGCAGGAGGCGGCTGATCGATGTTCCTCTCTCATCGATGTTTGTAACTCTCTATCCTTCTCCCTTCCTCTCTGTAAAAATCAATAAAATATAAAAAAAAAGAAAAAGAAAAGTAGTTGTACTGCAGTGGAGGTTTGAGGAAAGAATGGGGCATGAGGAAATTGAGACAGGGTCTATACACTCATTTCAATGACATTTTCTGTGAAGGTGGTGCAGAAATAGGTCAGTAGCTAAAAGGTATCGTGGAAGTCAATAAAATATATTTTTAATATTTTTATTGATTTCAGAGAGGAAGGGTGAGGGAGAGAGAGATAGAAACATCAATGATAAGAGAGAATTATTGATCGGCTGCCTCCTTCATGCCCCCCACTGGGAATTGAGCCTGGAATCTGAACATGCGCCCTTGACTGGAATTGAACCTAAGATCCTTCAGTTTGCAGGCCACTGTTCTATCCACTAAGCAAAACAAGCTAGAGTAAGAAAATATTTTTTAAGGTAAGAGATTTTTACAGCATTATTATATGATTATGGGCATAACCTGCTCATTTATTTTGAATTAAAGATACTTAAATATTATGAGTACTATTATGCACCCCTGGGGCCATGTTTCCCTTACCAACATTCACCATATGCCTTCAAGTGCTTAATATACAGAAATCTGCCTATTGCTCAGTATACCTCTACTAATTCTCATTTCCTTACCTCACTTTCATATAAACGGCAATAAAATTTTCAACTTCAACCATAAACAAACTTATTAATGGAGAGAAATTAAATATTTGTGTATTAGAAGGCGTTTGAGAATATACTCTAGTAATTTATCCCTCTCAAAGATGTTTGAGCTGTCTCACCCACAACTAATTTTGAATATGGCTATCAAAAACCTATAAAGACAGGTTAAGATGCTTAGACCAAACCTTCTTTCCTCTGTGAAAAATCAGTAGTGCTATCCAATGTTGCTTCTCCCTCTTCTTTTGCAGGATAGCCATGAGAGTGCAGGAAGGAACGCAGCTGAGCAAAAAGGATTTGGTGGCGGCTCCTTGTAGTTTCAGATAGAGGAGGTGAAACCCTAATTGGTAGAAAAAAAATCACTAATGGTAAGGTAGAGCCACCCCCACGTTGTCACAAGATGGCCACCCCCACGCCATCACAAGATGGCTACCACAAGATGGCCCCACGTCATCACAAGATGGCAGTCCCCACATTGTCACAAGATGGCGGACAGGGAAGGACAGTTGGGTGTGACAAGGCCTACAGAGGAGGGCAGTTGGGGGTGATCAGGCTGGCAGGGGAGCAGTTAGATGTCAATCATGCTGGCAGGGGAGTGGTTAGGTGTCAATCAGGCTGGCAGGGGAGTGGTTAGGTGTCAATCAGGCCAGCAAGGGAGCAGTTAGGGGGCTATCAGACTTGCAGGCAGAGTGGTAAGGGGCAATCAGGTAGCCAAACAGGCAAGTGGTCAGAAGCCAGCAGTCCCAGATTGTGAGAGGGATCAGGCCTAAACAAGCAGTCGCACATCCCCCAAGGGGTCCCAAATTGGAGAGGGTGAAGGCTGGGCTGAGAGACACTCCCCAGTGCATAAATTTCATACACCAGGCCTCTAGTCCTATATAATAAAAGGGTATGCAAATTGACCATCACTCCAACACACAAAATGGCCACCCCCATGTGATCAAAGATGGCAGCCCCCACATGGACACAAGATGGCCACCACAAGATGACCAGCATGAGAGGGCAGTTGTGGGCAATCAGGCCAGCAGGGGAGGACAGTTGGGAGGGACCAGGCCTGCAAGGGAGGGAAGTGGGGATCAACCAGGCCAGAAGGGAAGGCAGTCAGGGGCAACCAGGCTGGCAGGGGAGGGCAGTTAGAGGCAATTGGTCCAGCAGGTGAGAACAGTTAGGGATGAACAGACCTGCAGGGGAGAGCAGTTGTGGGGGGAGGACCAGGCCTGCAGGTATCTCTGTACCTCAACTTTTTACAGCTCCTCTGAATCTTCGTGAGCCCCTCTCTTTACTTCTAATTGTAGAATTTTCACTCAGCCGGCTTTCCTGTGGTTCTGGATGGTGTCTATTTTGTCTTTTAGTTGTAGTTTTGAAATTGTTGTGCGAGGCAGCAGCTTAGGTGTTCACCTATGTGACCATCTTGGTTTCTCTGATTCTTATGCTTTTATTATATAGATTAGAGGCCTGGTGCACAACATTTGGGTAGTTGGACATCCCTCTTACAACCCACGATTGCTGGCTCCCAATGGCTTGCCTGCCTGCCTGCCTGATGGCTCTAACCAATTCTGCCTGCCAGCCTGATCACCCCATAACTACTCCCCTGCCAGCCTTATCAACACTTAAATGCTCCCCTGAGGGCAGTTGGGAGGGACAAGAACTGCAGGGGAGGGCAGTTAGGGGTGACTGGGCTGGCAGGGGTGGGCAGTTAGAGGTGAGCAGGCTGGAAAGGGAGGTAAATAAGGGGTGACTGGGCCAGCAAGGTAAGGCAGTTGGGGCAACCAGGCCAGAAGGGGAGCACAGTTAGGGGTAACCAGACTGGCAGGGGAGGGAAGTTAGGGGCAATTGGTCCAGCAGGGGAGGGCAGTTAGGGACTAACAAACCTGCAGGAGAGGACAGTTGTGTGGATGAGGCCTGCAGGGGAGGGCAGTTGGGAGTAACCAGGCCTACAGGGGAGAGCAGTTGAGAGGGACAAGGCCTGCAGGGGAGGGCAGTTAGGGGCAATTGGTCCAACAGGGGAGAACAGTTAGAGATGAGTAGATCTGCAGGGGAGGACATTTAGGGGCAACCAGGCCATCAGGGTAGGGCAGTTGGGGTGACCAGGCCTTCAGGAGAGGGCATTTAGGGGCAACCAGGTCAGCAGGGAGCACAGTTAGGAGTGACCAGGCCAGCAGGGGAAGGCTCTTAGGGGCAATCGCACCAGCAGGGGAGCATTTAAGTGTTGATAAGGCTGGCAGGGGAGTAGTTATGGGGTGATCAGGCTGCCAGGCAGAATCAGTTAGAGCCATCAGGCAGGCAAGCCGTTGGGAGCCAGCAATCGTGGGTTGTAAGAGGGATGTCCAACTGCCCAAATTTTGTGCATCAGGCCTCTAATCTATATAATAAAAGCATAAGAATCAGAGAAACCAAGATGGTCGCATAGGTGAATACCTAAGCTGCTGCCTCGCACAACAATTTCAAAACTACAACTAAAAGACAAAACAGACATCATCCAGAACCATAGGAAAGCTCGCTGAGTGAAAATTCTACAATTAGAAGTAAAGAGAGAGACTCACGAAGACTCAGAGGAGCTGTAAAAAGCTGAGGTACAGAGATACGCTTGTGGAGAGGACGGAGGAGGGTCTGGCTGGCTTCCTCTAGTGGGAGGGAGATGGAAAATCCCAATTGCACTGAACCCCAGATCCAGGCGAGACTCATAGGGGGAGTCTGGAATGTTGTGAAAAGGAAGGAGTGCATGGAAACTTAGGGGAGCCACAAAAGACAGAAGTCTGAGGGATAGCGAAAGTGCATGTGAAAGTGTGCAGTGTGAAAGTGCACACACAGAGTGCTGACTGCTGATTGTGCCTGGCTTCCTCTAGCAGGAGGAAAACAGAACCTCACAACAGCACTGAAATCCAGGTTCAATTGCACTGAACCCCAGTTTTGGGTGAGGCCCTGGGAACCCAGACTCATATGGCACACGGAAACTCAGGGGAACCAAAAAACAGAGTTCCAGAAGCTCGTGCATGTGTGCACACATGAAAGACAGCAGTCTGGAGGCAAACGCGCATGTGCAAACACAGCTGATCCTCACAACCAATTGGCTTGGAGGTCAATTTCCTCCAGTTATACCAACAACAATGAAGAATTAACTACAACAAAACTGTATACACAGTTCACAAAGGGGTTCACCAAGAGTGTCCACCTCAGGTAACTGGGGAGGCAGAGCTACTGGGACACATAGGACATCTAGCACACAAAGCTACTCTACCAACTCAGGGAAGCAGCGAAATATGTGGAGACTAAAGAACAGATCGCAAACGAAAGAAATGGAGGAAAACAAACAACTGGATATAAAGTTCAAAACTATGGTTATAAGATTTTTTAAGAATTTCCGAAAAATAATGGATAAATATAGCGAGACCCAAGAGAAGATGAAAAAGAATCAACTAGAAATTAAACATACACTGACTGAAACCTAACAGCAGACTAGAGGATCACAAGAATCAAGTCAAAGATTTGAAATACAAAGAAGAAAACACTCACCTGGAAAAGAATCCAAAAATGTGAAGATAGCTGGGACAACTTCAAGCATACCAACATCAGAATTATGGGAGTGCCAGAAGAAGAGAGAGACCAAGATACTGAAAACCTATTTGAAGAAATAATGACTGAAAACTTCCCCTACCTGGTGAAAGAAACAGACTTACAAGTCCAGGAAGTGCACAGAATCCCAAACAACAGGAATCCAAAGAGGACCTCACCAAGACACATCATAATTAAAATACCAAGAGCAAAAGACAAAGAGAGAATATTAAAAGAAGAAGAGAAAAACAGTTAATTACCTACAGGGGGGCACCCATATGATTGTCAGCTGATTTCTCAACAGAAACTATGCAGGCCAGATGGGAGTGACAAGAAATATTCAAATATTCAATGAATAGCAAGAACCTACAACCAAGATTGCTCTACCCAGCAAAGCTATCATTCAGAACTGATGGGTAGATAAAGAGCTTCACAGATCATAAAAAACTAAAGGAATTTATCAACACCAAACCAGTATTATATGAAATGCTGTAAGGTATTCTTTAAGAAGAGGAAAAAGAAAACAGCAAAGGTAAAAATTATGAACAACAAATACATATCTATCAACAAGTGAATCTAAAAATTAAGTGAATTGAAAATCTGATGAACAGAATAAACTGATGAATATAATAGAATTAGGGGCATAGAAAGGAAGTGGACTGTTAATTCTCAGAGGGAAAGAGGTGAGGGGGGGTTACAGGGAGAGACTGTACAACAATCATCCACCTATGGATGAAGACAACAGGGGTAGGTAAGGGCAGAGGGTTGGGAACCAGGTGGAGGGGAGGTATGGGAGGAAAAAGAGGAACAATTGTAATAATCTGAACAATAAAGATTTATTAAAAATTTTAAAAAGTGTAAGAATCGCCAAAACCGGTTTAGCTCAGAGGGTAGAGCGTCGGCCTGTGGACTGAGGGGTCCCAGGTTCGATTCCGGTCAAGGGAACGTACATTGGTTGTGGGCACATCTCCAGTAGGGGGCGTGCAAGGAGGCTGGTCGATGTCTCTCTCTCATCGATGTTTCTAACTTTCTATCCCTCTCCCTTCCTCTCTGTGAAAAATAAATAAAATATATTTTTAAAAAAATAAAATAAATAAAATAAAAAGCGTAAGAATCATTACAGCAGAATGACCAGAATGACTGGTTGCTATGATGCACACTGACCACAATGCAGGAGCTGCCCACTGGTGGTCAGTGTGCAGAAGCCAGGCTCATGGCTTATGAGGACAGTGGCAGTGGAGGGAGCCTCTCCCACAGCTGCGGCTGCTCTAAGGAGCAGCTAGCCAAGCATTAAAGAGCAGTGAGCAGGCAGGCAGTAAGGACCGAGGGGTCCCAGACTTCATGATGGCACAGGCTGGGCTGAGGGACCCCTCCCCCTCAGTGCATGAATTTCATCCACTGGGCCTCTAGTATAAAAAAATTAAATCCAAATTAATTCGAATTTAATGGTTAGTGTTTGTTCTATCATATATTCTTACCTGTTTTTACAAGAGTACTCCTGATTCAAGAAAATTCTTTCTAAATTATCTATAATAACTCAAGAGGCTCTCTCAAAGTCATTTCTACTCAGAGAGCAGGCTGAGCAATAAAATGCTAATGGAGATTTTTTTTTTTACTTTTAAAACACATATGTCATACATAATGAAAAAAATTTTGACAAAAACATTTTATCTGTGCACTGCAATTACTTTTGATGCCTAAACTAAAAAAGAAAAAATAAGGTAATTTATCCTCTCAAACATAAATTAATTAAAGTTCTAGGCAAGTCGAAGCCCTAAAACAGATTTCTAAACCTATCAGTGAGTGTAAACCATGTATAATACAAGTGGCCCAGTGCATGAAATTTGTGCATGCGGGAAGGTGGTGTCCCTCAGCTGGCCTGCACTCTCTCCAATCTGGGAACCCTCGGGGGATGTCTAACTGCCGGGGGATGTCTCTGTGGGATCAGGCATAAACCAGCAGTCAGACATCTCTCTCACAACCCAGGACCACTAGCTCCTAACCACTCACCTGCCTGCCTGCTTTCCCCCAACTGCCCCCCCTGCTGGCCTCATGGCCCCCACAGCCCTCCCCTGCCAGCCTCATGGCCCCCAACTGCCCTCCTCTGCCACCCTCATAGACCCCAACTGCCCTCCCCAGCCAAAAGCCCTGTGCAGGTGGGCACAGAACGCTTGCCTTATAGCTGGGGCAATGATGCAAGCATTCCCTGCCCCCAGATGCTCTGTGCCTGCTGCCCAGAGGATCTCTGCAGCTGGGGTGGAACACTTGCCTTGTCGCCGCCACGATGAAGCAAGCATTCTGCCAGGCTGCTCACACTGCCTGCTCTCAGCAGCCACCAGCAGGGCTGAGAGGACTGGGCGCCGCCATCTTGTGGCTATGGGAGCCACCATCTTTGTGGCAGAGTGACAGTCAATTTGCATATCCCCTCTTTATTAGATAGGACAAGTGTAATGTAACCTTCCAGAATAAGGGTAGGCTGCAAGAGAAGCCCAGGCCCTGGGTGACTGTGGCAGCCAGAGGGAAGCCCGGGTCCCAGGTGCCAGCGGAAAGCTGGTGCCATAAGCCAGGAGAAGAAAGGCCTACTCTTGCATGAATTTCATGCAGCAGGCCTCTAGTTTATTTAATGTTAGCTCTGGGAAGCCACTGTGTAAGGCATGTAGCACAGAGTTTGATGAGGGAGATGACAGATACATAGGTAATGTACTAAATATTATAATAGAGTCGGAGCTATGAGATTATGGGAAACCCACTGGAGAGACCAAATTTCCATGAGGGAGTCAAACTTCCCCAAGGAAATAGGATTTTTCTAAATGTTAAATGGGAACAATGGATGTGGTACAGGGCTTTTATGGAAATATCAGTCAATTATGAATTCAAACCTGTTCTCGTCTTCTCTTTCATCCTTATCCATTATTCAATGATGCAACAATGAATTCTGAAATCAAAGTGGAGCAACATTTTACTAAGAAATCAGTCTATGATGCATCACAGTAAAGCAATAAGACTAATCAAAATTCTCAATGACTTAGCACCTTTCCCTCAAGGAATGCCTACTTAATTTAAAGATAGAATTTCTTTAAGTACCAATAACCCACTTATGTTATTTAGATATTTAAAATCTACTTAACTGTATTATCCCCAATGAATACTTGTCATAACACCGCAAATAAATTTATTTTGAAAAGTTACAATATTCTGTGAAGTTATATAACTTTATCCAAAAACCAAGTATTAGCAGTTTTAATACTACACTTTTAAATACCTTTAAGTTTCCAGTAACTTCAAGAGTATTTACTGTAATATAGACAGATGTTTGTTGAAAGCTTCATATCTAACCACACACAATACCATGACACAACAGACAGCCTGCATTTTAGTGTCGATATCATAGAAATCCTGGGCATACACACACAAAAAAAAAATGGCCATGAAATCACCAGAGTCCTCTGCTTTGAATTGAATAATTAGACATACATCACCTCAAAGTCAAAGCTTCAAGGTAGAAATAATGACATTCAAATACATATGTATTAAGTAAGAAAAAAAAACATTTAAAACATAGCATACATCTTTTTTAAATGCTCTTAAGAAAGTAAGGGAAAGCTCAGGGGTCAAAGAACACACTGAAATCCAAAGCCTATTAGGACACCAGCCTCTTCTGCTATAGGGATAGGGAATCATAGCTATGCAATTACGGGCTTAGTTATTAAGGCCCTCTTGGGTGAAGGAGAATCCAAGGAGGGAATTGAAAGTAAAACTCACTACCTTCTCCCTACATATACTACATATATCCAAGACTTCCAGAGGATATAATTTCATTTTAAAATTTTCCCACCAACAAAGAAAGAAAACAAGAAAGATTCTCTATCTCAGCATGCTCTCTAGGTGGGAAAAGAAGGGCATTACTATATTACTATACTATACTGAATCAACTTTAGGGTTCCAGGAAAATCAAAGACAAACCCATTCTGGAGTAATTCTTTCTAAATCCAGTTTTCACCGAATTTCGACATATAAAGCACCACTGAAGATGACTTCATCCAAAATTAGAATTTATGTAAGGATATAATTCATCATATATCAGAATTAGGAAACACACACACACACACACACACACACACACACACACACATACACACACACAGCAGTAGTCCTCCAATAACTTCAAATAACTAAAATATCTGAAATCCATTCTATATAATAAAAGCATAGTATGCAAATTGTCCCCTCGACCAGGGGGTGGGGCTGGCTGGGGGAAAGGAGGGAGGCCCCGGCCAGCAGCTGTAGTGGCAGGCAGCCAGGGGAAGGGAGGGAGTACCTGGGCAGCCGCTAGGGACCCTACCAGTGTACAAATTTCATGCACGGGGCCTCTAGTTATAAAATAATTATGTTTAAAAATAAAAAAGGAAAACTAGATAGAATTTAAAATATGAGAAAAGACCAGGTAAACAGGAAAAAAGAACAAAAATGAAATTCTATAAAGGCATATTCAATTAAATTAATTTCAAAAAGATGGATTAAGCAATATATTAGGACATACTAGTTTTTTTTAAATATATTTTATTGATTTTTTACAGAGAGGAAGGGAGAGAGATAGAAAGTCAGAAACATCGATGAGAAAGAGACACTGATCAGCCGCCTCCTGCGCGCCCCACAGTGGAGATGTGCCCGCAAGCAAGGTACATGCCCCCAACCGAAATCGAACCTGGGACCTTTCAGTCCGCAAGCCGACGCTCTATCCACTGAGCAAAACTGGTCTCGGTGACATACTAGTTTTGCTAGATGGATAGAGCAAAGGCCTGTGGACTGAAGAGTCCCAGGTTTAATTCTAGTCAAGGGTACATGCCCAGGTTGTGAGCTCAATCCCCAGTAGGGGCTGTGCAGGAGGCAGTCAATCAATGATTCTTTCTCATCACTGATGTTTCTACCTCTCTCTACCTCTCACTTCCTCTCTGAAATCAATAAAAAACATTTTTTTAAAAACATACACCAGATAAGAAAATTAGTAAAATAGATATGAGGAATTTTACCATATTACCTTTATAGCACGATAATAAAATGGAAAATATGAAATGATGTTATAAAACATGAAGGTCAGCTCTGACCAGTGTGGCTCAGTTGGTTGGAGTGTTGTCCCATGCACCAAAAGGTGGCAGGTTCAATACCTGGTTTGTGGCACATACTCAGGTTGCTGGTTCCTATTTGATGTTCCTCAAATCAATGTATCTATCTATCTATCTATCTCTATCTCTATCTCTATCTCTATCTCTATCTCTATCTCTAT
>JAAGEH010000015.1:900321-1071945 GCA_011751065.1 Lasiurus cinereus
TCTATCTCTATCTCTATCTCTATCTCTATCTCTATCTCTATCTCTATCTCTACCTATAGCTCTCTATTTCTCTCATTCTCTGGCTTCCTCTCTCTCGCTAAAATCAATTAAAATAACAACATAACCAGAGGCGAGGGTTAAAAATTTTTTAAACATGAAGGACACATAAGAAGACATATCTAATAGGCGTTCCAGATGAAGAGAATAGCAAGAATGGAAGATAAGCAATAAAGAGTTAATACTTGAATTTTTTTTTTTAGAATAAAAAAATGTGACCAAATCTAGATAAATTAAAATAAAACCACATCTAGTAATATCAGAACACAAAAGACAGCAAGGCCATGGCAAGCAATTAAACAGATCAGAAATATCAAAGAACAGTACCATATAGACCATATGCTCTGGCCCTAATGCAACTGAATTAGAAATCAAGAACAAAAAAGACAAAATAAAACCTTTCTGTCTTGGATATTTAAAATAATAGCAACACCACCAACAAAATATCCTAAATAGCTCCGGAAATCAGAAAATAATCAGAACTAAAGTATTGTAGGAATACTACATATTACACCTATAATACGCAACTAAAGCAGTACAGAGAAAATTACACTTTTAAATGCCTACTAGAAAAAAAGACAATAAATGAGCTAAGAAATCAATAAAACAAATTATAAAAACAAGAGTGAAGCTAAAGAAAGGAAAAGCAAGGACATACTAAAGACCAGAAAACAATAAACAATAAAGATATGCCCAGCTGGTGTGGCTCAATCAGGATGTCATGGTTCGATTGTCAGTCAGGGCATGCTTGAGTTTTCAGGCTTGATTTCCCACTGGGGGTTGTGCAGGAGGCAGACAATTGATGTGTCTATATATCTCTCCCTCTCCCTAAAAATCAATTAAAACATTTAAAAAATATATTTTTATTGATTTTTTACAGAGAGGAAGGGAGAGAGATAGAAAGTCAGAAACATCAATGAGAGAGAGACATCGATCAGCCGCCTCCTGCACGCCCCACAGTGGAGATGTGCCCGAAAGCAAGGTACATGCCCCCGACCGGAATCCAACCTGGGACCTTTCAGTCCGCAAGCCGACCCTCTATCCACTGAGCCAAACCGGTCTCGGCAAAAATATTTTAAAAATAAAACGGCTTTATTAGATTAATCAAGAAATAAGGGAGAAGATACACTGTGGAATAAAAAGTGCATACCTATGAATAAGAGATGGAAAACAGCAGTATGATCAACTGAGTTCATAAATGTGAAAAGAGAGAAAACAGCGTATTTCCCAGAAAAAAATGTATTTTACCCAAAGCTACATAAGAAAACAATGAAAATCTGAATAGAGCCTGCAAATGTAAAGAAATTAATTCAATAATTAGAAATTCATTCACCGAAAGACAACCTAAGCAAACATAAACAAAACAGCCTCAATGTTTTCACAAATGGATGTTTCCAAACATTTACATAACAGGAATTTCATATTCCATTCAAATTATGCCAGAAAACATACAAAGAGAGAAGCCACCCACCCAACTTATTTTATAATGCTAGTGTCTTTTCTTATTTTTAACTTTTTGGCTTTTCAATTACAGTTGACATACAATATGATATTAGTTTCAGGTATACATCATAGTGATTAGACTGTATATAACTTCCTAAGTAATCATTATAAATCTAGACCCAACTGACACCATACATGGTTATTGCAATATTATTGATTATATTCCCTGTGCTGTATTCTAAATCCCAGGACTGTCTTTATAACTAGTAATTTGCACATCTTAATCATTTCCCCTTTTCCACCCATCCCCCAAAACGCCTCTGATCTGGCAACTATCAAAATGTTCTCTCTATCAAGAAGTTTGCTTCTGTTTTGTTTGTTCATTTACTTTGCTTTTTAGATTCCACACTGAAGTGAAATCATATGGTATTTGTCCTTCTCATCCTGACTTATTATTTCACTTAGCATAATCCGTGTTGTTTCAGGTGACTAGATTTCATTTTTTTATGGCTGAGTAATATTTTATTGTATGTATGTATCATCTCTTTATTCATGGACACAGATTTCTTCCATATCTTGGCTAATGCAAATGATGCTGCAATGGACACAGGGATGCATGTCTTTTCAAATTAGTGTTTTTGGATTCTTCAAATAAATATTCAGAAGTGGAATTACTTTGTTTTAAAGTCTATTTTGTCGCCCAGCTGGTGTTGCTCAGTAGTTGAGCATTGACCTATGAACAGGAAGATCACAGTTTGATTCCCAGTGAGGACACATGTCCAGGTTGCAGGCTCAATTTCCATTAGAGGTTTTACAGGAGACAGCTGATCAATGATTCTCCCTCATTATTGATGTTTATCTCTCTCTCCCTCTCCCTTCCTCTCTCTGAAATAAAAACATATTAAAAAATAATAAAGACTATTTTGCCTGATGTAAATATTGCTACCTCAGCTTTATTTTTAATTTTCATTTGCATGAAATATCTTTTTCCATCCCTTTACCTTAATTCTGTGTGTCTTTCAATCTGAAGTGAGTCCTCTGTGGGAAACATATGTATGGGTCTTCTTTTCTAATCTATTCAGACACTCTATGTCTTTTATTAGAATATTTAATCCATTTAAATTTAAAGTCATTATTTATAGCTATGTAGTTGTTGTAATTTTATTATTCCTATTTTTAATATTGTTTTTATTCTTCCTAAAGAAGTCTCTAACATTTTTAATAATGCTAATTTGGTAGTGAGGAACTCCTTTAGCATTTTCTTATCTGAGAATGCTGCTGCAGTATACCCTTTATACTAAATCAGAAAAGGGCAGCAACAGAAGGAAAACTTTTACAAGGCAATTTTATTTATGATCCAGATTAAAAATATTTAATAAAAGTATCAAACCCAAACCAGCAGAGTATTTAAAAAATCTGAGCTAATTTTAGAAATACAAAGATAATTTCACATTAGAGAAATATACACTGAGTGGCCAGAGTATTATGATCTCTGAATGCATAATAATCTGGTCACTCAATGTATATTCTATATAATAAAAGGCTAGTATGCAAATTGTCCCTTCGACCAGAAGTTCGATCAGAAGGCAGGTTGGCCAACCACCCATATGCCCCCTGACCAGGCTGGCTGGATCCCACCCATGCATGAATTCATGCATTGTGTCTCTAATATATATATATACACACACACACACACACACACACACACACACTGAGTGGCCAGATTATTATGCATTCAGAGATCATAATAATCTGGTGACTCAGTGTAATTCAATATATCAGACAACAAGAGAAAAAAAATGTGATCATATATAGTATATACATACACATACTAGTGGCCTAGTGGCCCAGAACATGAAATTTGTGATGGAGAGGGGGTTCCCTCAACTCATCCTGCACCCTCTCCAATTGGGGACTCCTTGCGGGATGTGCGACTGCCATTTTAGGCCTGATCCCAGGGATTGGGCCTAAACCGGCAGTCAGACATCCCTCTCATAATCTGGGACCACTGGCTCCTAATTGCTCACCTGCCTGCCTGATTGCCCCTAACTGCTTCTGCCTGACAGCCTCATCACCTCTAACTGCCCTCTCCTGCAGGCCTGATGTCGCCCCCCAACTGCCCTTCTCTGCTGGCCAATTTGGTTCTGATTGGTCAGTTCCTATGCCAACATCAAAAGCTTTGCCTCCTAGGCAGCCACTGGCTCCCCACAGCACCCAACTTTGTTTCTCATTGGTCAGTTCCTATGCCAGTCAGCATCAGAAGCTCCGCCTCCTAGGCAGCCACTGACTCCCCACAGCACCCACCTTTGGTTCTCATTGGTCAGTTCCTATGCTAATCAGTGTCAGAAGTTCTGCCTCCTAGGCATCCATTGGTTCCCCACAACACCCACCTTTGGTTCTGATTGGTTGGTTCCTATGCCAATCAGTATCTCCAGGCCTTTCTCTGGGCCTGATCAAAGAGGTAGGGATTAACAGCAGCCCCTGCGGAGGCCAGG
The DNA here is from genome assembly GCA_011751065.1 of Lasiurus cinereus. Taxonomy (NCBI): domain Eukaryota; kingdom Metazoa; phylum Chordata; class Mammalia; order Chiroptera; family Vespertilionidae; genus Lasiurus; species Lasiurus cinereus. Next base: position 904,317 of record JAAGEH010000015.1, read on the forward strand.
AGAAAAAGAAAAGCCTGGCTGCTGGCGAAGATCAGAAAGAGGGAGAGAAAGAGAGATGTAAGTACACTGATCAACAGCTTCCACTGAGGCTGCAGATCAGACCCTGACTCACTTTCTGGGTATCAGCCACCTGAGCAATCAGGGTTGGGTCACCAGGCTGCAGCTGAGCAACTCAGTGCTGACTTCCGGATGGTCTGTGTTTGGTCACAGGCTCAGCCCCTTTCCAAGCCCCAGACTTTAGGCTTGGGAATCACCCCTCTCTCCCCACCCCACCCCTCCAATTGTAAGATCAGCCCCTCCAATGGTCAGCTGGGAGTGACCTGGGTGCTGAGGCGGTTCCCAGGACCTAGGTATATATGCAAATTAACCTCCATCTTTGTTGGGCTAATTTGCATACTCTCTCTGATTGGCTGTGGGCATAGCAGAGGTATGGTCAACTTACATGTTTCTCTATTATTAGGAAAGGCAATTTTTAAAAATATTCTTAACAGACTAGATATATAGACAAGAATTTCCTTAACCTTATAAAACGAGTTAACCAAAAACATACAATACATTAAAGGTGAAACATTAAAGTAATTTTTTAGTTTCAGGGGAAAAACAAGAGCAGATGCTCTATCTATATAATAAAAGCCTAAGCAACCTTTATAGTGGTATAACCAGAATGACCAGTCACTATGATGTACACTGACCACCATGGCCAGACACTCAATGTAGGAGCTGCCTCCTGGTGGTCAGTATGCTCTCACAGTGGGAGCGCCACTCAGCTAGAACAGGGGCTCACAGCTGGCAAGTGCAGTGGTGGTGGCAGGAGCCTCTCCTGCCTCTGTGGCAGTGCTAAGGAGCAGCAAGCCCAGTAGTAAAGAGCAAGCAGGCAGGAGGTAAGGAGCGAGGAGTCCCGGACTACAATAGGGATGTCTATCTACCGACTTAGACCTGATTCCTGGGGGAACAGGCTTAAGCCGACAGGCAGACATCCCCCAAGGGGTTCTGGACTGTGACAGGGTGCAGGCCAGGCTGAAGGACCATCCCCCCATGCACAAATTTCATGCACTAAGCCTCTAGTTTAATATATAGTGATAAAATCACTAACCCTAATGTGTTAAGGTAAGAAAAATAAATAACTCTTGGAAAGGAAAACTGTCCTTAGTCATGAACACTAAGATTCTCTTCATAGGAAACCCAAGAGATTCTGCAATTTACTGGGAATAATAAAATAGTTAATCAAGGTTGTTATATATAAAATTAACATTTAAAATTATTTTATATATGCCAGTAAACAAAGTTAGAAACATTTTAAAATTATTTTATACTTTTTATTAAATTTATTGGGGTGACATTGGTTAACAAAATTATACCGATTTCAGGTGCACAATTCTACAACACATCATCTGTACACTATATTATGTGTGTTTCACCCCAAGTCAAGTCTCTATTCATCACCATTTATCCCCCTATACCCTTATCCACTGGATAAGATAGGCACAGACATACGTATATCTGTTAATGCACTTAAGCCTTTTCCACAAAGTAGTCCATTCTAAAAGAAAGATTTATATATTTATACCAGTGAAAGAACATACAAGGACTAAAAAGCAATAAGGCTAAGCTCTCAGGCCAAGAAAGCTTCCTATTCAAAGTAATAATTAATTTGTTCAGAAGAGCAGAGTTATGTAGTGAGTGCCTTTTTCCTCATATCAATGGGAAATGGTCTAAAATCTCATCAAATTTTATTACTGCAATATAATATAAAGGTCAAAAAGGTCACACATGCAAAGTTTTCTTCTTTCTGGGAGACAAGGGGAGGGTGTTGTTCCCATCCACTTTCTATTTTCTGGTGCTTATAATAAAAGCATAATATGCTCATTAGACTGGACAGCTGAACAACCTTCTAGACATCATTCCAGACAGATGATCTTTCAGACGAAGCCATGGTAGCAGAGCAGAGGCAGAGGTGGCTGCCACGGCAGGTAGGGGCCAAGATAGAGGTGGTTAGGGGTAATTAGGCAGACAGACGAGCAGTTAGGGGTGATCAGGCAGGCCGGCAGAGTGGTTAGGGGCAATCAGGCAGACGAGCAGTTAGGAGCCAGCAGTCCCAGATTGTGAGAGGGATGTCCTACTGCCAATTTAGGTCTGATTCCATAGGGATTTCTGTGGGATCGGGATCACTGTGATATCAGGCTTAAACCAGCAGTCAGACACCCTCAAGGGGTCCTGATTTGCGAGCGATTGCAGGCCGGGCTGAGGGACACTCCCCCCCCATGTACAAATTTTGTGCATCGAGCCTCCAGTATACACACACACACACACACACACACACACACACACATACATATACATACACACACACACACACACACACACATATATATATATATATATATATATATATATATATATATATATATAATGGAACTATAATATGAACTGATTTCTGTAATTAATCATTTTCTCTCTGTGGCAAAAATCACTTATACAGATACTTTCTAGTGTGGCAATTATGACATTGGTACTCAGTGTTCAACTGAGAAAACATCCACAATCAAAGGAATCTTCACTCTTAATCTTTCAGTATCAAAATTGCCAATACCAAATAAGTTATCTATTCAAGATCCATGACAATACCAATCTTCTAGTACAAGTGACATGCAGAATCTGAATTATTACACTCTGCAGCTGGGGAAGGAGAGAAACTAGACAGAGGAGCAACAGAGAAGCAAGATCGTGACTTTCTCTGGATGCATATCTAGGGTTGTAGAAAAGTCTTAGTATAAAAACTACAAAATTATAATCCAAGGAATTTACTTAACTATATCTGAGGGCTGATGACTTTTCCAACAAATTCTCTCCAAATTCAGATAAATACTTGGACTCATCTACCCATGCCTGCTTGAGGATTTATAAAGTTAATGAAGTTCCACATGAAATGTCTATTCTTATCACATTCTTCAATTTGAAAAGGAGGAACATTTATCTAGGACTGGGAACCCAAGCTCCCTTCATCTTTCCTCTAGAGCAGTGGTTCTCAACCTTCCTAATGCTGTGACCCTTTAATACAGTTCCTCAGGTTGTGGTGACCCCCAATCATAAAATTAATTTTGTTGCTACTCATAACTGTAATTTTGCTACTGTTATGAATCGTTATGTAAATATCTGTGTTTTCTGATAGTCTTATTTTGACCCCCACAGGGGTCCCAACCCACAGGTTGAGAACCGCTGCTCTAGAGAATACATTTCTAATTTCATGGAAACTCTTAGCATTTATGACATCTGATATATGTCATCTTCCCAGTAGATTTTTCATGGTTTTTAATCAATAGAGGAAACTGAAAGTATGTTTGTGAAGAATCTGTATTATGAAGAAATACTTGTTATATTAGCTAAGAAAGGGGTCACAATGTTGTATATGCTGCATCAATCAGCCTAATCATTTGATACACAAATCCTATCTAATAAAAAAAGTAATATACAAATTAACCATCATTTCACTACACCCACAAGCCATGACCACAAGCCAATCAGGAGCAAGTATGCAAATTAACCTCGAATAAGATGGTTGCAACCATAGAGCAGAAAGGAGGCTTGGATTTCCCTGACGTTGGAGGAAGCCAAACTTTCCACACACCCTGGTGGGCCCAGGCCTCCACTCAAGGCTACAAAATTTCAATTATAGAAGATAAGTAAATCCCAACAAAAATGGCAGCAGCCATGGAGCTGGAGATAGCAGGAGGCTAGAGGTGGAGGAAACCAAGCTTCTACATCCCTGACCTGTCTTGGGATCCACTTAAGATTACAAAGTTTCAATTATAGAAGATAAATAAATCCCAACAGAAATGGCTGCTGCCATTGAGCAAGCAAAAGGGTTGGTTCCACTCCAGGCTACAAAGTTTCAGCTGTAAAAAATAAATAAATCTCAGATACCAGGGCCTCCACTTGTGTCATCAGGGGGCGTGGCCAGCCTTCAAACCACGACAGGCCCCTTGCCCAGGCCATCCCATGCCCCAAGGGAACCCTCACCCTGATCCGGGACACGCTTCAGGGCAAACCAGCTGGCCCCCACCCATGCACCAGGCCTCTACCCTATCTAATAAAAGGGTAATATACAGATTGACCATCATTCCAACACATAAGATGGCTGCCCCCCTGTGGTCAAAGATCCTGCCCCCTAGTTGGCCAGCAGGGGAGGGCAGTTGGGGGGACCAGGCCTGTAGGGAAGGCCAGTTAGGCGTGACCAGGCTTGCAAGGGAGGGCAGTTAGGGGTGACCAGGCTTGCAGGGGAGAACATTTAGGGGCAAACAGGCTGGCAGGGGAGCAGTTAGGTATCAATTAGGCTGGCAGGGAGTGGTTAGGGGGTGAAAAGGCTGGCAGGCAGAAGCAGTTAGGGGCAATCAGGAAGGCAGGCAGGTGACAGTTGAGAGCCAGTAGTGCTGGATTGTGAGAGGGATGTCTGACTGCCGGTTTAGGCCCAATTCTGGTGGGCCTAAACAGGCAGTTGGACATCCCTCGAGGGGTCCCAGATTCGATAGGGTGTAGGCTGGGCTGAGGGACACCATCTCCCCTGCTCCATGCACGAATTTCATGTACCAGGTCTCTAGTGAAAAAATAAAGTACTATGTAGAAAGCAGGACTAGAGAAATAAAACATTCAGAGGTGTCTTTGGGTGATGCAACTATAGGCAATTAAAATATTTTTTGCATTTTTTCTTTTCTTTTATAGTTTTTCTGTTTTGCACTTTCAAAGTTTACTATAATTAATATGTCTGACATTCAAAATTAGAAACACCTCTCAAAAATATAGGAGACAGTATTTAACAGTGAAGAATATGGTCTTTGGAATTAACTGGACCTTGTTTCAAATTCCAACTCTACCTCTTTATAGTTGTATAACTTTTGGTGAGTTCCTTCACCTTCATAAGTCTCAATTATCTCAATTGTAAAATTTTGGTTTTAATATCTACATATGAAGGTTTTGTAAGAATTAAGCTAATGTATACAAAGTGACTGGCACTGAATCTGGCACATAGCAGCCATTTAATAAATTGTAGCTTTAATTACAACTACTAATATTGATACCAGTACAAAATCTAAAGGACTGTAAGATAAACTCTAAGAGAGAGAGGCAATGGAAAATATTTGAAAATAGAGGTTTCTTTAAAAAAAAAAAAAATATATATATATATATATAAATTTCAAAGAGAAAGAAAGAGGGAGAGACAGAAATATCAATGATAAGAGAGTACCATTTATTGGTTGCCTCCTGCAATTCCCCTACTGGGGATTGAGCCAGAAATCTGGGTATGTACTCTGACCAGGAATTGATCCATGACCTCCTGGTTCATAGGTTGAGTGAGGCCAGGCGGGCAAGAGTTTTCTTCATACCACTTGTGGCAAGAATGGGAGAACTATGAAATCAATCTCCCTGCAGTGAGCCAGCTGGGTAAATAACATATCATGAATAAGTGGTAATAAATCCCAGATACCAGGGCCTCTGCTCAGACCTGGATACAGAGTCAGGTTATAATAACACCTAACATATGCCCTCATCATGGGTAACATGTGACAGAAGAGCATGACCCTATAGTAGTACTGAGCTGCACAGAAGTGACATTCTTCTCCAGCAGCCCTCAGTAGCCCATATACTATAGGAATGGAGGAGGATGGAGCTCAGATTTACCCTTGGTCAGAGTTTTTCTGGGCATGAAGGAGTACAAGAGGCTCTAAGGATATTGGCCAGAAAAAGAAGATTAAGTTTTGGACTATAGTACAAAGATTAACTAAGTCAAGAAGCTGTGGACAATGATGGGAGAGGTTCACTGAGAAAAAAGTACAGTAGTCAAGGGACTGGAATAAATTTGAGTTAGGCAAAGAATATGGGGTATTAAAAGTATCACAGAAATAGCAAGCTCTGGCTGGTGTGGCTCAGTGGATAGAGGGTCGGCCTGCAGACTGAAGGGTCCTGGATTCGATTCTGGTCAAGGGCATGTACCTTGGTTGCAGGTTACATCCCCAGTGGGGGGCATGCAGGAGGCAGCTGATCAATGTTTCTCTCTCATCAATGTTTCTAACTCTCTATCCCTCTCCCTTCCTTTCTGTAAAAAAACAATAAAATATATATATTTTTAAAAGAAATAGCAGTAGAAGAATACAAGGCTCTGGCATAATTGGAGAGAATCAGTTGAAAGTGATACTGGTAGTTTTGGGTAATACTAAATGCAACCATGAAAAATATTGTTTCAAAGAGAGAGTGAGAGTAAGAAAGCACATCTTCACTCTTCCACATACATACAAAGAGGCTGAAGTTAACTAGTTAGTACTCTATAACCAGGAACAGCTGCCCTTTCTGTGGGGTTGCCTGAATCCCAAGTAGTCACTGGTAGACATATGAGCTATTCAACAGATTTAGTCCTAGTTCAGCAGCAGCCAAAAACCAGAAAGGTGCTCTCCTGATCAGTCTGTGCTCTCAGCCCTCCTCCCACCCTCCCACCCCTGACCGGTCTATCAGTCAACTCAGCTTACTGACAGAGAAAAGGAAACCCCTGTGGCCTTCATAATGCAATAATGTCCAGAAAGTATTTGGCTCATGTAAACATCACTTAAAATGTTTATATAGAATTAAAAAAAAAACAGAGAGGACCTGAAGAAAAGGAGAATGTAGAAGTGAATATATAGACTATTTCTCTGGTTATGATATTTATTTATTTTAAAGTAAAAACCTCAAAGTATTTAAAATGCCATTGTGGAAGATAGTCATTCCACATTTATAGTTATAAAATTTTCTGTGCATTATCAGGGATCAACACTTTCTATACAGAGATATGCACCACATATTTTATCAACAAGTAATTAAGGAAAGTGGTCTTTCAAATCTCAATATGATTCTGGGGATTTTTTCAAGCTTATAGGGGGGAATGCATGATGGCATACTTCATCAATTTGAATAAGGTCATGTTATCACATTCATATAAGGTATATTAAAGATATTGAATCAGTGAGAAAGAATAAAACATTTACAATTCTCATGTTGACAGTAATGATACTAAATGTGTATAGCATATCAACCAAGTCAGTGGAATTTTCAAATTTATTTTCAATCAAATCTTTCTTCAAAATTTGTAACTCATAAAACTGTTATTTTATCAGTTACTCATGCATTTTAAGGGAACATAATTTTCCAATGAATAAAATCAAGACTGGAAGTTAACCAGAGTGGACTATATAATATGTGTGCCATGTATCACACCAAATAAGCCAGAAAGGGGAAAGTGGTAAAGTCATCCTTCAAAAGAGATCCAGAAGCATGACCAGACTTCTTGATTCTTTAGAGTATCCCTAGTGAGTGGCTTTTCTTTTCTCAAACCTGAGTTCCTTCAGCGGGCTCTCACTGAACAGGCCTGAGCCCTGGCCTGGGTGAGGGAGGTGGTGGGGAAGCCAGGCAATGAAGGAAATGAGCCATCTACACAGAAGCACACACACCTACACTGGTAAAATGTCCACTGTTTCCTGGACCAAAGCTGAAGCTCATTCTGTGCACATTCTGTGGTCCCTTCTGAGAACAGGGTCAAGTCAGTTTTATCCATTATTGTATTCCTAGCACCCCAAACTGTCTCTGGCAGAAAACCCATGCTGACTACATGTTGGGTGAATGAGTAAATGAAAGAAGAAATTCTTCCTGGCAAAATGCTGATGAGCAACCAAAGATTAATAAACACCTCTCGCCCATCTTATCCTGTTTCTAAAAGACAGACAGGAAAAAAAAAAAAGGCAAACCCAGATTCTCAGAGAAACAATGTCATCTCTAAAGGGTGAAGGTCATTTGAAGAAAAAAGGAGACATATGTATTACTATTTGTAATACTTTAAACAATAATAAAAAATAAAGTAAACGAAAAATAAAGGTGTGCCTCATTGGTTTCACACTTTTGGGTATTCCATATGGCATGTTCTCCTAGCCTGAGGCAATAAGGACTATTATGAAGCAAAATGTTTCTTACAACCTTCCACATTTTGGCCAAATACTGCATGTTTCTACAGGGACACTAAAAACTGAACCTGGCCCTGAAAGAGATCAGCAATCCATTCAATTCCTAATCCTAGTTTTATTCCTTTAAGTCTCTGGATCTTCTACAAAATCCTTCCATAGTTTTGCAGGTTCTAAAATTTCAGCAATTTATTCAATCCCTGTCCCCTCTACACCCTGGCAGCACACAGGTGTACGGGGAAGAATGACACCCATGTAAGTCCACTGATTCAAGGCAAAGGGACCATCACTACTGGACTAGAAACTTCACAGCAGGTAGCATCTGAGATAATTGCATAATGGATGCAGAAGACCTCAATTGATGAATGGGGAGAAAAGGACACTGCAGGAATAAAACAGCCTGAGTAAGACAACCCCAAGGTGGAACGTCACAATATGGTGATATCAAATTGTTCTGACCACTTCCTGGTGTGTGAACTCAGGCAAGTTATTTGGCCTGTCAGGGCCCCTCATCTATAAAATGGGAATAATAAAGCATCATTCATTACACAAGGCTGTTGTGATGATTCACTGAAATAATGTATAGCAAAGTGCCTAGCTGGCCTAGTGGCAGATACAGAGTAAGGCCTCAAACAAACTTTGAAAAGAGTCAGAAGTAAAATAGTGGTTACCAGGGAGAAATGTGGAGGTATCATTTAATGGAGACAGAGTCTCAGTTTGCGATGATAAAGACGGAGAGTGTTGATGGTTGCATAGTACTGTGAATTTATTCAATTGTATGCATAAAAATAGTTAAAATGGTAAATTTTGTGTTATGTACATTTACCACCACAATAAAAAATGCAAAATATAAATAAAAATAAAGTGCAACATCTGCCTAGCAGGCAGCATATTGTGATAGAAATGAAGAATACTTAGGAAGGTAGGCTGAGACCAGAAGCAAAGAGCTTTGAATGTCAGGCTGAGAAGTGTGAATCTGATCTACCCTAGTGCTCCCTGGGGACACTTGGAAGGGTTATGATTTGAATTGGAATTTTAAAAGATATCATTGATATTTATTTTTATAAAGATAACCCTGTGGCTCTTGCTGATTTGGCTGATTAGATAAAACACTGGCCCACAGACTGAAGGGTACTGGGTTCGATTCTTGGTCAAGGGCACTTACCTTGGTTGCAGACTTAATCCCTGACCCTGGGTCAGGGTGTTTGCACGAGGCAACCAATCGATGTGCCTCCTTCACATTGATGTCTTTCTCTCTTTCTCCCTCTCTCTCTTTCTCTCTCACTCTCTCTACTAGTAAATATCAATGGAAAAATATCCTCCTGTGAGGATTAACAAATAAAATAAAATAAAATAAAATAAAGAGATAGCCCTGTGGGTGGATTAAATGATTAGAAAATAAATTGAGGCTGAAAGGAGAGATGCCCATTAGACTTCCACTATTTAAATTGTGATCCGCAGCCAAGCAGGATTGGTCTTACCTGATTGCAAATTCTCAGCCTGCCCAGACCTTCTGAATCAGAATCCTTGTGCTACAAGATTTTAGGTAATGCCCATGCACGCAAACCTTTGAGAAGCAATGGTTTTAAAGACCAGAGGAATCCAAATGGGAGAGGAACTTTGACAAAAAGAGGTGGAACCATAAATCACCAATATTTGTGGAGCTTACCATCACTCAGATATAAGCTAGGTTCTGTGTATTTCAAACACCACCAGTTAACCCTCAAAACAGCCCTATGCAATAGGTACTATTTAATCCCATTCCCCACATGGAATATTAATTAGCCATGAAAAAGAAGAAAATCCTGTCATTGGCAACAACTTGTACCTTGAGGTCATTATGCTAGGTGAAATAAGTCAGCCAGAGAAAGACAAATACTGTGTGATCTCAGTTATATGTGTAACCAAAAAAAAGAATAGAAACAGAGCACATTGCTGGTTGCCAGAGGTGGGCTTTAGGAAGTGAGGAAAATGGGTGAATGTGTCAAAAGGTATAAACTTCCAGTTATAAAATAAGTAAGTCTTAAGGATATGTATAGCATGGTGACTGTAGTTAACAGTACTGTATTATATATTTGAAAGTTTCCAAGAGAGTAAATTTAAAAAGTTCTCATTACAAGGAAAAAATGTGTAACTATGTTTGGTGTAAACTTAGTGTGGTAATTATTTTATAATATATACATATATCAAATCATTATGTTGTGCACCTTTGTGGATGAACAGGGGCCACATACTAAACCTGACAAGCTCAGAAAAGGCCTGCATGGTGGCCTTACAAACTCAGACCTAAAATAACCATAAAGAATGATCTGAAATTAAAAACTGTTTATAAAAGCAGTTCATGGAGCGGATAGTCATGTCCTAGGCTAGAATCTTCCCTGACAAAGGTCAATTTTCACGTTAATTAAGCCTGTATATTGTCTTATTACATCTATGATAGCACACCTTTGAAATGTCAAAGTAATTTCCTTTTTCAAGATCCATCGAAGCACAGGTACCACATCAGTGCAGAGACCACAAATCCCCTCACTGTTACTGAGTTAATTGTTGACTGTTAACTATCCCTTTACCCACCTATGTAAAAGAAGTATGTGTCTATCATTTTACTTTTCACCCAATCCCAGAGGTTTCCCCAGAGTTGCCTTCTCCTGCCTCCCTAATCTATCACCAGTGGATTTTATATAACCCACTTACATCTTCTATTTTGACCATAATGTATAAAATAAGATGCAAAACTGCCATTCTCTGGAGCATTTTCTCAATTCATTGAGATTTTGCTTCCCAGCAATTGTAGACAGTTTGGCTCAGATAAACTCATAAAAATTCTCTACAGGTTTGAATGTTTCTTACACTGACACCTCAAACTTACACACTTGAATGCGTCCATTATACCTCAATAAAACCGGGAATCTTTTTAAATTAGAGCTGAAGTAATTTGTCTGAGGTTACACTGGTAGCACCTGACAGAACTAGGATTTGAAACAGTTTGTAAACGTTTGCTTCATCATCTCCTCTGTACTGCTTTTCAAACCTCACTTTCTTTCTCTGTTATTAAACTCTGAGATGATTACACTGGAGGCTTTCTAAACTATTTTGGAGGTCTACCTGATGTGAAATAACATATGAATAAGTGGAAAACTTCTGATCTTTCTAGCTTACCATCACTCAGATTCAATCTTCTACATCCTGTCTCTCAGCCTTTGCCTGGGTTGTACATGAAGCCTCTAAAGAATCTGCTTCTTCATCCGTGATCAAATTCAGTGTCCCTTCTGCAACCCTGTCCTCCATAATCCCAAGACTACATAGGAATTTGACTGATCGGTGGCAGGAAGGTATTTAATGGATGTTTCTTCTCCTTCCTTGTTTATCATCAGAACTCAACATTTCCTTCCCTCAGTAGCAACAACAAAAGTTCAGAACTAACTTTCCATTGCATTGTACAATTACCCTCTAAAAGGAGTAAAAATCAAATCTGTCAACTTTACCAAAGTATTAGCAGAGAAAAATCCCAGTTATAGAACAAAGCTCCTCAAACATGAGTATCATCAACCTATTCCTGCAAATGAAGGTTGCCAAGTTATCTTTCATAATTTTCTCTTCCTTCTCTTCCCTTGTCTGGGCCCATCTGATTGGCACTTATAGCCTTTATGGGTCACGCCGCTACACTATGACTCATGCCTACCTGCTCCTGCTTATCCTCAAAGACTGACCTCAAGCTCAGGCCTTTCACTTTAATTCCTGCAAACACCTTCACATCACAGGTCTCCACTCTTGCCCTGCTCCAGTCCATCCTCACTAGAGACCAACATGAACCAATTAACCAGCCTAATCCTGTACCTCCTCCTAATGCCCTCCTCTTGGTCCTCCACTATCCCAGACTTATTGGGAAGCCTTAATCTCTGCATCAAGTAACTTATTTGATTTTCGCATTTCTGTGATATATATGCTGATGTTATCATCTCAGTTTCTCAGGAAACTCAGGCACAGAAACATAGCTCAAGATCTCCCAACTAGTAAGTGTTACATCAGATATTTGATTCTAAAGAGTCTGATATTAAAGTTAAAAACTATACTAGACTGCCTTCTATCCCTATGTCACTATTTCCAAGAAGTCTTCCGAGATTTCCTCTGTCTTTCCTTTGAAGACCTCTATACAAACTGTGCCCTGTGTGCATTAAAATGTAAAGTCCCTCATGGAAGAGACATCTTATTGTACTTTCTACATTCTAAAGTATCTAAAATCATTCTCAATACACAAATTACTAGATACTTGTTTAATCTAAATTAATGTGCATAAGTACAAATACAATATAGAGAATTTATTTCCTATCGTGAGAGTGCCAGGAACAAATTATTTCACCTTAACATCTTTCTGTGCAAAGTACATAGCGGCAGAACATGGTCCTACATACCCAGATAACAGAGAAGAAAGAATGGAATTTAGAATGCCAAATATTAAAGGATGTGGTCCCCTGGGAGTCCAAGGATTTCAGAGAAGAAATGTTTCCAGAGAAGTCCAGCCTATTAAATGTCCAAAGTTAATTTTGTATGAGGCTTACCAAATCTATCATGTCTTAAGTCATTGTAAAGAGTTAGACTAGAGGATGGATAATGGCCTATGCAAACATTTACAAGATCAAGGAATTCCAAGTGTCTCACATCTAATGGTTAAGATGCTGTTTAGCACTATCTTTAACTGTCCAGAGCTACCTACAATTCAGACAGGAACAGGGAAGGTCAGCATTGGGCTGATTTCCAATAAATGAACAAAGTATCTCTGCAAGACTTAACTTCTTTGAAATGTAGAATTGATCCAAAGTCTCTGCTGCTCTTATGTGCACATTCTATTTGCTAGCTGAAATAGCTAGACAATGACAAAACCTTACGCATGAACCCTATAGATATCTAGGTGACAAACAAGATTTTAAGTTGAATTCAGTCAGCCTGTAGAACTTAATGTTTTCTGTTATTCCCAAAGCCTATCCTAGTATTAAACACAGACATCAATCCTCATAGAAGTAGAAGCTCTAACCCCTGAGATGGGAAAAAGAAGCTTCAATAATGGAAGAATAATGGGGACAATACTTCTGTTTTTCTTCTGGATGCCCTATCTGACACTGTCTTTTCCTGTTTCTTTCAATCTCTATTACTTGGGCTAGCTTTCATTTCATAGTGAGAGTGCTCTACTGTAGCATCTGGAAGGGAATTCTATTTTTCCAGCTTCATTGAGGTATAACTGACAAAATTATATTTATTTAAGGTGTACAACATGCTGATTTGATATATATGTACATTGTGAAATGATTACCAAAATCAAGTTAATAAACATCCATCACCTCATGTAACTATTTAATGGTGAGAACACTTAAGATCTACTCTCTTAACAGATTTCAAGTATACAACACAATATGATTAACTACAGTCACACTGCTGTACATTAGATCTCCAGAAATTATTCATCCTATAATTGAAATTTTGTGCTCTTAAAACTATTGCTCACCAAGTCCTTGCATCTCTAGCTATGCCACTGTATACCAATCTTTATTTTCTATTAATCCACTAAATTTAGGATATTCTTCCAATTGACATTTTTTTTAAAATCTGAGAACTAATAGGAAGCATACCTCTTTTAGATCTTCTTTTGATTTCCTCTAGACTTAGTCTGAATTCTTTTAGGACTAGGATATATGAAAGTACCATAACTTGAAGAGCTAAAGTACTTCACTTATTTCCAATCCATTCATGGAGTGCCTACTCTGTGCTGGGCTTGGCAATGCTAAGCATGGGAATCTAAAGATGAAGCTGATATAGGTTCTGCCCTAATGACATTCACTGTCAATATGGGGAGTGTTTAAACCAATACTTATAAACCCTCACTTAAAAAGAAATTTATCAAGTTAAAATAGTCTGTGAATTTCAAAAACCATGTCACTGAAAATTACTGCCAACTTTTTCAATTTAATTACCAAGAGCATGTGGCTGTCCTTTCCCTTTGAAATCGCAAAGAAACTAGAGTGGGACATATTAGGAATTTGTCTTCAGACCCCTTGCTATAACAGTTTCTTGGATATGAAAACATCCTTATTATAATATTATTAGAGGCCTGGTGCATGAACTTCATGCGGGGGAGGGGAAGAGGTGTCCTACACCCCAGACTGCTCCCTCTCCAATCTAGGACCCTTCAAGGGATGGCCGACTGCCCATTTAGGCCTGATCCTAAATGGGCAATCGGAAATCCCTCTCACAATCCAAAACTGTTGGCTCCCAACTGCTCATCTGCCTGCCTTCCTGATTGCCCCTAACCGTTCTGCCTGCCAGCCTGATCACCTCCTAACCACTCCCCTGCCAGCCTGATTGATGTCTAACTGCTTGCCTGCCAGCTTGTTTGCCCCTAACTGCCCTCCCCTATGGGCCTGGTCACCTCTAACTGCCCTCCCCTGCAGGCCTGGGTACCACCCAACTGCCCTTCCCTGCAGGCCTGGTTACCCTCAACTTCCCTCCTCTGCTGGCCTGGTCACCCCTAACTGCCCTCCCCTGCAGGCCTGGTCCCTGCCAACTGCCCTCCACTGCTGGCTTTCTTCTGGTGGCCATCTTGTGTCCACTGGGGCAGGATCTTTTGACCACATGGAAGCAATCATCTTGTGTGTTGGAGTGATGGTCAATCTACATATTACTTTTTTATTAGATAGAGGCCTGGTGCAGGGATGGAGAACAGCTGGTTTGCCCTGAAGGGTGTCCTGGATCAGGGTGGGTGTTCCCTTGGGGTGGAGTAGCCTGGGCGAGGGGCCTGTGGTAGTTTGCAGGACAGCCACACCCCCTGGCAACCCAAGTGGAGGCCCTGGTATCTGAGATTTATTTATCTTCTACAATTGAAACTTTGTAGCCTGGAGCAGAGTCAAGCCTTCTACTCCCACAGCCATTGAAACTTTGTTGCCTTAAGTGGAGGCCAGGACCAGGCAGAGTGTGCAGAAAGCTTGGCTTCCTCCTTTGCCAGGGACAACACAAGTCTCCCTCCTGCCCTCTTTGTGGCAGTAGCCATCTTGGTTGGGTTAATTTGCATACTCACTCTGATTGGCTGGTGGATGTGGCTGGTGGGTGTGGTTTGTGGGTATAGCAAAGGTATAGTCAGTTTACATATTTTATTAGGTAGGATTTTAATATTTAATCAATAAATCTCCCTTAGGATGGGTGCATACTCAAGCACATTTACAGAATTTAGCTTTATAAGTAGTAAGAAGACAGATTTTTAAAAATTAAACATAGTTGTAACATTAGGTGACATTAATTAAGCACTTACTATATCCCAGGCTCTATTATTATCATTTCCATTTTACATATGAGGAAAATGGGGTTCAGAGAGATTAGATAACTTTCTAGGCTACCCTGAGAGTCAGTGACAGTTACCTGGATATTCACTCTCTAATATACTGCCTCTCCATGACTTAGCAATGGCCTTCTTTCAAAACCCTTGCCCATCTGCTAATGCATTATGTCATCTCCCACCTACCCTCCTTCGCCCCTGTCTCTGTTCTCCATCTGTAACCTTCTAGATAACTAGGAATAAACATAAACACCTAAAGTTTCTCTCAATTCTGTTTCCCCAGCCCATTGATAAACTACTTTGAAGCTCTGTAGTAATCATATTTATGGCCAATAACCTTTCTGCAATTTATCATGCCCTTAAAACTCAAGAAATATTATAAATATGCTGACAGACTGTCTAAACACATCAATGTCTTTCACTGAAAAACATATGGAAGTTTATTTTTTATCCTTGTGAGATCCCAGTCCCTTGACAGTGATTTATAAGACCCAAGATTGAACACTTGAGAATCTCTGCTCTACAGCAGAGTGACAGTCGAGTATACTTCAAGACTCTAGACAGCATCAAGGCCGAAGTGCAGCAGCCTTCAAGCTTGGTAGGTGGTAAGAATCTTGAGATAAATTCCATAGACTCATTCCCAACTCTCCTCCCTCCATTGGTTAGAGATGATGGGTTCCAAGCTCCTGCTACACTCTCTCCAACCCAACAGCTCTCCCAGATTCTCAGAGTGTCTATTACTACCCTTATCCACATGGGCCATAGCATCAAATGAAGTTTAATACTCTGAGACTCACTGAAGACCCAAGAACACATTGTCGAGAATACTGCCACTGAAGTCTCCTAGTCATATATTTATTTACACAGAAAAATGTTACTATCTATCCTGAACATATGTCTCCAAGGACATAAATTAATAACTTTGTCCTATCTATTTTAGCTACTTATTGGTACTGTGTAGAACTGACAGGACTAGCTGTGCACTGCTTTCCTTCCCAGATTTAGTCAATAGATACTTTCTTCCTCTACCCTGCTCATTTACTCCCCCTTTTTTCTTCATTTAGTCACCATGTTCCAATATCATTTCATCTCTAAAGAATCAATCTAAGGAAGAGAAACCAAGATGGGGGCATAGGTGAACACCTAAACTGCTGCCTCCCACAACAATTTCAAAAGTACAACTAAAAGACAGAACAGACATCATCCAGAACGACAGGAAAGCTGGCTGAATGGAAATTCTACAATGAGAAGGAAAGAGACAGGCTCATGGACACTCAGAGGAGCTGCAACAAGCTGAGGTACAGACACACACATGGAGAGGACGGACAGTGGAGTGCCTGGCTGGCTTCCTCTGGCGGGAGGGAGATGGAAACTCCCGACTGCACTGAACCCCACTTCCAACTGCACTGAACCCCAGTTCTGGGCGAGACTCATATAGTCATTACTGTTGTGAAAAGGGAGGAGTGCAGGGAAACTTAAGGGAGCCGTGAAAAACAGAGGTTTGGAGGTTCACGCGAAAGTGTGCACACAGGGGGCTGATTGCTGATTGTGCTGCTGGTTTTCTCTAATGGGAGGAAGATAGAACCTCCCAACTGCACTGAAATCCAGGTCAGACTGTACTGAACCCCAGTTTCAGGTGAGACTCTGGGGACCCAGACTCATACAGGTCCCCAGAACACACGGAAACTCGGGGGAGCTGGAAAGGCAGAGATCTGGAGGTAAGTGTGCCTGTGCACAGAGAGGGTTACAGTGATTAGCAATGGACATTGAGACCCAGGGGCCGCATAGGGCAGGTCTGATGGAAAGCCAAGGCTGTCTGCTCAGCCCTGAGACTGCACTCCATCCAAGCCTAGCACAGAGGCTTTTGCAATTTTGCAAATGTTTTTTTTTCTAAATATATTTTATTGATTTTTTACAGAGAGGAAGGGAGAGAGATAGAAATTCAGAAACATCGATGGGAGAGAGACATCGATCAGCCGCCTCCTGCACGCCCCACAGTGGAGATGTGCCCGCAAGCAAGGTACATGCCCCCAACCGGAATTGAACCTGGGACCTTTCAGTCTGCAAGCTGACGCTCTATCCATTGAGCCAAACTGGTCTTTGCAATTTTGCAAATCTTAATGCGGAGTCCAGCACAGAAGTTCTCCTGGCATTGAAACAGCTGATCCTCACAACCAATTGGCATGGAGGTCAATTCCCCTCAGTGATACCAACAACAATCCAGACTTAACTGCAACAAGGTTGTACACATAGTCCACAAAGGGGTGCACCAAGAGAGTCCACCTCAGGTAAATGGGGAGGCAGAGCTACTGGGCCATATAGGACACCTAGCACACAAAGCCACTCTACCAACTCAGGGGAAAAGCAAAAATGCGGAGACAAAGTAACAGATCATAAACAAAAGAAATAGAGGAAAACAAATGACTGGATATAGAGTTCAAAACCACGGTTATAAGGTTTTTTAAGAATTTCCTAGAAAAGATGGAAAAATTTAGTGAGACCCAAGAGGAGATGAAAAAGGACCAACTGGAAATTAAACATACACTGACTGAAATAAAAAAATATTATACAGAGACTTAACAGCAGACTAGAGGAACGCAAGTATCAAGTCAAAGATTTGAAATACAAAGAAGCAGAAAACACTCAACTGGAAAAGAAAAAAGAAAAAAAATCCAAAAATGTGAAGGTAGTGTAAGGAGCCTCTGGGACAACTTCAAGCGTACCAACATCAGAATTATGGGGGTGCCAGAAGAAGAGAGAGAGCAAAATACTGAAAACCTATTTGAAGAAATAACTACTGAAAATTTTCCCCACTTGGTGAAAGAAATAGACTTACAAGTCCAGGAAGCTCACAGAACCCCAAACAAAAGGAATCCAAAGAGGACCACACCAAGACAGATCATAATTAAAATACCAAGAGCAAAAGACAAAGAGAGAATATTAAAAGCAGCAAGAGAAAAACAGTTATTTACAAGGGAGCACCCATACTATTGTCAGCTGATTTCTAAACAGAAACTATGCAGGCCAGACGGGAGTGGCAAGAAATATTCAAAGTGATTAATAGCAAGAACCTACAACCAAGATTATTCTACCCAGTAAAGCTATCAGAATTGAAGGTCAGATAAAGAGCTTCACAGATAAGAAAAAACTAAAGGAGTTCATCAACACCAAACCAGTATTATATGAAATGCTGAAAGGTATTCTTTAAGAAGAGGAAGAAGAAGAAAAAGGTAAAGATAAAAATTATGAACAACAAATACATATCTATCAATAAGTGAATCTAAAAATCAAGTGACAAAAAAATCTGATAAACAGAATAAACTGGTGAATATATTAGAATCAGGGGCATAGAAAGGGAGTGGACTGATAATTCTCAGGGGGAAAGAGTTGAGGGGGGTTCAGGAAGAGACTGGACAAAAATCATACACCTATGGATGAGGACAATGGGTGAGGGGAGGTAAGGGCAGAGGGTGGGGTGGGAGCCGGGTGGAGGGGAGCTATGGGGGGGAAAAAGAAACAATTGTAATAATTTGAACAATTAAGATTTATTTAAAAAAAGAATCAACCTAAGAATTTACCAAAAATGAAGAACAAGAAACACAAAAGTGTAATTGATAGTTTATCTGTTAAAAAAAAAAAGGAGTAAGGAGAACTGAGCATTCTGTGACAGTGGTGCATATGGACAGGCCAAGGCCACAGCCATGGACTTCTGAGGTACAACCCAGGCTGCCAGGGTTCATCCTGCTCCTAAACTGAGTTTCTAATCAAGAAGCTCCTTACAAAAGCTTAATAATAACTTATTCTTGACTTTAATTCTACAGATCTGCATAATACTTTAAAAACTCTTCTGCTATAATTCATGTAGGGATAAAACTTTATTGCACATTACATTAGAACTTATAGAAATTAGACATTCACCCAATTCAAACACTGTATAAAAATGGCCAAGATATACTGTACTTAAGTCAGAGTCTTATTTATATTTTCTAGTTTTTTACTGACAAGCCTTTACCGGCTCATAAGTTAAACATATGGTATGAAATTGTCCATGTTAGATTTACCTTATATGCAATATAAAGAGATGCTGGTATTTTTAATTGTGTATTAAATGAAATTCCAATTTAATTCATTGGAAAAAAAACTCACTTGAAACTCAATGCCAAGAATTTCAAAACTTTGCAGAATCACTGCCCTAGCTGGTTTGGCTCAGTGGATAGAATGTAGGCCTGTGAACTGAAGGGTTCTGGGTTTGATTCCCTGTCAGGGCATATGTCTGGGTTGTGGGCTTGATCCCCATTAGAGGGCATGCAGGAGGCAGCCGATCAATGATTCTCTCTCATCATTGATGTTCCTATCGCTCTTTCCTCTCTCCCTTCCTCTCTGAAATCAATAATATATATATATATTTTTTAATTGGCAGTATGCTGAAATTACTTTTTAGTGTTTTTTTTAAAGAAAACTAAATTTGTCAAATCATAGGCAAGCTCATTTTTCTAAAATGGAAAAAGATAGGTTCTCAGCAACATGGAATTGAATTTGGTCTGTGATCTAAATGGCTCAACAGGTGTTTCTTTTGAAAGAAAGGAAATCAAATTATATTGTGAAACTCTTTTCTTGAGGAGCCTCTGTTTGCCACAGGTATAGTGACGCTGGTCCCTCCCTGCACTTCATCTCCAAAGACATAAACTCAAGTTACCAAAGTTCATCCTCTCAGACATTCAGTGAAGAGGGAGAGAGAAGAGATCTCTGGCAAATGTCATCCCTGAGCAGCAACATCTAAGAGCAGAGGGAACTATGTCAACAAATCTCATTCTTAGTTTTGGGAACTTGGGTTGTTTTCCACCTTCACTGCAACAGAGAAAGTACTACACATATAAGGCTAGTCTCTGAACCTACTAGAGATACCCTAAGACCTTCAAACCTCCTGGAACCTAAATCACTGCAAACAGTCATGGTCAGGTATCCCAGGAAGTTTGAAGTTGCAAGTAACTGCTGGTATTCTTCTTTATCACAGGTAGCTCGTCAATCTTATTCCTGGAGAGTTCAAGAATGCCAGGGCCAGATGCTATTGCTCACTTATATGAAACGGCTTAATGCAAATAACCCAGACTTTCTTTAAATCATTGCTGAGGAACCCCACCTGTGCACAAATTTGTGCACCAGTCCTCTACTATTTTTATAAAATGAGCAAGTTGGCATGAGATACGTATGAGTCCTAATAAATTTTTCAAAATATATTTGTGAATTGGCAGTTACAAAAGAATCATGGGGATATAAAGTACAGCACAGGGAAGTCAATAATATTTTATTAACTATGCATGGTGCCAGGTGGGTACTAGACTAAACAGGAGGGGGTCCACTTTGTAAGTTATATAAATATCTAACCACTATGCTATAAACCTGAAACTAATATAACATTAAATGTCAACTGTAATTGAAAAGTTAAAAATTACATATATTTGTGGGACTGATCATTGTATACCAGGGAAAATGCTCCCTTTGAAAAAAATATGTGAAAATGATTATAATTATTACATCCTAATATTTATATGCCCTTTTTGCACATTTCTTCAGTTTTTCAGCACAGAGGTATCAAAGTTGCCAGAGAGTCTAAATACCAAATTACATTTATTGCAATATATATGTGTTATATTTTATACACCACAATTTAAATGAAATATATAAATTTATTTTCATTTATGAGAATATGATCATATACATAACTATATAAATATATTGGAAAAATTAACATTCAAGTTCAGTTCTATTTGCATTTGTTCTACATGCAACACACAAACCTCAATGATCTAAAATGACTAATTTATCATAACCAATACATATTTTATTTCCTTCATTTGATTTTATAATTCTCTCAGGGAAATAAGTGGAGTGTTACATTTAGAGCGACCAAGTAGAATCTCTTGAGATAAATAATTTGCATTTTAAATCTGTAGCTAGTGAAAATCAAAGACACCTGTAATCAGATATTTTTATTATTCATGCTACACAATTCCACATGTATTTAATTAACAAGTGTTAAGAGTAAACTGTGGCCATAGCCGGGTTGGCTCAGTGGGTAGAGCGTCATTCTGAAAACTGAAGGGTTTCAGGTCCATTTCAGTCAAGAGTACGTACTGCACTTGCAAGCTCAATCCTATGTGGGAGGCAACCAATCAATGTATCTCTTTCTCTTTCTCTCTCTCTCTCCCCCTCCCTTCTGCTCTCCAACTCTCTCTAAATATAATGAAAGAATATTCTTAGGTGTGGATTTAAAAATAAAAGAGTAAACTGTGACTGCTGAATGATGTTATATCTTGATTTGTGCTTTAAACCTGACTGAGCATGTCTTCATTGTATGAATTATTAACTAATTCAGTATTATTATTTTAAAGTGTAGCTCATTACTTAGATTTTCCCAAATCACTTACAACTTGTTGATCACTTTAAAAACACAGGGAACTCTTACTTTCATTAAATTATTATAAGTACACATTAAAATATAAAAGATAAGCATAAAAGAAAAGTCTAAGAGATAAAAAATGTTCTCTTACCCAAGAACAAGAAATGAAGAAACTGATGAGTGTTGTCTGTAGACACTGGAGAGTCTATCCAGAAGACCTTAAAAGAAACAGATGTTTCCAAATCAAAAACAGCCCTTACAGAAATACAAGGGAAGACAATTATCATGTAACTGCACATCCTTTATAATAAAAGGCTAATATGCAAATCGACCACACGGCAGAATGACTGGTTGCCATGATGCACACTGAGCACCAGGACGCAGATGCTCAAAACAGGACCTGCCCCCTTGATGGTCAGTGCACTCCCATAGGGGGAGTGCCACTCAGCCAGAAGCCCTGATCTGGGTTCACACCTGTCAAGCACAGCAGTGGTGGAGGGAGCCTCTCCTGCCTCCACATTCAACTGATGTTCAACCCACTAAGGATGTCTGACTGATGGCTTACTCCTTGGGGACTGGAGCCTAAGCCATCATTCAGACATCCCTCGAGGGTTCCTGGACTGCTAGAGGGTGCAGGCCCAACTAAGGGACTCCCTGGAGTGCACAAATTTCATGCACCAGGCCTCTAGTTTAAAATAAAAATAAGAGAACCTTTTTCAACTACCAAGACTTTTCAGGTTAGAGAAACTGGGATTGCTCCTCACCCAAGAATGTTCTTCAAGTACTTCTAGCTTCTGCATGAAGTTTAATTTCCTTTGTCTCCTAATTCTAGCCCCTTTCAATCACCATGTTAGCCTCCTTGACCAGAGGGTCTAAGCTTTCTGATGTTATCTTGCCTAGTGGTCTTGATACAAGACCTAGAGATGATGAGATATGCCTCTGTACCCCAACTCTCCTTTTGTGCAAAAAAAAAAAAAACTCTTACTTGTAATCCTTAACTTGGTTTATAGATAAAGAAGTGAATGTTGATGTTTATGAATTTCTTCTAACAGGTGCTATGGAGTTGCTTTGCATTAGGCACAGAGTAGTTCTGCCTTTGCTAAGGGACACACAAACCTTGAAACAAAATGGCATGGTCCTAAAATAGAAATCTGTTTCTGATGTTTGGCAAACATACTCCACACCATCTATGAGGCCTAAAGGTATTTGGGGATCTGTATACATGGTTTTGGATCCAAAACGATACCCCTTCCCCCAGTTTTATCAGAATCGTGTAGAAAGCTCTCTTGTGCATGCTCTCCACAGATTTCTCCTTCCTGAGCCCTCCAGAGCCATTTGTCTACCACTATCTGAGGAGATGTCACTTTATAGGATGCATTATAACTATCTAAACCAGTGGTTCTCAACCTTCCTAATGCTTCTACCCTTGCATACAGTTCCTCATGTTGTGGTGACCCCCAACCATGAAATTATTTTCATTGCTACTTTATAATTGTAATTTTGCTACTGTTATGAATTGTGATGTAAATATCTGTGTTTTCCGAGGGTCTTAGGCGACCCTTGTGAAAGGGTCGTTCGACCCCAAAGGGGTCGCGACCCACAGGTTGAGAACCGCTGATCTAAACCCTTGTCAGTCTCCCCCACTAGAACATGAGCATCAGGGCAGAATCTTGTCTCATTATTCTCTGTCCCAAGCACCTGGTACAGAGTAGAAGCTTAAGAAGCATCCATTTACCCTGCCAGGTGTTTGAGAGTCATCCTGGGCACCAAAAAGGTTGTGGTTTGATTCTTGAGCAGGGCAAATACCTGGGTTGTCTGTTAGATTCCCAGTGAGGGCACATGCCTGCATTGTGGGCTTGATTCCTGGTCAGGGCTCATATGGGAGGCAACTAATTGACGTTTCTCTCTGACATCAATGTTTCTCTCTCTCCCCTTCTTCTCTCTCTCTAAAATTGGTGAAAATATCCTTGAGTGAAGATTTAAAAAAAAAAAAAAAGAAGAAGCATCCATTGAAGGGAATGATGGCCATTCCTCAACAGATGACCCTGGTTCACATTAACTCAAGAGCATCTGCAAGAACTCAGCTGGGTGTCTGTGGTAGCACTCATGCACAATGCTTATTCCACTGGTAACTGGCATCTAGGACTACTTGTTTGGTTTCTGACCTTGAGAAATATCTTGACACCATTATGAAGCAAGCAATGATGTATACACTTTGCAGCCCAAGTGCTTCCATTTACTTATTCAGTTATTCATGTCCCAAATAATTATCTGCTATAGGCAAAGCACTGTGCCAGCTGTTTTTAATGCTATTGTCGTCATTGTTATTAGGCCTTAAAGCTAAAAAAAAAAAACCTATAAAGAAATAATAATTATTATTTCAAAGAAGAGTTACATAACTGTAAAATTCTTTTTACACTGAGCATCTGGAATGTTGAGAAGTATAGGAATCAAATGGGAAAATAAATGCAGTCAGGCTGGGTTCTATTTAAATCGTAATATAGCTGGTCACTACTGCAAATTTCTGCGAAGGGACTAACAAGATCAGGTCAGTCTTGAGAAAGATGATGCAAGAAGCTCAAATAGACAGGCTGAGAAATGTTTGACTTTAGAAAGTAGTGGAAGGGGAAAGAAGAAAAGAAAGTTGTAAGAGAAAATTGATATCAAACATGCTATATAGGAGACCTCCTAATATGAGAAGGGGCAATGTGTAAGTTAAGAGATGGATGTGATACCATTATGGGGCTGGGGACAATAAAGGCTGAAGTGGCCGAGGGTCAAAAGGCCAGAGCTATTCCTTATTAAAGGGAAGCTGGATAATAGAAGAGTCTGGAGAGAAAATCCACCAGCTAAGGGCTATTTTACATATTGAAGCATCAATGAAACTTTCAGAAAAACCTACCCTATATCTGACAATTATTAATTTGACCATAAAGACATGATAAATAGTTGGACAGATGACTTGGAAATCTCTTCCAGTTTGGAGAGTCCATTATTCTATAAGACATGGGTGGGGAACGTACAGCGGTCAAAATCATTTGTTCTGGCCCTGCCAAGGCATTAGGGGTGAGTTCATTAAATGTTTGACTAAATATAGCAGGCTAATTTTAAGTTGGTAATCTGGTATGGCCCACGAATGACATTATAAATATCCAAATGGGCCCTTGGCAGAAAAAATGCTCCCCATCCTTGCTATAAGACATGTGGACCAAGAATATATGAAATTCAAGTAATCACTAGAGTGCCCTACCTGAGGATGAAAAGATAAAACCCTGGAAATATTCAATTAGAAGGATGGAAAAGAAAAGCAGTAGCAGAAGAGAGAAGAAAGCCAAAACAAGTGAGGAGGTAAGCACAGAAAAACAGCTTCTCCACTCCAGATAAAAATAAGGAAGCCCAGCATCAGAAAGGAAACAGAGAGAATTGAAAACAACAGATAAGGATATGATACTTTGCATGACATCAAAGAACAACAATTTCAGCACTCCTGAACTCTGTGCCATTCCAACATGTTCCATTTGAGGAATAATTTGTTCTTTACCAAAAACATCTTGAAGGTTTTGCCAGTGTTCAACTTATTAGCAAGGCCATTTACAAAACCATTTTATTTCACTTGTCCTGGAAACTTCTAACCTGGTTGATCTCCCTCCCAGCCCTGCTGCCTCTGGGGGAAGGGGGGGGAGAAGGGGAGGGCTGGAAGGAGAGGCAAGACTCTGGACAAAGAAGAAGGATTTGCATAAAGGTGGCTGGTTGAGTAAAGCCCCTATTTGAGGCTGCACAGTGCTGAAAAGGCCATTCTTTAACCTGGCAGTTTAATCCCAAAGGAGAACTTTTGTCCTAGAGGCTGGGGTGGGCCGCTTTATTCAGCTGACAACCATAGTAAAAGAATGAATGAACCACTTCCTTTTGGTAAAGCTAAGGCAGCTGGCAGCCCACAGGCCTCACAGCTTACCAAAGAAGAGGCAGGACCCAAAAGGTGCTCCTTAAGGGAGTGCCCTCTGCTAGTGTTCCTGGCTGCATGCTGAGTGCTCACCACTCAGGACAAAGGTCCCAGAGCCCAGCTTCCACATAGGAAAGGGGCTTTGGGACCTGGGAGCTTCCACAAAGCACTTCCCTACAATACCTCCTAAAGAGATCAAAAACCTTCCATCACTATGTAGAACTATATAATTATTTTCTATTAGAATGCTGGGAAAGAGCCAGGCTTCTTGCTTCTTTGGAATTTTGTAAAACAAATGTATTTTCGTTTCCCTATTTTTGAGAGTGTTAAATTTACAAAATAGAACAGGGAAACAATCCTATATAAAAATTCTATGCCGAAGCCAGTTTGGCTCAGTGGATAGAGCATCAGCCTTCGGACTGAAAGGTCCCGGGTTCGATTCTGGTCAAGGGCATGTATCCTGGTTGCGGGCACATCCCCAGTAGGGGGCGTGCAGGAGGTGGCTGATCAATGTCTCTCTCTCATCTATGCTTCTCTCTATCCCTATCCCTTCCTCTCTGTAAAAAAATCAATAAAAAAAATCCTATACAATAAAAGGGTAATATGCAAATTGACTGAAAGGCAGAATGACAGGAACACCTGCAGCTTCTAGCCCCAGCTGGCCCCTGCCTCTGAGCGGGTACCCTCACCCCATCAGGGACAGGGCCGGCCAGCAAACTGCCTGTGCCACGTCCCCCTCTTTGGCCCCCATCAGTGTATGAATTCATGCACTTGGCCTCTAGTGTCAACATAATTCTACCACTCAGTGGTAAATATTATCATTTCAGATGATTCCTTTCCAATATTTTTTATGTAACTGAGAAAACTGCAAACACAGTTAGTTCACATTTGGTAACTATTTTTCAACTGAGGAACAATCCCTTTCAAAATTAGATGATTTCTCCTAATTTCTTTTAGCCCCCTAGTCTTCAGGTAATTTCTCAGCCTACACACCAGTTTGCCTGAATACTATTACATGGTTCCATATACCCTATGCTGCTTTATCCAAAAAAGCAGAGAAATTATCTCCAGAATATGTTGAATATTTTTTAAAATATATTTTATTGATTTCTTACAGAGAGGAAGGGAGAGGGATAGAGAGTTAGAAACATTGATGAGAGAGAGACATCAATCAGCCACCTCCTGCACGCCCCCCACTGGGGATGTGCTAGCAACAAAGATACATGCCCTTGACCAGAATCGAACCTGGGACCTTTCAGTCCGCAGGCCGACGCTCTACCACTGAGCCAAACTGGTCTTGGCTGTTGAATATTTTTAAAAGAGGCCATGTCCATTAATAAAAATCCATATGCGCCAAAACCAGTTTGGCTCAGTGGATGGAGCGTTGGCCTGGGGACTGAAAGGTCCCAGGTTTGATTCTAGTCAAGGGCATGTATCTTGGTTGCGGGTACATCTCCAGTAGGGGGCATGCAGGAAGCAGCTAGTCGATGTCTCTCTTTCATCGATGTTTCTAACCTTCTATCCCTGTCCCTTCCTCTCTGTAAAAAATCAATAAAATATATTAAAAAAATAAAAAATAAAATAAATAAAAATCCATATGCAACAAAATTTAAGATCAATATATGAATTATGTGCCAATATCACGTGAAAGATAAAAATATTGACATCACCTTAGTAAAAGTAAAAAGGTTCTCGATGTCTTAGCCACACAGTTCTCAAATTAGAAGTAGGAGCCAAAGAAACCTTCCATTTCCTGAATGAAAGATTGGACCTCCTCACTTAAAATGATCTCCCTAATTGTTTCTGACTCCTGGCTACACTTATAACAGATCCTCTCCTCCTTATCCCACTCCCAGCCCCCGCTCCCACACAATCCCTTTTCTCAATACTTATGGTTAAGACATAACCACATTAAAGCAAGACTACTCAAGTGCCCTCACTGACAACTACAACATTCTTCTCCATACACTTCAGATATCTTCTGTGATCACATATGTTGGCACTTTACACAAAATGTTCCAGCTTGTTTCTTGTGGAATGCATAGAAACAATGAAACAGCTCTTACTGAGAGTTTCCAGATTCTTCATGGTGATTAACTTTTTGTGGATTTCACCTCAAAGTACCGTCATTTGGTATAGACAGACCTTTCAATTTCCTGGTCGAACTCCTGTCTGTTACTTTAAAGCTTTCTCGTTTTAAAGTATTGTGTGGTCCATGCCTTAACCCACAGCTCACAACCTGGATTTCTTGAGAAGATCAGAAAATAGAATTGATACCAGAGAAGGCAAAAGAGTAAACAACCTTTATTAAGTTCTGTCTGCAGAGTACCCAGGGATGTTTCAAAGTGGTCTTAAACTCAGCCTCAGAAGAGAGTGCAGCTCCCACAACTTATTGCCTATACTAAAGAGTATACTCATTGCTTTATACAAGAAAACACCTGCCTTACAAGTTCATTCTCCCAAATGGAAGACAAGGTTAGAGGTTAGCAAACATTATATATATATTTTTAAAAGGGGCCATGTCCATTAATAAAAATCCATATGCAACCAAATTTAAGATCAATATATGATTTCTGTGCCAATATCACGTGAAAGATAAAAATATTAAAAGTTATTAACCCACTGGCTTATCTAGTGGAAGTTACAAAAGTGATGGAAATCAACAATATTATTGAAGGCAAAATGCTTGGGATCCTGTCCCAGCTTTGCACTAGCTGTGTGACCTCGCCTCTCTGAGTACCTATAAAATGGTTCTAATCCTTGACTGCCCAAACCCATAGTCACTCTCAGGAGGCTCAGATATCATAAAAAAGGGGAACTTCGATAGAAAGTGTAAGATGCATTGCATACTCATGTATTTCGTGAGTATCTCAAATAAGATTGACCTTAACCTTGAATGTTAGGGTTCACATTAACAAGGAGACCAACAGCATGATAACACACTGGGAGTTCAACACCTCTCAGGTAGCTTTCTCCTGGAAAACAATAGCATTCATGAATTCAACAAATACTGCAACAAGTAAGACATTGTCAAAAATTAAGACAAAAAGGAAATACCTTGGAACACTGTGTGCATATATATAATTAAATATCAATGCAGAGAGAACACTAATCAAATATACGAATTAATGCTTTAATTTCCAAAGCTAAATTATTAGTTTGATGGTGTAATATTTAGTATGTCTTGATCCCAGTTATTAGCACATGAAATATCTGACTGTCCTTAACTACCTGTCCTCCCAAAAGTGCGACTTGTATATTTAAATATGGGATATATTTATTGGTGGTCATGAACAAACTATAATCAAAGAACAACCTGTTACTTAAACAATGTGCTTAATTGTTAGAAACAGAAACAGAAAAACAACTCATCAACCTCCAAAACATCCTTCCCTAGTGGGACATTAGGTAGATTCAAGTCAGGACACATACTCCATAAATATGGATCAAATAACAAGAACAATATTCTCTCTCCCATAAACAATGTTTATCAGTTCATTTAATATTTATGTAGTCTTTGGGGGAAAGCCTTACACAGATCTTAAGCTCTTTATAAAGGACAATGGGGAAAATATAGTTTCTTTATAGAGTGTAATCTGGGGAGGCCTATGTTTATTTGTCTTATTTTAAAAACTGACAGTTGTTTAGCTCTTGTCTTTTCAGAGACTGATGTTCTAGGACTATCACTTAAAAAACCTAGTGGGGGCCTTTGTCACACACAGCTTGCACCTATCAACATTCAGACACAGCACACGTAACATGGGTATGACAGGAGAATATAGCAGCTTTTTAAGGCTGCAGTGGGTAGGTATGACTCAGTTTCCCCACATCAGAGTAATAAAAGTGGTACCAAAAATCCATAGAAGCCTCTGACAAAGCAAAACCTCCATGACTCTGGGTCTTTATTTTAAGCACAGGCTGCTCCCTTGCATTCTGTCCCTGGCTGCACATCCAGGTTCTGTGTGTGTGTGTGTGTGTGTGTGTGTGTGTGTGTGTGTTTTCCCCTACATGTCTTTCCCACACCTCACATTCAGGTTCAAAATTAAACTTGCCCAATCTGCTCATGCTTCTTTGGGTTTCCCCATCTTAGTGAGTGGAACTAGACATACAAGTCAGAAAGCTGTGGGTTTATTCTTTGCCGCTCCCCTTCTTCATCTCCCCAAATCCAACCATCCCAGCAAGTCCTGATAAGTCTCCTTCCCATCACATGTGGGATATGTAATCTCATTTTTTCTTAAAATCCTGTCATGGCTCCCTAGTGTCCAAGAAATGAAAGGCAATTCCTCAAAATGCCCCTTCCATCAGATGCTATCTCCTCCTTCAAAGGCTCCAGAACTAGCCACCCTCCAGTGACCATCTCCTGCTTTGGAAAATGT
Source organism: Lasiurus cinereus (assembly GCA_011751065.1). Classification (NCBI taxonomy): domain Eukaryota; kingdom Metazoa; phylum Chordata; class Mammalia; order Chiroptera; family Vespertilionidae; genus Lasiurus; species Lasiurus cinereus. The sequence continues at coordinate 934,330 of JAAGEH010000015.1, forward strand.
CATGCTTCTTCGCTGCTCCTTGTTTCTGGTCATGCATGCCCTTCCCTTTGCCTTCTCCTTTTAGAGATATGGAACTCATCCTTCAAAGCCCGATCTAAATCCTCCTCTTTAAGAAAGATGTGCTGAAGCCCATTCCCCAGGATAAGTCATTCTCTCCCTCTTCTGCAAAACCAAAGATACTAAGTCACAAATTCAAGCACAACGTAAACACGTGGCAGATACAATGATTCATTTCCAAGTCTTTCTGCCCCTTTAGCCTGTGGGCTCCCAGAAAACAGTTTTTATTCCCACTGGCTTTTCCCTCATCCCGAGCTCCAAGAACACTTGTAACAATGGGAATGTGTGTTGGATGAAATTTGAGTAGAGGCCAGAACCAGAAGAATTAAACTACGCTTTTATCATATTTTTGTTTTACCACCATTAACCAACTGCTTTACCCACAACTTTAATCACCACATCAACCTAAAAATCTTTCACTTCATTTAAAAGGAATAAGAGAATTTTAGTCCCTCTCATTCTTATTCAAAAATCTTGCTACTTATAAATTGCTCTGCAAGCAAATTTGCACACAATGGTCCTGGCTAGGTGGGGCAGGGAAGGGTAGGGCAGACCCTACACCCGCTCTTGCAGATTCGGAAAAAGGGTCCAGTTTCTTTTCCTTTCCCCAAGTGCCAGACCTGTCAAAGCTGGCCATGCTCAGAGGCAGAGCTATCTCTGTTTGATGACTCATGGGAGGTGGAAGCGGGGGTGAGGGCTTCCCAAAGGCTTCTTCACATATCTGACCCAAGTACTTTTCAAAGACATTAGTCAAATGCTCTCCACATATTGCCTGGAGTTTAATGGAAAGGGTCCTCCCTCTTTTGTTGCCTTGGTGTGGCTTCATCTCAATGCTTTTCTTCTAGAATGGGCATAGAAATAAATAAGCCAAACAAACCTATATACGTCAGACATAACTGGATTCTTTTCTAGAGCAAGTACCTTAGTTCAGTGGTCGCCAACCTTCCAGGCCTCATGGACCAACCGGTGGTCAGCGGACTGGTACTGATTTCTGAATGTGATCATCGTTAATGCCTTCCGGAGTAATTCTACTGACTACCTATTTGACTGCAGAATTGCTTAATTTTATAACACAGAAGGAATTTATGATTACTCAGGAAATTACATTTTCTCCTTTGTACAGCTGCAGCCCTGGGTAAGAGAAGAAGGACCCTGTTAAGAGGTCCTGTAATTGTCCGGGATAGAATTTCAGCCTGAAAAATCTCCTTTGCTCGTGATATTCAGGATCAAGTAACTACGTTTGAAATAAGTGAGAATAAATGGATGAAAGCAAGAGTTCATTCCATTAAAAACAACAAGGAATTTGGGTGGGAAACACACAAATCAATGTATATAGAATCTATTATTACACACTTGAAACCTATATAATTTAATTAACTAGTGTCACCGGATAAATTTAATTTAAAAAATTTACCCTAGTGTGTTTTCAAATATTTAAGAACTGACCACATTTCATAACCATGTCTTTTTCTTTTGGATATTTCCATTTTAAACTCCCTAGCACATGGCTGCATGGTGGTTTTTCTTTCAGAAGTATAAATTATTATTTTCAAGTGCAATTTGAATTTATAGAAGAAAGATAGTACATGTTTGCCAATAAAAAAACAAAATTAAGGACCATTGATAAAATAATTCATTAAATTTTTCTAGCTATATATTGATTTCATCTGGTCCAATTATTAAATAAAAACTCAATTTTATAACTTCATAGAAGAGTTAAAAGCCACAACTGCCCTTCCCCAACCAGGTTTAGAACATGCCTTTCATTGTTATTGCTAATCCTCACCCGGAGGCTAGGGAGCAAGAAGGCAAGAACATGAGAGGGTGAGAGGGTGAGGGGACAAGGGCACAAGAGGAGGAGGGAGCAAGAGTATTAGAGGGCAAGGGGGCAAGGTCAAGAGCTAGAGAGTGAGGGAGAGAAGAGGGAGAGGGCAAGGGGGCAAAAACATGAGAGGGCGATGGGGTGGAAGGAAGAGACTAGAGGAGAGGGCAAGAGAATGAGAGGTCAAAGGGGCAAGGGGCAAGGGCCAGGGCAAGAGGGCGGGGAGAAGAGAGAGAGGGCCAGAGGATGAGGGCAAGAAGGCAAGAACATGAGAGGGTGAGGGGTTCAGGGCAAGGGCAAGAGGAGGGATAAGAGAATGAGAAGGTATAGGAGCAAGGTGGCAAGGGTGAAGGTGAGCAGCCCAGGGGATGAGGTCAAGAAGGCAAAAACATGAGAGGGAAAAGGGGTGAGGGCAAGAGAATGAGAGGGCAAATGCGCAAGGGGGCAAGGGTGAGGGTGAGAGGGTGAGGGGATGAGGGAAAGAAGGCAAGAACATGAATGGGTGACAGGGTGAGGGCAAAGGGCAAGAGGAAGGGACAAGAGAATGAGAGGGCAAAGGGGCAAGGGGCAAGGGCCAGGGCAAGAGGGCTGGGGACAAGGGTAGGAGGGAAAGAATTCAAGAACATGAATGGGTAACAGGGTGAGGGCAAGGGGCAAGAGGAGGGGGCAAAAAATGTGAGGGCGAGGGGGCAAGGGTGAGGGCAAGAAAACAGGGAGGGGAGGGAATAAGGGCAAGAAGGCAAGAATATGAAAATGTGACAGCATGAGGGCAAAGGGCAAGAGAAGGGGGCAGGAGAATGAGAGGGCAAAGGGGCAAGGGCCAGGGCGAGAGGGTGGGGAGGGGAGGGAATGAGGGCAAGAAGGCAAGAACATGCGAGGGCGAGATGGTGAGGGCAAGGGGCAAGAGGAGGGGACAAAAGAATGAGAGGGCAAAGGGGCAAGGGAGGAAGGGTGAGGGCGAGAGGGCTGGGGGCAAGGGGCAGAGAGCAAGAATTCAAGAACATGAATGGGTGACGGGATGAGGGCAAGGGGCAAGAGGAGGGGGCAGGAGAATGAGAGGGCAAAGGGGCAAGGTGGCAAGGACGAGGATGAGCTGGTGAGGAATGAATGCAAGGCAAGAACATGAAAGGGTGATGGGCTGAGGGCAAGGGGCAAGAGAGGGGGAAAGGGAATGAGATGACAAAGGGGCAAGGGAACAAGGGCGAGGGCAAGATGGTGGGGGAATAGAGGGAAGGAAGGCAAGAAGGCAAGAACATGAGAGGGCGATGGAGTGAGGTTAAGGGGCAAGAGGAGGGGGTAGGAGAACGAGAGGGCAAAGGGGCAAGGGGGCAAGGGCAAGAGTGAGAGGGCAGGGTCGGGGAGTGAGAGGACCAGGGGATGAGGGCAAGAAGTCAAGTACATGAGAGGGTGATGAGGTGAGGGCAAAAGAATGAGAGGTCAAGGGGCAAGGGGGCAGGGGTGAGAGGGAGAGGGGGCCAGTGGGTGAGGGATGAGGGCAAGAAGGCAAGAACATGAAAGGATGACAAAGTGAGGGCAAGGGGCAAGGTGAAGGGGAAAGGAAATGAGAGGGCAAAGGGACAAGGGGGCAAGGGTGAGGGCGAGAGGGCGGGGGGCAAGGGGAGGAGGGCAAGAACATGTAAATGTGACGGGGTGAGGGCAAGGGGCAAGAGGATAGGGCAAGAGAATGTGAGGGCAAAGGGGCAAGGGGACAAGAGTGAGGGTAAACAGGCAAGGAAGGGGATGAGGTCAGGAAAGGAAGAACATGAAAGGGTGACAGAGTGAGGGCAAGGGAATGAGAGGGCAAAGGGGAAAGGGGGCAAGGGTGAGAGGGAGAGGGGGGCAGAGGATGAGGAGATGACAGCAAAAAGGCAAGAACATGAGAGGGTGATGGGGTGGGGGCAAGGGGCAAGAGGACGAGAGGGCAAGAGCATGAGTGGGCAAGAGCATGAGTAGTCAAGGGTACGAGGGTCAAGGGAATTAATGTGAGAGGAGGTGAGGACGTGAGGGCAAGGGAGTGATGTGTCTACTCATTGATTCGTTGCTTCCCACAGGCTCCTCCGCGATGGGTGGGGTGGGAGTTGGGGGGTTGATGATTGAACCACAAGCTGCATTCTTTCTTTTATTGACAGAAAAAGAATTAAGAACTTAACGAATTCCTTCCCTCACTCACCCATTTGACTACATTCCTCAAAGAAAGAACAGTTTCAGAAATATCAGCTTAAACACACACACACACACACGCAAAAACACATTAACAAATTCTTCTACAAACCACAAAGGCTTTTCCTCAAACTCTCAGATACACATGACAATCACGGTTTTTATGTCATTTGAAACAAAAGAAAACAACAAAAAAGATCTCAAGTGGATCCTCTGAAAATCCGCACTTGCAACACGGCCTTCAAAACCGGACAATCTGCCAATTCACAGTTGCCCAACGGCTGCCTCTACCAAATGGCCGTTAGGCCTCGTATTTAAAATGGCTGCCGTCTTTGCAAAATGGCGGCTCAGCGGCTCCCTCGCTTTGCGAGATAGCTCCTCAGCGACTCGCTCACTTCCCTCAAAAATCTGTTCTTGAAACAGAATCAACCAACTGTGGGGTTGTAACTGATGCCAGTAACGGATGGGACTTTTATAAAAGAAGCTTTAAAAGAGAGGGGGTGGGGGAGAAGTGTGCAGGAGTCACCTTTCACGGCAGAGAGCGTATACATACTATCAAAAATGGAAACATGTTTCCAAACTTTATAAACACGATGACTCCTAAAAGTAAATCTGTTCTTGAGATCTCTGCTGATGCTAGGAACTTTCTCGAAATTCCTAGGGTGAGGGTGAGAGGGTGAGGGGATGAGGGCAAGAAGGCCAGAACATGAATGGGTGACAGAAGCGTATACATACTAAAGGATGCCGCCTCCAGTGCCACCTGCCATGGCAGCCTCACAGAGGCTTCCAAATAATGACTTCCCACCCGGCCCACCCCCACGGTCCTCCCAACCAATTCTCCCACCATCGGGGTGCTCAAGAAGACACAGGCCCCAGGAAATGTCTCTCTGAGGGGACCCTTTCGTTCTGACCCAGCACTCAGGGATGAATAAAGTGATGATTAGTTTAACGACCTTATTAATATTAAATTTTATTCGTAATAGTGACAGCCCTTGCCCCCCAGACAGAGAGGATATGTCACAAATAAGGGCTCCAAAACTTTCTATCAGCAGTTTTCTTTCAGCAAAGGCAAAAATGATTCCTCACCACCCTAGGCCTTTTACCTCAGAGAAACCTTCGCATCCGTCGCGGCCCAGTCTAACTGTAGTCACCCGCGCGGAAGGTTCACGGTTAAGCCGGGGGCCTGGAGTCGGGGAGAAGGGGGGTCTTAAAGGAAGCTCTCAAGCTCCTTCTTGCCCCCCCTCCAAATCCTCACTGAAAGCCCTGATGGTTTGACGACCAGCTGTTGCTTCTGATCGACTCCTCAGAACCACCAACGGTCATCGAAGCTTCGACCAACGGAATGAAAGCCTTCCACCTAGAACCTAAGGTGTTAAGGTCCCCCGAGACCACTTCCGGCACTAAAGGTGCAGGGGTCCCTTGCAGCCCTTAGCTGGCTGAGGAACAATGTTCCACTTTTAATCCAGGCCCTTTGCCCTTCTTGGGTGACTGGACACTAGGGTCCATAGCTGATCAATACCTTATGAGGGGTGCAGAGAACAAAAGCTGAGGTTCTTTTGAGTCCAATTTGGGCTCCGTTGTGGAACTAAAAAAAAAAAAAAAAAAAAAAAAACACACACACACACACACACACACACACACACACATCTCATCCTGTTCAAAAAGGGGGTTGTAGCCGGAAAAGTGTTAAATTGTTGTCTGCAATTAAGTATCGAATTAAATATCAAGTCCCACGGGCTGGTTGCAGCTCAGCAGTGCAAAGTTCAAATGTGCCCGGAACCCAGAGATCTAAGGGAGAGGTACCGCTGGGTGTCGCCCCTTAATGCTAGCTCCTTAAGCATGGCAATCCCAACAGAAAGGCCACTTTTCTCTCAGACTTGCCAATCTGCCCTGTGCTCCTGCTTTTTCCTGAAGATCTATCCACCAGAGCTTTGCAGGGTTGACCCCCACATTACACCATTTGACTCCTTAAGTCTGTTTCTAAACCCCCCCCGCGCCCCGTAAGACAGTTCCACAACATCCCTCAGCCAACTCCAGAAGTGAATCATCTTCATTATGGAATAGATTTAACTAAATGTTTTTTTTCTCAAGTCAATCTTGTGACACGTTAAAAAGACCTTCAATGAATTTAAAGATCTAAAACCAACTTTAATTCTGATCCAAGTACTTAGGAATGAATAAAGTGAATATTAATTTAACGACATTATTAATATTAAATTTTATTCGTATTAGTGACAACCCTTACCCCTCAGACAAGAGGATATGTCACAGAAAGGGCTCCAAAACTTTCTATCAGCAGTTTTCAATACTTTCCATCTCATGGTGCACATAGACTAATTATTAAAATTCTTCAGCACACCATAATTATATTTTTCCCAATTTAACAAAAAATAGATATAATTTTGACTCAGTCACATCAAACGGCTATTGTGTTGGCTCCAGTCATTTTTTTAATTTGATAATCTAAGGGGAAAGAAGTCAGTGCCTCTGACTAGTCAGGTATTGAATATTTTAATAATTCTTGTGGCACACTGGTTGAAAATCGCTGTCCTACACAATCCGTCTGATTTCAATAATGAACCACTTAATCATTTCACAATATATACATATATCAAAACACTACATTGTACACCTTAAATATATATAATTTTATTTGTCAATCACACCTCAATAAAGCTGAAGGGGTGTGGACCAATCTGAGGCGTAGTCATTGGATGTATTCTTTTCTTCATACTAAAATTAAAGATAAAATTCTAAGATTTAATGGAGTTTAAAACGAAGCTCCTAAACTCAATTTCAGGAGGGACTCGTTTTAAAACATAATGATTCCTGAATCAGTATTACAGCCTTCAGGCATCACAAAGTCTAATTATTACATTTAAAAGCTTCAGCCTGGTATGACATCTGAAATAACCAGCAAATGATAAAGTAAAACGGTTTTCAGCGAGGCAGAGATTTATGCAACACTTTCAAAATCCTAAAGGACAATTTTGCATAAGGGATAGAGAAGCTAGGTCCCATCTTTCCCAACTCTCAATTTCTTCTTGTCCTTAAATCAGTTCTTTCAATGCCACATTACCGACAAGGGAGTAGTGATATTATGTATATACAGGGTGGGGCAAGAGTAGGTTCACAGTTTTGAGTATGCAAAATAGTTTATTATTGTACTATTATTTATTAATGATTGTATTCTTTTCCATATAAACAACTGTAAACCTACTTTGTCCCACCCTGAATGTAATACAAGTTGTTCCTGGAGCACAGCATCAGCATTAATTAATTTTAATTATGTAATTTGTACTGAGTTGTCAGAGGCAACATTCAAGAGAGATTGATTAGTAAACCCATTAACACTAATAACTATTAGCCAAGCTTCCTTAGCAACAAGGCTTGACACACACCCAAAAGCAGAGAGATTAGCAGCAGTGAAGCAGAGCAAAACGAGTTTGCCCCCTGGACAATGCACCAAATAATAAATAAAACCTGCCTCCTAGAGGTGGGAGGATTCAATGCGATGATGCCTACAAAGTGTCTGGTGCTGGAACTGGCAGGTAGGAGGCCCTGGTCAGTGGGGCTGTAATTACCATCAAGAACCACGATGAAATATTCAACAAAGGCAGGAAGGGCTTCCAGATGTCCATCCCCCTGGAACACAGCAAGCAGGACTCAAGGACTTCCACCTGAGACTTTTTTTTTTTTTGGTCTTACTTGGAGGTACCATCTTACCTCTGGTCTTTCTTACAGAAGATCAGGAATCCTCAGCAAAGGAAAGGCAGTTAGGAGTAGTCTCCACAGCAAGCCCCAAAATACCATGGACACCTCCAGAGGAATTCTCTGGGAGAAAAAATCCCGAGATGTAAGGTTTTACCTCTGCGTGGTCATCAGACTGCCAGTTGTTTGGTTAGTCCCCAAAGGAGATAAGTATCTCCTTTGCATATTTCTTAAAGGAAAAGAGAACACACTTGCACAAAATCAACATCAAATCACTATTGGCTTGTCCAGACCCCCACAACCTCATTCATCTCCAGTTCATTCAGATGCCATTCTGTGGAAGTATGGTAATACAGTGGTACCTCGAGATACGAGTGCCCTAACATACGAGATTTTTGAGATATGAGCCGTCGAGCGAGCGATTTTTGCTTTGAAACACGAGCAACAGTTGAGATACGAGTAATTGCGCGGATAGGCCAGCTGCACCAGTTTACCGTGACTTGAGCATCTCATAGTTTCCCACGCCTCAAGGTTACATAACGAATTAAACTCGTATCTCGAGGTACCACTGTATTTCTACTACATCTGAAATATACTGATCAACATGTAATTTTTGTTTCCATTAAAAGCCCCCCCCCAATTTTTCCTGGTATGATATTAGTATATAGTGGTCTACCTGAATGAAATACAGTCTTCTGCTACATCTCCCAGTCTTGGTAGAGTGGTCTTAGGTGGCAAGTGTCCTGTGGGTCCCAGTGGTACAGTCTCCCTGTTCACCTGAGCCAGGTGCACCAAGGGTGCCTTGGTAGGGGTTGTGTGTGCTCTCATATTGTCGTTGAGCCTTGATTGCTGTTGGCAGGTTAGTGAATGGGATTGACCCTCAGGTTGACTGGCTGTGAGGATTGGCCATGACTACAGCAGACGAGATGTTGTATGGGAGCTGACCCCATGGAGTCGGATTCACTTTAGCAGGGCTCTGGTGCTTGCACAGTCCACCCTCTTGGTGTGTCATTTGTGTGGTGGTGTGGTGTGATCTGAGTCTGGCTACTAAGTGTGTTAGTCCTGGGGTTTGGGGGGAGGGACTGTTGTGCAAGTCAATGTCAGCTCTGCCCTGTGTCTGGCCCCAGGGTCACCTGGTAAGAGCTACAAAGTGATCTGTGCTTGCCGAAACTGGTTTGGCTCAGTGGATAGAGCATTGGCCTGCGGACTGAAGGGTCCCAGGTTCGATTCTGGTCAAGGGCATGAACCTTGGTTGCGGGCACATCCCCAGTAGGGGACGTGTAGGAGGCGGCTGATCGATGTCTCTCTCTGTCATTGATGTTTCTGACTCTCTATTCCTCTCCTTTCCTCTCTGTAAAAATCAATAAAATATTTTTTTAAAAAAGTGGTCTGTGCTTGGTAGCTGCCTGTGCTGTGCTGTGCTGTGAACTGAAACTATCTGTCAGTCTTAGGGTAGCAAGAGGTACAAGACAGCCCTAGCTGGTTTGGCTCAGTGGATAGAGCATCGGCCTTCGGACTGAGGGGTCCCAGGTTCGATTCCAACCAAGGACATATGCCCGGGTTGGGGCTCCATCCCCAGTAGGGGGCATGTAGGAGGCAGCGAATCCATGATTCTCTCCCATCATTGATATTTCTCTCTCTCTCTCTCTCTCTCTCTCTCTCTCTCTCTCTCTCTCTCTCTCTCTCCCTTCCTCTCTAAAACCAATAAAATATGGGTTTTTTTAAAAAAAAAAAGAGGTACAGGACACACCCAGGCCAGCCACTACTTGTTTGGAGTTTGTGTATCTTTGAGAGATTTTAGGAAATCTCCACAGTGTGTGTCCTAGGCTAGCCACTGTGTGGATCAGCTTCTAAAAGAGGTTCCAGCAGGCACATGACTTGGGTCCAGCAGGGTCTCAAGAATCACCAGAGCCTTATCCCATGTGGCTCAGTCAGTCGGGGCATTGTCCCATACAAGGCACATACTTAGGTTTAAAATTTAATCCCTGGTCATGGTGCATATAGGAGGCAACCAGCCAATGTTTCTCACATTTTTCTCTTTCTCTCTCTTCCTTTCTCTCTCTCTAAAACCAATAAACATATCCTCCAGTGAGGATTAAAAAAGAATTTTAAAAAAGAATCACCAGAGTCGGGGGAGGCGGAGCAGTGTTAGCCAGATTAATGTAACGTGTCACTTCCTAACTGAGGACACTGATGCCCATTGTGGGAAGGGTTGTCCAGGATTTGAGGGATAGACGAGAAGCCCTGGCTGCCCCCACTTTAACATGTCCATATGTACTTTTCCCCCACAAAAATTTTGCTTTGAAACAGAGAGTGAACAGGTTCCTAAAGCTCTTCTTAAATCTCCACCAAATAGGAAAATTAGACTTAAACTGAAGCATATCAATAATTAGATTAAATAAAAATAGCCTAAAAACCTCAGTTAAAAGATAAGAATTGTCAGACTGGAGAAATAAAGCAAGCTGAACTTTACTAATGTCTACAAGAAATGTATTTAAATATAAAGATGAAAAGAGGTTAAAAGTAAAAGGATGAAAAATTAGATATCATGAAGATGCTAAGCATAAGAAAGTGGGGTGGCTATATTAATATTAGACAAAATAGACTGCAGAGCAATAATATAGCCAGAGATAAAGAGTAACATTTCATAATAACAAAACCAATTTAAGAAGACATAACAAAAAAAAATTCCATTTACAATTGCATTAAATAAAATAATTAGAAATAAACGTAGCCAAGGAGGTCCCCTTTCCCCCATATCTTACCCTATGCATTCCTTCCATTTACCTCAGTGGTTCTCAACCTGTGGGTCGAGACCCCTTTGAGGGTCGAACGACCCTTTCACAGGGGTCGCCTAAGACCATCGGAAAACACCTATTTCCCATGGTCTTAGGAACCAACAGACGGCTCCTCGGTGTAGCAAAGTGTAGCAATGTAGTTTACTGTTGTCATATGAAGACTGTTACCCATGCTACGTCATGATTCAAGACAAAAATTTCATTTATTTATAATTAGAAATAAATATTTCACAATATATAATTACATATTGTTTTGTGATTAATCACTATGCTTTAATTATGTTCAATTTGTAACAAGGAAAATACACCCTGCCTATCAGATATTTACATTACAGTTCATAACAGTAGCAAGATTACAGTTATGAAGTAGCAACGAAAATAATTTTATGGTTGGGGGTCACCACAACGTGAGCAACTGTATTAAAGGGTCGCGGCATTAGAAAGGTTGAGGACCACTGATTTAGCTGATCCTAAGTTACACATCCTTTTATAGCGGTGTGTGTGTTTGTGTGTGTGTTTAAGAATAGAAAAGAAAGAACAGAAGGGCATGCTCCTGAGGCATCTGCAACAGGAAACACGCAGGTTCAAGTTGACCACAGAGTCCCCTGGCTCTGTGCCATTGAAGTCATCTTTTCCTCTTATTAGAATCTAAGCCATCTTTCCCATGGATACTTGGTATGTACATGCCCATGCATAGCCAGGTTATCAGAGTTTCTACCTCCCAAAATATAAGAAATTCTCCAGCAAGTTCTTGATAAGGAAATAAATAGACCAGGTACAAGGATCCTCCCATATGAACAGTGCATTCCAGTCAGTTTCATTTGGAGTTCCCTATTCTTGGCCTCAAGTATAAGCAGGCCTCTGGGCTAGACTGTGGCAATGGTTTTGTAACTGTTCTGGCTTTATCTGATCTCCTCAGCCATCAAAACCAGGAGTGGGGGTGTTTCCCTTTGTTGGGCAAATAGTGGACTTGATACATGTTAATTCCTCTTTGCCTCCCCAGTCTAACCCAAGATCTCCTTTCCAGCTCTATGTCTCCTGCTTCCTGTGATGGTACCACCTCTGTGTTAGCCATGACATATTTCCCACGTTTCCAAAGTTTGCTTGGCCCGAAGAGTGCCTGCTCGTCCATGCCTCTCGTAGGTGGGTGCAGGGTTATGTCAACTGTCTGGCAGCTCACAGAAGGTAGGGAGCATACAGGGTTTTTCAGCATCAGACACAAGTGTTGGGGGAATCAGGACAGAACAGGGTATGGGAGTGAATTTAATTTTGTGATTTGATACTACCATGGGTCAGGTAAATTTCTCCTCTGAGCTGCCTCAGCATTCCACCGTTCCTATTTCCAAACAGGTCATGTACTTTTTAAAAAAATATATATTTTGTTGATTTTTTTACAGAGAGGAAGGGAGAGGGATAGAAAGTCAGAAACATCTGATGAGAGAGAGACATCGATCAGCCACTTCCTACACGCCCCATAGTGGAGATGTGCCCGCAACCAAGGTACATGCCCCGGACCGGAATCAAACCTGGGACCCTTCAGTCTGCAGGCCGACGCTCTATCCACTGAGCCAAACCGGTCTCGGCAGGTCATGTACTTTTGCTGGGCCCCAAAAGTGCCTCCTTAAATGTTGTGCCCTACGTACCTCGCTTGCCCCACCCAAGTTCCAGTCACCTTTGTCAATTCTCTTTCTATGTGAGAGCTCAGGCAATTCGGGCCATCCCTGACCTTTTCCATCTTTTTAGGCTGGTTATAAAAAGACCCTAAACCTGACTTCACTACATCAAGAAAAGAGCCCCCTTTCCATTCTGAAATAGTTACGACTGCCCAAGCAATCTTGGGGCAGCTGAAACCAAAACCACACAAAACCTTAAGATGCTTTTATAGGAAAAATATATCTTCACCTTTTAAAGACTGTGAACAATTTTTTCCCCCCTCTGGTCATTTTTTTTAAGCATTTGTGCAATTTGTAGCTTCAGTTGTCTTGGAAAGAAAACATCACTTACCATGAGAACTGTAATAGTTTAGGGTGTAGAGTTTGGCTCAAGCTGTGAAGTTTCAAAAACACTGAAATATGTAGGACTTTAAAGTACTTCCTTTAAAAAAAAATCAACCAAATGTTCTCCTTAGTAAAACCAGCTGAGTATTCTCTACATTCCCCGTGTTATCTGTCATGAAAAGCCAGCAGATCTCAAGAAGAAACACTAAAGGACTGAAATCAAAGGCAATTTTAGTAAAAAATTTACTTTAAAAATATTTCTAAGAATCAAAGAACAAATAAATGGAGAGGTACTATGTACCTATTCTGCACTGGATGTGTGTGTAAATTCTTTTACATACATTTCATCTGATTGTGGTTTTGCCTCGGTTTATAGAAGAAAGAAAAGACCCAGTACAGACACCTGATTTTTAAAATTTTTAAAATATATTAAAGGAGCATGTCCTTCTGTTCTTTATTTTTTCTTGATTTTTTACATACAGGAAAGGAGAGGGATAGAGAGTTAGAAACATTGATCAGCTGCCTCCAGCACACCTCCCACTGGGGATGTGCCCACAACCAAGGCACGTGCCCCTGACCAGAATCAAACCTGGGACCCCTCAGTCCACAGGTCAATGCTCTATCCACTGAGTCAAACCCGGTGTTGACACAGACACCTAATTATTGTAATCAGTCAAAAACTGAGGGTTCAGAAATATTTTTAAAAAAAGAAAATTGCAAACAAACCGTTCTTGTTTAAAAAAAAATGTAGTTAGTTACTGGACCTCTTGTCAGTATACCTTGCGAATAGTTGTAGTTCCCTCTCATCTGGTTCACTCTGACCTGAATCAGATCAGAAATTATGAGGTGGGCAGTGGTAGGAAATCCCTGCTGCAGCCCACTAAGATGACTTTCCAAATGACAGATGAGAAGAACTAGTGTCGAAAATGTGGTGCAATTGAAACCTTCATACATTACTGGCGGGAGTGGGAGGTGGTGCTGGCACACTGAAAAACAGTCTGGCAGTTCCTGAAAAGGTTAAGCATAGCTACCATAGGACTCAGAAAGTCCACTCCTTAGGTGTATGCCCCAGAGAATTTAAAATATATGCCCATGCAAAAATTGTTTCAGGAATGCCATACAGCATTATTCATAAAAGCCAAAAAGGTGGAAAGAATACAAATGTGTTCTAATGAATGGAGGTACAGTGGTACCTCGAGATACGAGTTTAATTCGTTCCGTAACCTTGAGGCGTGGGAAACTATGAGACGCTCAAGTCTCGGTAAACTGGTGGGTCGTGTGCAGCCAGCCGATCTGTGCGATGACTCCTATCTCAGATGATGCTTGTATTTCAAAGCAAAAATCGCTCGCTCGACGGCTCGTATCGCAAAAAGCTCGTATGTTAGGGCACTCGAATCTCGAGGTACCAGTGTATAGTATATCCATCCAACGGAATATTACCTATAATAACACAAACATAATATGCTAATTAGACTGGACATCCTTCCAGACATCCTTCCAGATGATCTTCTGGACAAAGCTGGGGCTGCAGGGAAGCCCAGGTCCTGAGTGTCAGAGGGAAGCCGGTGCCAGCAGCCAGGGGGAAGAGAGGCCTATTCTTGTATGAATTTTGTGCATTGGGCCTTCGGTTCAACCATAAAAATGAACGAAGTACTAACTGAAGCTACAATATGGATGAAGCTTGAAAACCTTATGCCAAATTAAATAACCTGGATACGATTCCACTTATATCAAGTACCTAGAGTAATCAAACTCATATATACAGAAAGTAGAATGATGGGCTCGTTTCCAGGGGCTAAAGGAGAGGAGAAATAGAAAATTGTAATGAATATTGAGTTTTAGTTTTGCTAGATGAAAAGAGTTCTGGAGATTTGGTTGCACAACTATGTAAATGCACTTAACGTGACTGAACTGTACACTTAAACATAGTTAAGAGAGTACATTTTATGTTATGTGTATTTAACCACAAGAAAAAAAATTATTTCCCTTATAATGAAATGTCCAAAATAGGCCAATTCATAGAGACAGAAAGTAGATTAGTGTTTGCTTGGGACTGGGGAAAGGGAGAATGTGTAATGCTTACTAATGGGTGCAGGGACAAAAATGTTCTAGAAATATGTACATAATTGCACAAGCTTGAAGAGTCTGAATTATAATCTTCTAAGGAAGAAATTTTATGATATGTAAGTTATATAATAAAGAAAAATTTGATAGGAGAATATGAGTCTAGGAGTGGGAGCTAGTATGTATGGCAGAAATGAAAAGGAGAGGAAGGACAGACAAATGACAATTATGAGAAGCCATGCAAAGGCAATGCACTGACCTTCCTGACCACAAACATCTCATTGTATTCAGATGCAGACAATCACGTGTCAGCTGTTGTAAACCAAGGGTGGACTTAATGGTTGGGGATCAAATATTTGAACAAAAAATATATACCCATCTATATGGTTATTTTTAATGTGACACTAAATTACTCTAAAACACAGTTGATAAAGAGTCATAATGGATAGCTAGAGGATACAAAGGAATAATTATGAGCATATGCTAATAATCTACTTGAATACAACCTGAAGGTAATTATATATCTTAACTCCATGTCTTTTGAATAAAATCTACCTCAGTCTCACTATTTATGTTGGATAATATAAATCTTTGTAGAAAATTATGGAATGCTATGATAAATTAACAATAAGCATCATTTAATTAAGCTATTTGGGAAAGTCTGGTTCCTACTGGATTTATTAGCAGTACATCAAAACACTTGATGCATGGAAGTTTATGACACAATTTTCTGGCTTCTCCACAGGACAAGAAATTGTCACCAGTCTTTTAGAATGAAGAAAAGTGAAGAGATTTCCTGGAAACTAAATTGAGTCTTCAACTCTGCAAGGAACCTTTGGTATTCATGGTGCATTAAAGTTAATGTTCTTCACAATGTAGCCACTTATCATCAGAAGATGCTGTCCACTCTGAATCCAACAGGTGAGTTTCTTCTCTGATTTGTCCTGCAAAGTTGAATTTTCTTTTTCTTTCTTTCTTTTTTTTTTTTTTTTAGGAAAGTTATTATTTTACTAGCACTGAAAGAAAATGACCAACGTGAATGCATGGGGAACCATCCTAAAGTCATGCTAGAGACACTATCAAATTTAAGTAAACCATGGGACAGAATAAACAGTTAGATGGATATTTAAGTATATTTTGGATCATAGGATACAATAAAAGTGGTACCAAAAATGATGGGAAAGAATAGATTATTTAGTAGATGGTGTTAGAAAAATCATCTCATTCTGGGCAGAAAAAAATCAAACTAAGTTCCCATCTAACAAGATACATGAAAGTATTTTCCAGGTGGCTTCAAGAACAATTATGAAAGGAAAACGTAAAAAAATTGTAAAAATATTTTTCTGTCTTGGAATAGGGAATAATTTCTTAAATAAAACTCAAAAATCAAAGATATAAGGGGAAAGTTAATGTGATTATATTAAAATTAAGGGTTGTTATTCAATAAAAGATACTACGCATAAAATTAAAGACAGATGGTAGGATAGGAAGAGATACTTGCAATATCTAAAACCCCAAAAAATAGTTTAAAGGCATTACAAAAAAGGTAGGAAGTCTAATTTTAAAAGTGGGCAAAGGGAGGGGGAATCCAAGATGGCGGCATAGGTAAACACCTACACTGCTGCCTCGCACAACAATTTCAAAACTACAACTAAAAGACAGAACGGACATCATCCAGAACCACAGGAAAGCTGGCTGAGTGGAAGTTCTACGACTAGAAGGAAAGAGAGGGGCTCACGGAGACCCAGAGAAGCTGCAAAAAGATGAGGTACAGAGACGCATGCGTGGTGCCGGAGTACCTGGCTGGCTTTCTCTGGCGGGAGGGAAACAGAGACTCTCAAAGGCATTGAACCCCTTATCCTACCACACTAAACCCCAGATCCAGCCGAAACTCATACGGGGGGAGTTTGGACTGTGAAAAGGGAGAAGTGCACGGAAATTTAGGGAGTCACAAAAGATCAAAGGCCTGGTGGCTTGCACAGCACTGCGCGCAGGACAGATTGCTGATTGTGCCGCTGGCTTTCTCGAGTGGGCGGGAGACAGACCCTCCAAACTGCGCCACTTCTGACTCCACTAAGCCCCTGTTTCGGGCAAAACCCTGGGGACCTAGACTCATGTGGTCCTGGTGCACAGGGGAGCTGGAAAGGCAGTGGTTACAGGCACAAGGACGGCTCCAGCCATTACCCAGTCACGTGAGACTCAGGGGCCGTGGAGGGCGGGGCCGACTGGAAGGCAAGGCTGTCCCTTAAGCCCTGAGACTCCACCCCTCCCAAGCTCAACAGAGGCTTCTGCGGCTTTGTGTCTGGTATCATAAGGCTGAATTCAACACAGAAGTTTCCTCGGCATAGTGAAAATGCCGAGACAAGGGAAGGGATCACAAACAAAAGAAATGGAGGAAAAAAAGACTGGATATAGAGTTCAAAACCACACTTATAAGGTTTTTCAAGAATATGCTAGAAAAGATGGATAAATTTAGTGAGACCCAAGAGGAGATGAAAAAGGTCCAACTAAAGATGATAAAGGACCAAACAGAAATTAAACATACACTGACTGAAATAAAAAATATTATACAGAGTCCTAACAGCAGACTAGAGAAAGGCAAGGATCAAGTCAAAAATTTGAAATATAAAGAAGCAGAAAACATTCAACTGGAAAAGCAAGAAGAGAAAAGAATCCAAAAATGTGAAGATAATGTAAGGAGCCTCTGGGACAGCTTCAAGCGTACCAACATCAGAATTGTGGGGGTGCCAGAAGAAGAGAAAGAGCAAGATACTGAAAACCTATTTGAGGAAATAATGACTGAAAACTTCCCACATCTGGTAAAGGAAATGGACTTACAAGTCCAGGAAGCACACAGAACCCCAAATAAAAGGAATCCAAAGAGTACCACACCAAGACACATCATAATTAAAATACCAAGAGCAAAAGACAAAGAGAGAATATTAAAAGCAGCAAGAGAAAAACAGTTCATTACCTACAAGGGAGCACCCATATGACTGTCAGCTGATTTCTCAACAGAAACAATGCAGGCCAGACAGGAGTGGCAAAAAATATTCAACGTGATGAACAGCAAGAACCTACAACCAAGAATAATCTATCCAGCAAAGCTATCATTCAGAATTGAAGGGCAGATAAAGAGCTTCACAGATAAGAAAAAGCTAAAGGAGTTCATCAACTCCAAACCAGTATTATATGAAATGCTGAAAGGTACTCTTTTAAAAGAGGAAGAAGAAAAAGGTAAAAGACAAAAAATTATGAACAACAAATACATATCTGTCAACAAGTGAATCTAAAAATTAAGTGAATTAAAAATTTGATCATCAGAATAAACTGATGAATATAATAGAATCAGGAGCACAGAAAGGGAGTAGACTGATAATTCTCAGGAGGACAAAAATCATAAAGCATCAAACACTTAAATTACAGCAGAAAGATTAAAGTTAGGTGAGGTAGATAAGTGATCAATCAAAGGACTTGTATGCATGCATATAAGCATAACCAGTGATCACAGACACTTGGGAGTTGGGGTATGCCTGGGAGGGAGGGGGGGCAATGGGGAGATATGTATAAAAAATTAATAAAAATTAATTTAAAAAAATAAAAAATAAATAAAAATGGGCAAAGGATAAAGGACATTCATAAAAGAGGAAGCCTAAAAAGAAAACATAAGAAGATGCCCAAAGCATTAATTAAAGCAAATTAACACATTTAGCCCTTGCTTGTTTTGCTCAGGGGATAGAGCATGGGTCTGTGAACTGAAGGGTCCCAAGTTCAATTCTGGCAAGGGCATGTACCTTGGTTGCAGGCTCCTCCTCCTCAGCCTGGGTGCTGGTCTGGGCATGTTCAGAAGGCAATCAATCAATGTGTTTCTCTCTCATCAATATTTCTCTCTGTCTTTCCCTCTCTCTAAAAAAAAATCAATGGAAAAAATATCCTCAGGTGAGGATTAAAAAACAAACAAACCACAAAATACATCTATGTGATATCTGCTTATATCTATTGGCCTGGAAAAATTGGAAAACTAAAACTTACCAAGTGTTGACAGAGCTGAGGTATTTTAGGAATCCTCATATTTTGCTCTAGGAGCATAGACAGGGCCATGCATTTGGGGAATAGTCAAGTAATATGCGGTTAAATTAAGTATATACAAAATTTGCTTGCGTGTGTGTATGTGTGTGTGTGTGTGTGTGTGTGTGTGTGTGTGTGTACAGGATTAGACAAAAGTAGGTTTACAGTTGTAAATTAAATTAATGCATGCCCAATGGTTCTACATATAATGGGGGTACAAATGAGGGAGGACTAAAACAAAAGCAGGAAAGTAGCTAAAGAAAATTCTGTAACTAGAGTAAGGATTTGGGAGTCTCAGATATGCAATGTTGAGGGACATACTAATAAATCATCTTTGTTTCTCTGTTTTGTAGCTAACACTTGGATGTCTCATTCTTATCACATGTCAGGCAAGCCTTGAAGAATTATAGGTTGGTATGTGTGATATTGATATTAAACAAACAGATAGCCAGATATTTCTCTGGCAAAGTTGGGTTTTTTTGCAAACAACAAAAAATTGCAATTTGGCCTGATTGGCATTGCTCAGTGGTTGAGCATCGTCTTGTCTTATGAACCAGAAAGTCACGGTTCGATTCCAATCAGGGCACATGCCCAGATTGCAGGCTCAATCCCCAGTGGGGGGCATGCAGGAGACAGCCAATCAATGATTCTCTCTCATCATTGATGTTTCTATCTCTCTCTCCCTCTTCCTTCCCCTCTGAAATCAATAAAATATATATATTAAAAATATTTTTTTCAATATTATTTTATTAATGTGTTACATGTATACATATCTTCCCATTGCCCCCTCTCCCAGGCATACCCTAACACCCCAGTGTCTTGTGTTCATTGGTTATGCTTATATGCATGCATACAAGTCCTTTGGTTGATCTCTTATCTACCCCACCTTTCCCTAACTTGCCTGCTATAATTTGACAGTCTGTTTGATACTTTACTGCCTCTGTATCTATCCTTTTGTTCATCAGTTTATAATGTTCTTTATTATCCATAAATGAGTGAGATCATGTGGTGTTTCTCCTTCACTGACTGGCTTATTTCACTTAGCATAAGGCTCTCCAGTTCCATCCAGGTTGCTGCAAATGGTAAGAATTCCTTCTTTTTTATGGCAGCATAGAATTCCATTGTGTAGATGTACCATAGTTTTCTGATCCACGCATCTGCTGACCGGCACCTAGGCTGTTTCCAAATTGTAGCTATTGTAAATTGTGCTGCTATGAACATAGGGGTGCATAAATCCTTTCTGATTGCTGTTTCTAGTTTCTTTGTGCACTGCTGGTGGGAATGCAAACTGGTGCAGCCACTGTGGAGAACAGTATGGAGTTTCCTCAAAAAACTAAAAATGGAACTCCTATTTGACCCAGTAAAAAATAAATGAAAGAATTGCAATTCAGGCCGAAATCGGTTTGGCTCAGTGGATAGAGCGTCGGCCTGCGGACTGAAAGGTCTTAGGTTCGATTCTGGTTAAGGGCATGTATCCTGGTTGCGGGCACATCCCCAGTAGGGGGCGTGCAGGACGCGGCTGATCAATGTCTCTCTTTATCGATGTTTCTAACTCTTTATCCCTCTCCCTTCCTCTCTGTAAAAAAATCAATAAAATATATTATTTTATAAAAAGTAAAAAAAAAAAAAAGAATTGCAATTCAGGACATGCAGTCTAATGGCAAGCAATGCCCAATCATGAGAAACAAAAGGGAGAAAATTCTCTTGTAGAGAATAGGAAATTGGGAGAGCTGAGATAAACTAATAAGTTATTGCTGTTGTGCTTCTCAGTCAACATAGAGTGTAATACCTCCTCCTACAGGCTCTCCATACTTCAATACAAACAAGGTTTCTGTCCATTAATCTTCAGAATGACCACACTCTGGCACAGTCGTGTCCTTCCTGATCATGATCTCCAAGGGAGGAAAAAGTCTAGGCATAAGGTTACTTGCTATAGTTTTACATACTATATGAATGATCCCAGGAATGAATATATAATAAAGTGAATATTACAAAATAAATAGGTGAAGTTGTTAAGATTTTAATAAGGAAAATAAAAGGGCTGCTATATTCAATATCATGTTCAGGATATTTTCAGAAAGCAGTCAAAACTAATTGAAAAGTTATGTCATTTCTCATAGTGAATCTTCTATTTTGACATAAAAGAAACTAGAGTTAATAGACATCTTGATTAGAGACAAGACATATTTGGGGCAATATTTTTGGTTGCGGTAACATTATTATTTATAGTCAATAAATGTCCTGATC
Source organism: Lasiurus cinereus (assembly GCA_011751065.1). Classification (NCBI taxonomy): domain Eukaryota; kingdom Metazoa; phylum Chordata; class Mammalia; order Chiroptera; family Vespertilionidae; genus Lasiurus; species Lasiurus cinereus. The sequence goes on from JAAGEH010000015.1 coordinate 955,254, forward strand.
AGATTAACTCAACGATACAGTTTCCAATGCAGGTCTTTTTTAATGAAATTTAACCAAAATATTTGTAAGTGTTTACTTTTAAGACTATTATGTAGATTCTTTTATGTTTTAGAAAAATCATATATTTGGGCACAATTTACCTGCCAAATGAACTCAATTTTTTTAAAAAACCTAAATATACATTACCTATATCTATATCTGTTAACAACTGAGAAGCAAAAACTTTACCTCTATCCATAAATTTATGCTCTTATGTTATTTATTGGATATTTGTAAAGCTGAGTCCCTTTTTCTCCACTAATTTATTCATAACCATACAAATTAAGCTAGTGACTTTAATTCTCAAGTCAGTTTAAGTCTATAAACACTTATTAACTACCTACTATACACAAAGCAACACACTTATCAGAATAATTCATCAGAAATATTTCGGCAGCAATATTTCAGAGCTATTTCCTCAGAGAAATGAATGGCTTGTGAGCATTAAAATTGCTACTTTACATACAATGGTATTTAGCCTGGGTAAGTTGATATTTACATATTAATCAAATGAAATGCACCATTCTTCAACAACTCCCCCCTCTTCTGGTTTATAGTCAAAAGAAACTATTTTCCATTTTTAAACTGGAGGGAGCATCATTTTTCCAGATGCTTGTTACAACTGTGTTCTTTTTATGTCCACATTCTCAACGTTATTTAAATTCTCTCATTTTACCTTCTTAATTAACTCCCCATCCATTTTATTCAGCACTGATTTTTGCTTTTCTCTGACTACATTTAATATTGATCATCTGTCATATATGTGTTTCATTGACTATTTATGATTATAAATTTTCACCAAGACTTACTTTTCCAGCCAGATAGTGATTTTCTAAGACATGGGGACCAGGACTGCTATTTCAATTTTTTTTTATTACTGTTGGGCATGCCATGAGAAGGCATGTGGCTTGATGGTTGAGTGTCAACCTATGAACCAGGAGGTCACTGTCTGAATCCCTTTTGGGGTTAAGGGGCATGCAGGAGGTAGCCAATCAATGAATCTCTCCTATCAGTGATGTTTCTATCTCTCTCTCCCTCTCCCTTCCACTCTGAAATCAATTATATATATGTAAATGTGAATTGACTGCTTGATAACCCTGCAGCAGTATCATCTGCAAATAAACTGTAAGCAACTAATATCCATATTAACTCTTTAAAATTTGGGAATAGCTATAATCAATCATTCAAAAATGCAGTAAAGTCTCAGAAATTCTAGCAGAGTCCAGGAATTATCCCAAAATATTTAAAAATTGAGCTTAAACATATTTTAAAAGATAGGCGCTTTCCTTATTTCTATTTCTACCATCAACACACATGAATGTGGGAAAAGTATTACCAGGAGCTTGCACCAAGAAAGAGATAGAAACGAAATGCAAACAGGATGCTACTCACTTGGCAATGGATATTTTTTTAATTTACCTACACACTCCCTCAAATTCATACACACACATTAGTTAGCAAGCTACTAAATAAGAAAGTTAAGTATTTTGGCCCAATTTATCATATATTCAGAATGTCTAAATTAAGAACTTGTACTGTCTGACTATGGAAGAAACTCATGGCTAGTCAAATAAAAAAAAAAATCTCCTGGGAAACTTAACTTAAAATTTCTCTCCTGAAGGAAAATGACCAAATCCTGCCTAATATCAGCCCCAGGGAAAGACTTCAGAACCAGGAAGAAGGATTTACAAATTCTTAAAATTGCTCTCTGTTTATACTTGAATTTTGGAGATTCAACAATTCCTTTAAATTCTGCTCAATGCCTTAACCAGAGTGTTTCCATATTGAAAGCATTAAGTGGAATCGCTTCTAGCTGGAAAATACAAACAAGTTTCAGTTATCTCAGTCACTAAGAACTAGAGAATAAGGCCCACCCCAACTGGTAAACAAGCAATTAGCCCAAGGATTTGTGCATTAGTTGAAAATAGTTAATGAACTTGCTAATCTTCACTGCCTGTTGAGGAATTAGCAGATTTCCCAGCTCCACAGATACATTCTGAGAGTTGGAAACTTTCAGTCAGGTTGTTTCAGCACTTCTGGATCCCATGAGTAAAAAAATATCACTAAATGGTCTTCAAGACACATAGAGAGAACATTCAATATTTTTTTAATATATATATTTTATTGATTTTTTACAGAGAGGAAGGAAGAGGGATAGAAAGTCAGAAACATCAATGAGAGAGAGACATCAGTCAGCTGCCTCTTGCACGCCCCCTACTGGGGATGTGCCCACAACCAAGGTACATGCCCTTGACCGGAATCGAACCTGGAATCTTTCAGTCCGAAGGCCGACGCTCTATCCACTGAGCCAAACCGGTTTCGGCGAGAACATTAAATATTAATAAGCATCTCAAAAGCCATACGCTGCCCAGTACATATAAACAATGAGGCCCTTCAAAACATTGGTTTAACAAAAATGTTTAAGTTTTCTCTTGGAGCTGATTTCTTAAAACTTCATGGTTTTACAAATTCCATGGAATAGCATATTATGGCTTCACCCCACAGGACATTCAGATTTGCTTAGATGTATTCACTATTCATGCCTAATACTTGGAAATGGGTTCATCTGCAACATTGGACTGGGAGACTGGATAATGTTTGGTGTCGGGCAAAAGAATAGAAAATGATTCTCTTTAAATGTTTTCAAGTTGTATACTTCCTTACCAATGTGGTAAAATAAGGTCTCACTTAGATGGCCCTTCTGGAAAATGTTGCATGTAGGTTTGTTGTTGAACTTCCACATATCTCTTTTCAACTCTAATTATTAGTTTATTTGAACAAGGCTTAGCTATGGTCAGTGGTGAAATGTGAAGGGCCAATTTCAACAGAGGTTTGAAGCCACCTCTGCTGAAAACTAGGCATGGACCCCTGTATAGGATGAGGGGTAAGAGGCAGGGTTTGCTCCTTGGAATTGAGAAAGAAAGATGTCACAGACAGGGCTAAAATACAGATGGAGGAGATGATGATGAAAGGAGGTAAGGACGGAGTAGCTAAGGGCAAGGAGCAAGCAGACACTAAAACAAAAAGTAAGATAGAGTAAGAACAGGGTCAGACCAAATTTGATGGTTGATTGGTACCTTTTATGAGAATGAAATACAGGAAGTAGAATGTGTGTACTATTTTCCTGCTAATGAGTATCCCCAGGCACTGTCAACTTACATTTAGGAATGTATTTCCTTGATCGCAAAAACAAATTGAGCAGAGAATGGGCGAGGCTGAATGTACTTCCATCTTTCCAGTTCACCTGGCACTAGCAGGCTCAAACACTAAACACCAAGAACTGTAGTGGAGAAATATTGGCTTATTTTATTATGAATGGTGTCACCCAGAAGACTGGGAGGCAAAACTCCTTGATGGCATGTAGGTTACAGATTACATAGGACAAAATCAAAAGACACCAGGGGTTAGAGATTTGGTGTTGTGCTGAGAGCTAATTGGTCAGAGGTTAGGTAAGGGTGGTAAATCATTTCTTCAGGTCTTGAGGTCTTTTCTGGAGTTCCTCTATCCAGCCTCAGGGCAAAATAGCCAGAGGTTGTTCCACCTTAGAGCTCAGGAACTAAAACATAATTTAGGTCAATATGTTATCTTTAGTTTGCCAGAGTTCTAGACCATGAAATCCTTAGTCAATTCCAGGCTACTGTCTTATAGTGCCTTGAGGGTTACTGGTTATTATGGGGAAAAAGGTAGGTCTCTGAGGGGTATAGTGAGAGAGAGACAGGATTTCTAGAACTAGGATTTAAAGCTGAATGCAATCAAAGTCATAAGGACCCCTGGTTTCATCCCCACAGCTAGACAAACATCACAAACTGCCTGTAAGTCAGCAGCACCTCAATGCATGAAAGACCCTATAAGCATTCATTTCCTTGATTATGGAACAGTTCAAAAAGGACCCTTGCCCCTTTGTTCATTTCAAAATAGATTCATTTGCATCTGAGAGATGTATTTATCAAATGGGCACAGATGATCCATCAGCTGATTCATGAGCTATTCAGGCAGCTAGGACCACATAAATATAGAGAATATTCAAATGAAGGTGACCTTTCTGTGCAGAAAGGTCCCTGTCCATTAAAACTTGTAAAAGTTGCCTTTGTCCCTTGATGGAATAACATGGTGGTTAAATAAGTGCTAGTCCATTTTGTTGAACTTTGAATTGAATATTCAAAATATTTACATAATGCATCTTAAAACTAAATTGAAATTTTCAAGATATATATATATATATATTTAAATTACACTCATTGTGTGAAATTAGAGGACATGGACAAAATGTTATTTTTGCTGGATAGTAAATGACCTTTTCATATAGTAATTTCAAAGAGTCACAATCAACAGAGATCTCTGGGGTTACCTTTTGTGCTTTTTACCAATGTTTCCCTGGTATTGTATTGGCAACTGTGTGAAGAGTATACATTGGTCTTTTTGAAAACAGGGAATAATAGAAATTATTTTCCCTATAAATAATGCATTACAAAGAAAACATAGCCCTTTTCATTATTATTTGTAAAGTACTTTATTTCAATCATTTTGGGACAATTGAACATACGTCATCTTTGTCTCTTTTTGTGATTATAAAAGTAATGTGTGTTTTTGTAAAAAATAAAAAGTTGAACAAGTTTAAAAATACAATCTCATTAGGCAGAAGCAATCATGATACTATTTTGGTACATTTCCTTTCACATGTATATTTTACAAAATTAAGACCACACTGTGCATATAATTTGTATTTTCTGCTCTTTAAAATTAACATTGTAGGGAGTGGAAGGATTGAACAAAAAAGAAAAAAAGAGAAAGAACTCATGATCCTGGGGGTTAAGAGAGTGGAGATGGGCGGGTAAATGGTGATGGAAAAAATAAAATCAAGATAAAAAGAAATTAACATTATAATAAGTTTCATCTTCATTCTACTCCTGATTTTAAAGGCTTCACAAAAACATATTATATGGTATATATGATTTATTTAAACATAAGCTTCTATGGACATTTAGATTGTTTCTGCTTTTCCCTACTATAATATGATAATCATCTTTGTGCATAAAACCATGGACAAAAAAAGGGGGCCACATGTCAACCTAACAGGCTCAGGGAAGGCCTGCAAGGCCATCTTACAAACAAAGTCCTAAAGTAACTACAAAGGATGGTCTGAAATTAAAATTTTAACTAAAAGCAGTTATAATGGGTAGTCACATCCCAGGCCAGAATCTTCCCTGACAAAAGTTACCTTAAGTTAAAGTTTACCTTAACTGAGCCTATCGTGTTTTTGCATCTAAAATAACATATCATTCAAATGTCAAAGTAATTTTCCTTTTCCAGACCCCCCAAAGCACAGGCATCACTCTGTGGAGACCACAAATCCCCTCATTGTTATTGAGTAAATTGTTGACTGTTAACTATCATGCACCCCTCCAAGTAAAAGAAGTAACTATCATTTTACTTTTTATCCAATCCCAGAGGTTTTCCCTTTTTGCTTTCCTTAATCTATATATACTAGAGCCTCGGTGCACAAAATTTGTGCAGCTGGGAGGGGGGTGTCTTTCAGCCCAGTCTGCTCCCTCTCCAATCTGGCAACCCTTGAGGAATGTCCGACTGCCTGTTTAGGCCCGATTTGCTTCTTCCTGCCAGCCTGATCACCCCCTAACCACTCCCCTGCCAGCCTGATTGATGCCTAACTGCTCTCCTGCCAGCCTGTTTGCCCCTAACTGCTTTCCTTTGCAGGCCTGGTCCCTGCCAACTGCCCTCCCCTGCTGGTCATCTTGTGGTAGCCATCTTGTGTCCACATGGGGGCAGGATCTTTTGAACACATCAGGGCAGTCATCTTGTGTGTTGGAGTGATGGTCAATCTGCATATTACTCTTTTATTAGATAGGACAGAGGCCTGGTGCACAGGTGGGGGCCAGCTGGTTTGCCCTGAAGGGTGTCCTGGATCAAGGTGTCCCTAGGGGCATGGGGTGGCCTGGGCAAGGGGCCTGTGGTGGTTTGCAGGCCGGCCATGCCCCTCCCCCCCCACCCCACCCCCTGTCGTGACCCAAGTGGAGGCCCTGGTATCTGGGATTATTTATCTTCTACAATTGAAACTTTGTAGTCTGGAGTGGAGCCAAGCCTTCTGCTTCCACAGCCATTGAGACTTTGTTGCCTTAAGTGGAGGCCTGGGCTGGCCAGAGTTTGGGGAAAGCTTGGCTTTCTCCATTGCCAGGGGCAACCCAAACCTCCTTCCTGCTCTCTCTGTGGCCATAGCCATCTTGGGCAGGTTAATTTGCATATTCACTCTGATTGGCTGGTGGCCGTGGCTGGTGGGTGTGGCTTGTGGGTATTTCAGAGGTATGTTCAATTTACATATTGTCTTTTATTAGATAGGATAGGTCTGGTGCATGAATTCGTGTACAGGTGGAGCCCCTTGGGGTGGCCTGCAAGGACTGGGCCCCATCTTGCACCTCCAGCCTCACAGCTCTGAAGCCCCACTTGGCACCCCTCCATGGCCTGATGCCATCTTCTCACCTTCTCCGCCATTCCACCTGAGGGTGGTAAATCTGAGCCAGGCCCCCTGCCTGGCTCCCTCAGTGCCTGGGAGCTGGGTGGTGTCCTCGCCACCCCCACCCCACCACCGGCACTGGTTGCAGTCTGCAGGGCGATCAGCAAGGTGATCAGGCCCCTGCTTGCACTACCTTGGCCTGGAGCTGCCTGCTCACCTGCTACACCATCCCACCATGGTTCTGCTCTCTTCTGGGGTTGGCAGTGCCTTCATTGCCGCCCACTACCAGCACCACATCACCATGTTCCACACTGCCCCCTGGTAATCAGTGCACATCATAGCCAGTGGTCGAACACCTGGTCAAACTCCCAAGGGGACAATTTGCTTTTATTATATAGGATGTTATACTTGACATCTAGTGTTTCACCTTGCACATAGTAGGTTCTCCAGAAATAACAAGAAGGTGATCTAATCAGTGTTGGGTTTGTAGCCTCCAAACACTATTATTTCAGTCCTTGGGATTGCTGTCATTGACTTTTATAAGGGTGAGGTTTTTTTTTATCCTTTTGTGGGCCTTTAGTTGCTTACAGTATAGGGCAGGATGCAACAAACACCACTATGAGGTAGATGGCCTAGACCTAGAGGTAGTTTATTTGATGTATTTTTCTGCCTTTTGGAGGGGGCTAGCACTATTATCCCACACACTTCAGCCACTATAGGATCCTATAATCTACACCCTGATGTTGCTGCCCCTTACCAAATCACCTGCAAAGACAAGAAGAAACACCAGAGGTTTTCCCTCCTTGCCTGTAAGATAGTGCTCAGGAAGAAATTTGTCTTTAGTGCTCAGAATTCAGAAACTTTCACAACAGGTTTATTTTATTTTATTTTATTCACCACTATAGGTGTACTCTGTTAGTGCATGGTTTGGTCTCTAAATAGTTGGCCATTTCTTATTGGCTAAACCTTGGAGATTTTGTAGAATGTTCTGAGGTCTCTGGTCTCCCTCTGAAGTTCTGGCTGCCCAGATAGTCACTTGAAGTACTTACTGGGTTAATCCTCCACTTTCTTAATTTTGTTGTGGCTCATCTCCATTTTGAATCAGTGCCTTACTCAGCCTGTGTTAATGGCCAAATAGTGAAGGACTGGGAGTTTTGGGGAGGCTTTTATTCTTGAACTTCCTTGAAAGGGTCTTTTTACCTTCCTGCTTATATTTTTTTTTAAATTTTTTAAAAATATATTTTATTGATTTTTTACAGAGAGGAAGGGAGAGAGATAGAAAGTCAGAAACATCAATGAGAGAGAGACATCGATCAGCCGCCTCCTGCACGCCCCACAGTGGAGATGTGCCCACAAGCAAGGTACATGCCCCCTGCCGGAATCGAACCTGGAACCTTTCAGTTTGCAAGCCGACGCTCTATCCACTGAGCCAAACCGGTCTCGGCCTTCCTGGTTATCTTGAACACATGGAGGAACAAGAGGATGAGCAAAGAATGGCATTGATTTGGGAGAAAAGGGTAAGGGATTGATGGGAACAGGGGCTTCAGGGAAAAGGGCACAGTGTGAGGAGAAGGTATATGCCAGACAACGACAGGAAAGTAGTTTAGAGGGTAGGGAGTCAAAGGGAAAGAAGAAAAGAGCTTGGATGGGGTCATCTCAATTTGCACCTGCCTCAGGATCTGCATAGAGAGGTGGCCTTCCTCTTCTTTCTCCCTTTGGTACTTAAGGTTGGGTTTTCCATAACTGCTAGGTGCTTGTGGTTTCCTGGTCACCCTTGCCATCTTAGTGCCCCCCAGTGATCTACCCCAGGTCTTTCAAACTTTCTCTATATGCCCCTCCTCAGAAAATTTAGGAGCCACACCCTTCAGCTTTGTTTGTTCAGCAAGGCTCTACTCTAGGCAATAGTAGCACTGGAGGGGCCCGGATAACACAGAGCATCATCCTGACATCTCCATGGGGGAGGAGAGAAGCTGGCAAGGCCAAGATGCTCTGGTGAAAGAAAGGGTGACTTTTCTTAGCAGCCCTAAAGAACCTTCCAAACTGACCTGCCACCCTCCTTATCTCCCTGTGTTAATTCTGGTAGGTTCCATGGCAGAGAGAGATGGGCTCTCCTCCAAACCTTTCCCCACAGCCATCAAATTCAGTGGCACATTCTGTTTTCTCTCACTTTTCACTTTTACCAAATTCTTTGTATGTCTGATCTCCAGTCCATCCATGGTAATGGGACCGTATTTGAGTCTATGTGGAGATACAAATCATCTCATTCCCCTTCCACAAATCCCCATACACACTTTGAAGACCATTTAATTATTGGCCACTCTCAGGGATCTTTTTCATTGCACCTCCTGTTCCCAGTGCCCACATAGCTCTCCTCAGTTTTCTCTTTTTCCAGTCTGAAATCACTGCCTTCAGTGAATAACCTTGCTCTGATGGATACCTTAGTTTATTTTATTTTTTTAAATATATTTTATTGATTTTTTACAGAGAGGAAGGGAGAGAAATAGAAAGTCAGAAACATTGATGAGAGAGAGACATCGATCAGCTGCCTCCTGCACGCCCCGCAGTGGAGATGTGGCCACAAGCAAGGTACATGCCCCCAACCGGAATCGAACCTGGGACCTTACAGTCCGCAGGCCAACGCTCTATCCACTGAGCCAAACCGGTCTCGGCCTTAGTTTATTTTAAATGTAGGGTTTTTGTTCACCTTTCTAGATGTACTCCACAGGCTTAGGTTTTAGCACTGTAGGATAGATGAGGCAGATACGCAAATGCTGCAAGTTGTGCTTGGTATCTTCATGTAGAAAATTACAACCTAAAACTGATGAATGCACCCAGGAAGGGGCTTGGCTTAACCTCTTCTCAACAAGTATCTTCACCCACAAGACACTTTTACTACCTTATTTTACTGCTGGCACTGTTAGCATCCCAACTCTTTTCCTTCCCCTAAGGCCTTCTGGAGAAACATCCCTTACCCTTCCTGGAGGTACACTGGTGGAATTCTTTTTTTATGAACAGTGATAACAAGCTTTCAGCTTCTTGGTGGAGACATTTTGTGATCAATTTCAATCAATTTATTTCCCTCGTTAGAGGGTCTCTCATCTGGGTTTTGTCCCTGTAGGAAAGAAATGACGGAGTTAACCATAAACCAGAGTGGCTGTTAATTAATGTCAGGCAAAAAAAATATTTCAGAGAAAAGAATATTATAAAAGCTAAAGAAGACATTTTATAAGAATAAAGTTGTCAATCAATAAAGAGGACAAAAAATCCTGAACACTTTGCTCCTAGTAGTAGATCTTCAAATTACACGAAACAAAAACTAACTGAACTGCAGGAGAAACAAACAAGTTCATAATCATACAGATTTCAATACCCTTCTCTAAAATAACTGAAAAAAATAAGTATAGTAGCCAGCAAGTCAGTAAAAGATATACTAAATTTTAACTACACTATCAATTAAATTAACCTAATTGATGCTTACAGAATAATCCCAATAACATCAGAATTCACATTATTTTCAAGTGAACATAGGACATTTATCAGAATAGATATAATATTTTAATCATAAAGCAAATCTCAATAAATTTAAAAGGATTCAAGTCATGCAAAGTTTATTCTCTGACCACAATTGAGTTAAATTGAAAATCAATAAGAAAAACATATCAGGAAAACCCCAAATAGTTTAAAAACAACATTATACTCTTAAATAACTCATGGGACAAAAAAAATTAAAGAGAAATTAGAATATATTTTTAATCAGAATGAAAACATAACATAACATAATTTAGGTGATGTGGCAAAAGGAATACTTACAGGGAAATTTATATTACAAAATGCTTATATTAGAAAAGAATTGCTTCAAATCAGTGATTTAAGCTCCTCCCTTAAATCTATAAAAAACAGCACTTTAACCCTCCAAAAAGTAGAGGCAAGAAAATAATAAAAAGCCAAAACAATATCAATGAAACAAACAAACAAAAACAAAAAAAAAACACAGAAAACGAATTGAGAAAAATCAATGAAACCAAAAGGGGATTCTTTAAGAACAACAAAATTGATAACCTTTAGTCAGACAAATGAGAAAAGGAGAAAAGACACAACTGATGTCAGAAACAAGAAAGGTGACAACACAACAAATTCTACGAATAATAAAATAAGAAAAATACTATGAATAAGATATACCAATAGGTGTGACAATTTGCATGAAATGGACAAAAATCTCTGAATGATACAAAATACCAGTGCCTAATTAAGAAAAAAAATCAATTCTAACCATACCTGAGTTTATACTAATGAGCTGACACATGGTGAGCTCCTAGATAGCTTCAGGAAGGAGGCCAGAGGAATCAACCATGTGATTAGAGGGTAGGAACTTCTAGCCCTAGCCTGGACTTTTGGGGAAAAGTGAGTGATTGGAGATTGGGTAAATCACCTATGGCCAGTGATGTAATCAATCATGCCTATATAATGGAATCTCCATAAAAAAATAAAAATAAAAATAAACAAAATGGTTTGGAGAACTTCCAGGCTGGCACACATGGAAAGGCTATGGAGGCTCCTTATCCCTTCCCCCATACCATGTACTACTCATCTCTTCCTTTTGGATCTTTCTGAACTATAAGCTTTATAATAACCCAGTAACACTATTAAAAGAAGGAGAAAGCCCTAGCTGGTTTGGTTCAGTGGATAGAGCATCAGCCCACAGACTGAAGGGTCCCAGGTTCGGTTCCGGTCAAGGGCATGTACCTAGGTTGGACGCTGTATCCCAGGCTCTGGTTGAGGCACATGTGGGAGGCAACAATTTGATGTGTCTTTCTCACATTGATGTTTATCTCTCTCTGTCTCTCCCCTTCCCTTCCTCAGGTGAGGATTAACAAATATTAAATAAAATGAAGAATTTTTTAAAAAGAGAAAGAGGATGGGAAGGAGAAGAAACATATAACTCAAATAGCCTTTTATATATTAATGAAATTGATCTTGTAGTTAAAGCTACTTCAGAGAGAACATTTCAGGCCCAGATGGCTTCATTAGTGAATTCAACCAATTCTTCACAAACCCTTCCAAAAAATAGAATAGGAGGAAACACTTTCAAACTTACTCTCTGAGGTCCATATTACTCTGAAATTAAAGCTAAAGACATCACAGGAAAATAAAACTACAGATCAATAGCCCTTAAGAATACTGTATAGGCACAAAAATTCTTGACAAAATACTAACAAACTGAGTCTAGCAACATATAAAAAAACCCGAGGGCCGGGGAACCAAAATCCAGTCGGGGGGGGGGGGACGTCCCTCAGCCCAGCCTTCACCCTCTCTAGTCTGGGACCCCTTGAGGGATGTGTGACTGCCCGGGCAGTTGGACATACCTCTCACAATCTAGGACTGCTGGCTCCCAACTGCTCACTGCCTGCCTTCCTGATTGCCCCTAACCGCTTCTGCCTGCCAGCTTGATCACCCCCAAACCATTCCCCTGCCAGCCTGATGGATGCCTAACTGCTCCCCTGCCAGCCTATTTGACCCTAACTGTCCTCCCCTGTGGGCCTGGTCACCCCTAACTGCCCTTCTCTGCAGGCCCGATCACCTCAAACTTCCCTCCTCTGCTGGCCTAGTCACCCTTAACTGCCCTCCACTGCAGGCCTGGTCCCTCCCAACTGCTCTCCCCTGCTGGCCATCTTGTGGTGGCCATCTTGTATCCACATGGGGCCAGAATCTTTGACCTCATGGGGGCAGTCATCTTGTGTGTTGGAGTGATGGCCAATCTGCATATTACTCTTTTATTAGATAGGATAGAGGCCTGATACATCAGTGGGGGCCAGCTGGTTTGCCCTGAAAGGTGTCCCGGATCAGGATGAGGGTTCCCTTGGGGCATGGAGCAGCCTGGGTGAGGGGCCTGTGGAGGTTTACAGGCCAGCCACATCCCCCAGTGACCCAAGCAGAGGCCCTGGTATCTGGGATTTATTTATCTTCTATAATTGAAACTTTGTAGCCTTAAGCAGAGGCCAAGGAAGGCCAGGGACACAGAAGCTTGGCTTCCCCCTTCACCAGGGGCAACTCTAGCTTTCTGCTCTCTCCAGCTCCATGGCTGCTGCCATTTATTTATCTTCTATAATTGAAACTTTGTAGCCTGGAGTGGAGGCCTGAGCCCACCAGGGTGTGTGGAAAGCTTGGCTTCCTCCATCACCTGGGAAACCCAAGCCTCCCTCCTGCTCTCTCTGTGACTGCAGCCATCTTGGTTGGGTCAATTTGCATATCCACTCCTCATTGGCTAGTGGCCATGGCTTGTGGGCGTGGCTTGTGGGTGTGATAGAGTTATGATTACTTCGTATATTACCTTTTTATTAGATAGGATTATACCACGTGACCAAGTGAAATTTTTTTGTTTACATTTTTATTTTTTATTAATGTTTTACATGTGTACATATCTTCCCATTGCCCTCCAAGACCCCACTCCCATGTATGCCCTCCCACCCCCCAGTGTCTTGCGTCCATTGGTTATGCTTATATGCATGCATACAAGTCCTTTGGTTGATCTCTTATCTACCCCACCTCTCCCTAACCTCCCCACTGTAATTTGACAGTCTGTTTGATGCTATATTGCCTCTATCTTTTTGTTCATCAGTTTATAATGTTCTTTATCATCCATAAATGAATGAGATCATGTGGTATTTTTCTTTCATTGACTGGCTTATTTCACTTAGCTTAATGTTCTCCAGTTCCATCCAGGTTGCTGCAAATTGTAACAAAGTTTCAATTATAGAAGATAAATAAATCCCAGATACCAGGGCCTCTTTTTTATGGCAGCATAGTATTCCATTGTGTAGATGTACCATAGTTTTCTGATCCAGTCATCTGCTGATGGGCACCTAGGCTGTTTCCAAAAATCTTAGCTATTGTGAATTATGCTGCTATGAACATAGGAATGCATATATCCTTTCTGAGTGGTATTTCTAGTTTCTTATGATATATTCCTAAAAGTGGGATTGCTGGGTCAAATGGGAGTTCCATTTTTAGTTTTTTGAGGAAACTCCATACTGTTCTCCACAGTGGCTGCACCAGTCTGCATTCCCACCAGCAATGCACGAGGGTTCCTTTTTCTCCACATCCTCATTGACACTTTTTGTTTATTGATTTGTTGACGATTGCCATTCTGACAGGTGTGAGATGAGATCGAATTGTTGATTTGATTTGCATCTCTCACATAATTGATGACTTTGAGCATGTTTTCATGTGTCTCTTGGCCTTTCTTCTGTCTTCTTTCAAAAATATTCTATTTAGATCCATTGCTCATTTTTTTATTGGATCATTTATCTTTCTTTTATTAAGTTGTATAAGTTGCCTGTAGATGTTGGAGATTAAACCTTTATCAGTGATAAGATTTGCAAATATGTTCTCCCATACAGTGTGCTTTCTTTTTTTTTATTTGAAAAATCTTTATTGTTCAGATAATTACAATTGTTCCTCTTTTTCCCCCCTATAGTTCCCCTCCATCTGGCTCCCACCCCTCCCTCTTCTCTTACCTCCCCCCACCATTGTCCTCATCCATAGGTGCTGAAAACCGAACATTGTCTCACTAATAGAAAGATGTGGAGAGGAAACCAGAAGGCTGGTAAACCTTAATTGCTGTGAATGGTCAGAGATAATCACTCACTGTTTAGTTGAAACATTGTTAGCTGAAGCAACCTCCACCTGTTTGTCTTATGTAAATTTCTGTTATTGGAATTTCCTGCCTAAAGGCTATTGTTGTATTCCATAGTCTTACTAAAAGAGATAGCAAGGCCAGAGCAGTGAGTAGTCTTCCCAGTAGAGGTAGGCTCCCACCTAGCCCAGCAATATTCCCAAATTAATACTTTTCTAGTCTCTTTTCATTTGTGTGTGGCCTCCTCCAGAACATGAACCCTGAACAGGAACCCCGAACCATGTGGGACATGAAAAGGGTTCCCACACATAGGTGAATGATTTTTTTTCCAGTTTCTCCCTACATCCCCCTCACTGCTTTCCCCCTGAGAATTGCCAGTCCACTCCCTTTCTATGCCCCTGATTCTATTATATTTACCAGTTTATTCTGTTCATCAGATTTTCAATTCACTTGATTTTTACATTCACTTGTTGATAGATATGTATTTGTTGTTCATAATTTTTACCTTTACCGTTTTCTTCTTCTTCCTCTTCTTAAAGAATATCTTTCAGCATTTCATTTAATACTGGTTTGGTGTTGATGAACTCCTTTAATTTTTTCTTATCTAAGAAGCACTTTATCTGACCTTCAATTCTGAATGATAGCTTTGCTGGGTAGAGGAATCTTGGTTGTAGGTTTTTGCTACTCATCACTTTGAATATTTCTTGCCACTCCTGTCTGGCCTGCATAGTTTCTGTTGAGAAATCAGCTGACAATTGTATGGGTACTCCCTTGTAGGTAACTAACTGTTTTTCTCTTGCTGCTTTTAATATTCTCTCTTTGTCTTTTGCCCTTGGTATTTTAATTATGATCTGTCTTGGTGTGGTCCTCTTTGGATTCCTTTTGTTTTGGGTTCTATGTGCTTCCTGAACTTTTAAGTCTATTTCTTTCACCAGGTGGGGGAAGTTTTCAGTCATTATTTCTTGTTCGCAGTATCTTGTTCTCTCTCTTCTTCTGGCACCCCCATAATTCTGATGTTGGTACACTTGAAGTTGTCCCAGAGGCTCCTTACACTATCTTAAAATTTTTGGTTTCTTTTTCCTTTTTGCTTTTCCAGTTGAGTGTTTTCTTCTTCTTTGTATTTCAAATCTTTGACTTGATTCTTGCATTCCTCTAGTCTGCTGTTTGGTCTCTGTATAATATTTTTTATTTCAGTCAGTGTATGTTTAATTTCTAGTTGGTCTTTTTTCATCTCCTCTTGGATCTCACTAAATTTATTCATCTTTTCTAGGAAATTCTTGAAAAACCTTTTAATTGTGGTTTTCAACTCTATATCTAGTTGTTTGTTTTCTTCCATTTGTTTTGTTTGTGATCTGTTCCTTTGTCTCTGCATTTTTGCTGCTTCCCTGAGTTGGTAGCTTTGTGTGTACAATATCACGTCATCTGCAAATAAGGACAGCTTTACTTCTTCCTTTCCAATTTGGATGCCTTTTATTTCTTCTTCTTGTCTAATTGCAATGGCTAATACTTCCAGCACTATGTTGAACAGGAGTGGTGAGAGTGGGCATCCCTGTCTTGTTCCTGTTCTTAGGGGAAATGGTTTTAGTTTTTGCCCATTGAGTATGATATTAGCTGTGGGTTTATCATATATGGCTTTCATTATGTTGAGGTATGATCCTTCTATTCCCATCTTATTGAGATTTTTTATCAAGAAAGGGCATTGGATTTTGTCAAATGCTTTTTCTGCATCAATTGATATGACTATGTGATTTTTATCTCCCAATTTGTTTATGTGATGTATAATGTTAATTGATTTGTGGATAGTGTATCATCCTTGCATTCCTGGGATAAATCCTACTTTTACCAAGTGAAATTTATCCCAAGCATGAAGCATTGGTTTAACATCCAAAAATCAGTGTAATATTCCATATTAATTTATTGAAGGGAGAAAAAGAACACACATAATTACCTTCATAGACATAGAAAGAGCATTTGACAAAATCCAACAACCTTGCATGATAAAAACACTCAACAAACTAGAAGTAGAAGGAAAGTTTCTCAACCCCATAAAAGCAGTGTAAAAAAACACCATAGCTAACATCCTATGTCCTATATAATAAAAGGCTAATATGAAAATTGACCAAATGGTAGAACTATCAGTGGAACAACTAGTTGCTATGATGCTCACTGACCACTAGGGGCAGATGCTCAATGCAGGAGCTTCCCCCAGTTGGCCAACGTGGGTGCCAAATCCCCCCACCCTCCCTCACCTTGTTCACCCCACAGGTCACCCCACAGATTGGCCCTGATCACTGGCCATGCCTAGGGACCCTACCCATGCATGAATTTCATGCACTGGACCTCTAGTTATATACATATTGGGGAAAGACTGAATGCTTTTTCTCTAAGATCAGGAACCAGATAAGGATTCCCACTCTCACCTATTATATTCAACAGGACAATTATCTGGCCTGAGTGACTCAATGGTTGATTATCGACCTATGAACCAGGAGGTCATGGCTTGATTCCAAATCAGGGCACATGCCTGAATTGCAGGCTTGATCCCCAGTGTGGGGCATGCAAGAGGTGGCCAATAGATGATTCTCTTTTATATTTGATGCTTAATATGTATATTAAAATCAGAAAAATTAGACAAAAAAAAGGAAAGAAATGAAAGGCATCCAGATTGGAAAGAGAAAAGTAAAACTGCCTTTATTTTCAGATGATGTGCTTCTCAAGCTGCCGCCTCAGCTCTGGAACTCAGAGTAAGTCCATCAGTGAGTAGCCCATGAGATTGCCCTTTAATAGGAATGCCTGGGTCTCTAGCAGCCCTCCATCTCACCTAGACAAAATCCCTGTTGGTTTTCACAGTCCCATGTTATGGGCCCCTGGGTTGGAGAGGCCAGTGTAGGGTGAGACCCCTCACTCCTCAGGTGTGACCTCTGTAACCAATATTATCCCTTCTGTTTCTTAAACTGCCACACTGGGTATGGGATCTGCCCATTCCATTTCTCTGTCCCTCCTACCAGTGGCTTCTTCTTTATATACGTACTTACTTATAGGAATACTGCTCAGTTAGTTTTCAGACAATTCTCACTGATGACTGTTCTGTAATATATTTGTAATTTTTACGTGTTTGTTGGAATAGGGGAGCACAACATTTACCTACTTCAATATATTGACTAAAAGTCTCCAGTAGGTCTTTATCACACATTTGATTACACTGAATTTTAGATCAAACAAAAGAGAAATCATATTTTTCAGCATTGGAAGAAAAAAATTCTTATTGCTTTATAACGATCAATTTCACTTCCCAAAGTTTTCTTTCAATCCTGTGAAGACATGAAGATATTTTGCAAAGCTAATCCTCCTGAGAAATATTGCATAAAATTACAGAGAGATAATGGTATTTGAATGAGGAGGGAAATGAAGAACTTAGCTCTAAACTTGCCTATTCAAGATATGATTACTACAGAAAAGTCGAATGGTGACAGACGCTACTTTGCTTTGAAAATGTGAATGCAAAGTAATGTTACTATTGGTGCTATTACTTTTATCATTGATTCCATCGAATATTTGAATTGCTTGTTTTAGCGGTCTGCCACTATATCAGCCTTAAAAAGTAGGCAAGCCGAGACTGGTTTGGCTCAGTGGATAGAGCTTCGGCCTGCAGACTGAAAGGGCCCAGGTTCGATTCCGGTCCGGGGCAAGTACCTTGCTTGTGGGCACATCTCCAGTGTGGGGCGTGCAGGAGGCGGCTGATCAATGTCTCTCTCTCATCGATGTTTCTGACTTTCTATCACTCTCCTTTCCTCTCGGTCAATAATATATATATATATATATATATATATATATATATATATATATATATATATATAGTAGGCAAGCTTGGAGGAGGGAACTAAGATGACAGCATAGATAAACACCTGTACTCGCTGCCTCCCACAACCACATCAAAATTACTACTAGGATGTGAGGGCGATCTGGCTGCAACATCTGTCACCTCCTTGATCGCCAGGGTTGATTCGGCTGATTTGGCTGGCTAGGCGGGTGTCCCCCTCCTCCCTCACCGATCCATGTGTGATCTGCAGCTGCGTGCTAAGTCGAAGAGGATGATCTTCCCCCCAGAGAAGAGGACTGGTCTTGGGTCAAAGGTGTACGAGTAGCTGAACTCCCGTGCTAGAACCTCCAAACAAATTCTCAAAATTACAACTAAAATACAAAATAACCACCATCCAAAACTGCTGGAAAGCTGGCTGAATAGAAGTCTTACAACTAGAGAAGTAAAGAAGAAAGCACACTGAGACTGGTAGGAGGAGGGGAGGCGTGGAACGGGCTGGTCCCGGGGTGCCACTTTTTTAATGGGGAGGGAAGGAGATTATCTCTGCAGAGGCCACCTGGAGGAGCAAAGGGTCCCAGCCCCACACCAGACCCCCAGCCCAGGATCCAGAGCTGGGAACTCGGGGGGCGGGGTGGGGTGGGGAGGGGGAGGAGCTTTCTCACAGACGGAGGGATCACTGTTCCTGTGCTGGGGCCTCCCTGGTCTCAGGCCTACTGGCAGCCTTTTCTGATTGCTCTGCCCTGGTGATTTCCTAGGGGTCCCCTCATTCAATTTACAACCCCACCCAAACTGCCTGCAGCGGCTTGACATAGTAATGTTGCCTGCCCTTCAAAATATCAAACAAGCTGCAGCTGAGTCAGGGAGCCCCAAACCTATCAATAAAACCACTTCACACCGGTTAGAATAGACATTATCAACAAGCGATAACAAGTGTTGGAAAAGTTGTGGAATAAAGGGAACCCTTATTCACTGCTGGTGGGATTGTAGACTAGCGCAACCACTATAAAAAGCAGTTTGGCTCAGCCTGTGTCGCTCAGTGGTTCAGCATCAACCTATGAACCAGGAGGTCACGGTTTGATTCCTGGTCAGGGCATGTGCCCGAGTTGTGGGCTCAATCTCAAGTAGGGGGCATGCAGGAGGCAGCTGATCAATAATTCTCTCTCATCATTAATGTTTCTATCTCTCTCCCTCTCCCTTCCTCTCTGAAATCAATAAGAAGCAGTCTGGAGATTCCTAGAAAAAATTAAGAATAGAGCTACCATACCAGCAATCCCTCTCATGGTATATACCCAAGAACCTCAAAATCATATATTTGCAAAGATATATGCACCCCTATGTTCATTGCAGCATTATTCACAGTGCCCAAGACATGGAAGCAATCAAAGTGTCCTGTGATAGAGGTCTGGATAAAGAAGATGTAGTACATATTCAAATGGAATACTACTCAGCCATAAAAAAGGATGAAATACTACCATTTGCAACAACATGGATAGACCTTGAGAATATTATGCTGAGTGAGTCAAAAAAAGTCAAATGAGTCAGTAAATAAAAGCTAAGAACCATATGATTTCACTCATATGTGGGATATAAAACTGAAACTCATGAACACAAATAGCAATGTGGTAGTTGCCAGAGGGAAAGGGGTGGGGGGTGACAGGAGATTTGACTTTGGGTGGTAGGTACACAGTGCAATATACAGATCTTGTAACATAGAAACCCACACCTGAAATCTATATGATCATGTTGACCAGTCACCCCAATAAATTTATTTTTTAAAAACCTTTAAAACTTTGAATCCAGTTGAACAGAAATGCATGTCTCATGTAAAAAGACATACATTTTTTAATTTATTTCTTTGCATTGAATTTATTGGGGTGACAATGTTTAATAACATTTTATAGGCTTTAGGTATGCAATTCTACAATATATCATCTGTATATTGTATTGTGTGTTTAGCAACCCAAGTCAAGTCTCCTTCCATTATCATTTAGTTCCTTTTTACCCTCTTCCACCTCTCCCCAGACCTCCTTTCCTCTGGCAATCACCATAAGATTGTCTGTGTCCATGAGTCTTTCTTTTTTTTTTTCTTTGCTCAAACTCTTCATCCTTCTCACCCAGCCCCCAACCACATTCCTTCTCACAGCTGTCAGTCTGTTCTATGTATCCATGAGTCTGACTCCATTTTGTTCATTAGATTCCACATAGAAGTGAAATCATAAGGTGCTTGTCTTTCTCTGGCTGGCTTATTTCACTTAGCATTATACTCTCCAGGTCCAAAAGATACCATTTCCTCCCCCCTCTTCCTCCTCCTTCTTCTTTCTCTCCTCCTCCTCCTCTTCCTCCTCCTCCTTCTCCTCCTCCTCCTCCTTCTTGCAGTTGAGTAGTATTCCATTGCATAAATGTACCAAAGTTGTTTTATCCACTCATGTACCGATGGGCATTTGAGCTGCTTCCAAATCTTGGCTGTTGTATGTAAAGCTCCAATGAATATAGAGGTGCATATACGTTTTCAAATTAGTGTTTTGGGTCTCTTTGGATATAATCCCAAAAGTGGAATTGCTGGGTCAGAAGGCAGTTCGGTTTTAAATTTTCTGAGATAACCCCATACTGCTTTCCACTGTGGCTGCAGCACTCTGAATTCCAATAAACAGTGCACAAGGATTCCCTTTTCTCCACATCCTGGACATTTGTTGTTTATTGATTTATTGATGATAGCCATTCTGACAGGTGTGAGGCGATATATCATTGCAGTTTTAACTTGCATTTCTCTGATGATTTAGTGACATTGAGAATTTTTTCATATGCCATTTAGTAAATGTGTTCTGATTTCCAGAATCTTGCCCTGTGCTCAGTATACCTGGCATTTTAGAGCTTGTCCGCTTTTTAAGGCTGATATAATGACAGACCACTAAAAACAAGCAAGGTGCCTGGTACCTTGCTAAGGATGCAAATATGTGTTGAATTCAATGGTAATAGCACCAATAATAATATAACTCTGCATTCATATTTTTCAAAGAAAAAAATATTCAAGATGGTTTGAGCCTCAGATCACATCAAGACTTTTTAAAGAAAAGTAATTTAGTTTTTAAAGTAGGTTAAAAAGTTCAAAATAGAAAAAATTTGAATGAGGTCCTGACATAAAAGTAGATAACATTTTGGGTTTTGTTGCATGAAAAGAATTATCAGACCTATACTTCAATAAACAATTCAATTTGTACTGACAAAAATAGCTATCACTGATTTCTGAAGTAGCGATTGCAAACTGTCAACTTTCTGACTATATCTGTTTCGAACACTAACTTTCCTTATCATAAAAAATCTCTTTTAAAATGGAGATAGAAACTATGTTTTTTTTCTCTATAATTTATTGAGTTCTTCAAAGAATAGCATTGATTCTTTTTTTAAAATATATTTTATTGATTTTTTACAGAGAAGAAGGGAGAGGGATAGAAAGTCAGAAACATCGATGAGAGAGAGACGTCGATCATCCGCCTCCTGCACGCCCCACAGTGGAGATGTGCCTGCAAGCAAGGTACATTCCCTTGACTGGAATCGAACCGGGGACCTTTCGGTCTGAAGGCTGATGCTCTATCCACTGAGCCAAACCGGTCTCGGCAGCATTGATTCTTTTAAAGATACTAAGTTGAAGCCCAGGTAAAGGTCCAGTCAAGATAATTCCAGGAAATAAGAAAAAAATTTACTTTTTTATTAAATGTATTGGGGTGACATTGGTTGATAAGCTCATATAGGTTTCAAGTATACATTTCTATGGTACATGATCTGTATATTGCATTGTGTGCCTACCACCCAAAGTTAAATAATATTTCATCACCCTATATTTGGCCCCCTTTACCTTTACTATCTCCTCACCCCCTTCCCTCTGGTTACCACCATATTGTTCTCTATGTCTCTGAGTTTCAGTTTTATATCCCACATATGAGTGACATCATATGGTTCTTAGCTTTTCTGATTGACTTATTTCAGTTATCATAATATTCTCAAGGCCCATCCATGTTGTTGCAAATGGCCCTATTTCATCCTTTTTATGGCTGAGTAGTATTCCATTGTGTATATGTACCATATCTTCTTTATCCAATCCTCTATCAAAGGCCACTTTGATTGTCTCCATGTGTTGGCCACTGTGACTAACACTATAATGAACATAAGGGTGCATATATCTTTGAGAATAAATGTTTTTGAGTTTTTGATGTAGATACTCAGAAGAGGGATTGCTAGGTCATATGGTAATTTTATTCTTTTTTTTTTTTTTTTTAGGGAAATGCCATACTGTTTTCCACAGTGGCTGTACCAGCAGTGAATGAAGGTTCCTTTTTATCCACAATCTCTCCAACACTTGTTATTACCTGTCTTATTGAAAATAGTCATTCTAACAGGTGTGAGGTGGTAACTCATTGTAGTTTTGATTTGCATTGTCCTAATAGCTAGTGAAGTTGAATATCTTTTCATACATCTGGCCATTTTTATGTCTTCTTGGTAGAGAGGTCTCTTTTCAGGTCCTCTACCCATTATTTTGTTTTGTTTTTTTAAAATAATAGCTTATTGATTTCTAGAGAGAGAGAAATGGAGAGAAAGAGAATAATTGTTAGGAGAGTACAACATCGATCAGCTGCCTCCTGCACACCCCTCTCAGGGATTGAGCCTGCAACCTGGGCATAGGTCTTTGACCAGGAATCAAACCAGAACCTTATTGTGCACAGGACAACGCACAACCAACCAAGTCACACTGACCAAGGCCATCCATTTTTTTGAATGGGATTGTTGTTTGGTGTTGAGTTGAATGAACTCTTTATATAGTTTGGATATTAACACCTTTTTGGAGCTGTTTTCTGCAAATATCAGTTGGTTGCCTTTTTGTTTTCTTGGTGATTTCTTTGGCTGTGCAGAAGCTTTTTGGTTTGATATAGTAACATTCATTTAGTTTTGCCTTTACTTACCTTGCTTTTGGGGTCAAATTCATAAAGATCAAGGTATATAAATTTAGTACCTATGTTTTCTTGTATATAATTTATTGTTTTAGATCTTATATTTAGATCTTTGATCCCTTTGTATTAATTTTTATACATGGGAACAAACTGTAATTTAGTTTCATTCTTTTGCATGTAGCTTTCCAATTTTCCCAGTACTATTTATTTTTTTAATTAAATCTTTATTATTCAGATTATTACATTTGTTTCTCTTTTTTCCCCTCCATAGCACCCCTCCACCCAGCTCCCACCCCTCCCTCTGCCCTTAGCTCCCTCCCATTGATCTCATCCATAGGTGTATGATTTTTGTCCAGTCTCTTCCTGTACACCCCTTACCCCTTCCCCCCTGAGAATTATCAGTCCACTCCCTTTCTGTGCTCCTGATTCTATTATATTCACCAGTTTATTCTGTTGATCAAATTTTTAATTCACTTAATTTTTAGATTCACTTGTTGATAGATATGTATTTGTTGTTCATAATTTTTTGGCTTTTACCTTTTTCTTCTTCCTCTTCTAAAAGAGTACCTTTCAGCATTTCATATAATACTGGTTTGGAGTTGATGAACTCCTTTACCTTTTTCTTATCTGTGAAGCTCTTTATCTGCCCTTCAATTCTGAATGATAGCTTTGCTGGATAGATTATACTTGGTTGTAGGTTCTTGCTATTCATCACGTTGAATATTTCTTGCCACTCCCGTCTGGCCTGCATCGTTTCTGTTGAGAAATCAGCTGACAGTCGTATGGGTGCTCCCTTGTAGGTAATACACTGTTTTTCTCTTGCTGCTTTTAATATTCTCTCTTTGTCTTTTGCTCTTGGCATTTCAATTATGATGTGTCTTGGTGTGGTCCTCTTTGGATTCCTTTTGTTTGGGGTTCTGTGTGCTTCATGGACTTGTAAGTCTATTTCTTTTACCAGATGTGGGAAGTTTTCAGTCATTATTTCTTTAAACAGGTTTTCAGTATCTTGCTCTCTCTCTTCTTCTGGCACCCCCACAATTCTGATGTTGGTACACTGAAAGCTGTCCCAGAGTCTCCTTACATTATGTTCACATTTTTGGATTCTTTTCTCTTCTTGCTTTTCCAGTTGAATGTTTTCTGCTTCTTTATATTTCAAATTTTTGACTTGATCCTTGCCTTTCTCTAGTCTTCTGTTAGGACTCTGTATAATATTTTTTATTTCAGTCAGTGTATGTTTAATTTCTATTTGGTCCTTTATCATCTTTAGTAGGACCTTTTCCATCTCTAGTTGGCTCTTTTGTATCGCTAGTTGGTCCTTTTTCATCTCCTCTTGGGTCTCACTAAATTTATCGAATTTTTCTAGCATATTCTTGAAAAACCTTGAAAGCGTGGTTTTGAACTCTATATCCAGTCGTTTTTTTTCTCCATTTCTTTTGTTTGTGATCCCTTCCCTTGTCTCGGCATTTTCACTATGCCGGGGAAACTTCTGTGTTGGATTCAGCCTTATGATACCAGATGCAAAACCGAAGAAGCCTCTGTTGAGCTTGGGAGGGTGGAGTCTCAGGGCTTAAAGGACCGCCTTGCCTTCCAGTTGGCCCCGCCCTCCACGGCCCCTGAGTCTCACGTGACTGATTAATCCCTGGAGCGGTCCTTGTGCGCGCGAGCACCCGCAGTGCCTCTAACCGCTGCCTTTCCAGCTCCCCTGAGCACTAGGACCACACGAGTCTAGGTCCCCAGGGTTTTGCCCGAAACAGGGGCTTAGTGGAGTCAGAAGTGGCACAGTTCGGAGGGTCTGTCTCCCGCCCACTCGCGAAAGCCAGCGGCACAATCAGCAATCTGTCCTGCGCGGAGCACCGTCCGCGTGCGAGACCGGACCTGATCTTCTGCGACTCCCCTAAATTTCCATGCACCTCTCCCTTTTCACAGTCCAAACTCCCCCGTATGAGTTTTGCTGGATCTGGGGTTTAGTGTCGTAAAATAAGGGGTTCAATGCCGTTGGGAGTCTCCGTTTCCCTCCCGCCAGAGAAAGCCAGCCAGGTACTCCAGCACCCGCTCTCTCAGCGCGCGCGTCTCCGTACCTCAGCTTTTTGCAGCTCCTCTGGGTCTCCGTGAGCCCCTTTCTTTCCTTCTAGCTGTAGAACTTACACTCAGCCAGCTTTCCTGTGGTTCTGAATGATGTCTGTTCTGTCTTTTAGTTGTAGTTTTGAAATTGTTGTGCGAGGCAGCAGTGTAGGTGTTTACCTATGCCGCCATCTTGGATTCCTATCCCAGTACTATTTATTGAAGAGGCTTTCTTTTCTCCATTTTGTATTTTTGGCTCCTTTGTCAAAAATCATTTGCCCATGTACATGTGGTTTTATTTCTGGGTTTTCAATTCTCTTCCATTGGTCTATGTATCTGTTTTTCTGTCAATACCATGAAGTTTTTATTATCGTAGCTCTGTAGTATAATTTGAAGTCAGGCAGTCCACTGATTTCCTATATACTAACAATAAAACTTCAGTAAAAAATTTATTTTGCAATTGCAATGAAAATAAAATACCAAGGAATAAACCTAAGAAAGATATGAAGGACCTATACACTGAAAACTACAAAGCATTGTTAAAAGAGATAGAAAAAGACACAATGAAATGGAAAGATATTCTGTATTCATAGATTGGAGTAATCAATATAGTTAAAATGGCCATGTTACCCAGAGCAATATAAAGATTTAATGCAATCCCCATCAAAATTCCAATGTCATTTTTTGTTCAGAACAAAAAAAAATCATCAGATTTGTATGGAACCTCAAAAGACCCCAAATAGCCAAAGCAATCCTGCCAATAAAAGAATGAAACCAAAAGTATCGTGCTACTTGACTTCAAATTATACTGTAGAGCAACAGTAATCAAAACAGCATGGATTGGCAGAAAATTTTATTGCTTATATTTTTCAGTCAAAATGTATAACAGTGTCAGTCTACATATGATTGCTTTGCAAAATAGTAACTAGGTTTTTAAAAAAATATTTAATCTCCAATTCCCTTCTTGAAGCAGATGGGAGGCCACTAAAATACCATATATGTAAAAATGCAAATACTTAGGGAGATGAAGAAATATGTCTTTTAACAGAAAGGCTAATTCGTCACACAGGAGATTTCTGTTTCCATAGGCCATATATACTGATATTCTCTGCCAGATGGCTCCTTGGATGTCAGCTAGCTAAATACACTCAATCCCTTAGAATGAAACTGTCTTTGGATAGACAATCAATGTAGAGCAACAAAATAGGCCCTTTCAGTTGAATAAACCTCACTTTAATAAGGCTCAGTACAGGAAGTCAAAACATCTGGATAAGAGATAGGTAACTATCCCCTGACAGCTGGATTACTTTTCTATGTGCTCGAATCAGGATCCTATTTCTAGCCCCAGTGGCTAGGATACTTTTGGATGGATCCCAATAAAGGACATTGTCATATGTTGTATCTAGGTCCACAAATATATCTCTTGTAGGTACCCATGATCAAGATAATGCACAAATGTTAGTGGTATAATGGCCAGTTTCTGAGTGCTGGCAACCCAATTTCCCACTATGCTTTAAAACCTGTACCTTCTTGACCCCTCACTGCCACAGTGTGCTGAGGAATTAATTAAACACTAGAGGCCCAATGCATGAAATCGTGCAAGAATAGGCCTTTCCCCCAGCTGCTAGCACTGGCTTCCCTCTGGCACCTGGGGCACAGGCTTCCCTCACAGCCCCTGCTTTGCCCCAAAGGTTGTTGGGAAGGACATGTGGAAGGATATCCAGTCTAATTAGCATATTGCACTTTTATTATTATATATTGAATTATAGGTGCAAATGAAGAATGAAGAAGTTAAGCTAAGAGATGTTGCTTTAATATAATAGGTCCAATGGTGTTTTTCCATAGTAAAGTGAGGTGACTGACAGAATTTAACATTTTCTTGTTTGTCTTTAACATTGAGTCATCACAATGATGAGGTTAATGCATCCAGAGATATAAAATGCCAGAGGCAATAAAAAATATTGACACCATGATGTCTTTTACATTGTTAAGCATTCTTAAAAACTATAGAGCTTGGTTGCAATAAACTTAATAATGAACAATGACATAAAATACTATCTTTATTTAACTATCTTTACTTCATTACCCAAGGTTCATTGAAAGAAAATAAAACCATAATTCAATTGTCTCTAGATGTAGAAACTAAGATCCAGGGAGGAGAAGGGGCTTGCCCAAGTTAATAGCAGAAATGAGACTGCAACCCAGACTTTTTTGGTCCCTAAACCAGTACTTCATAAGCCCTGCTGCATCCACAAGTCATCAAGCAGCACTTTCTCTTATTAAAGGTGAATGAATTCTAGCACATGGCTAATCAAAATTTATTGAGCCATCAAAGTCTGAAATAAAAAGTTCAGCTATATTTTCTTTTTAATGAAAGTATTAAGAACACCATTTGAGAGAGCATTGTTTATTTGCAATATCTCCTCCTGCTAAACTTGATTTAGTGTTAAAACAGATCTAATCTTATATAAATCTCAACAGCAAATAATTCAAGTTTCAAATCAGATAAGGTATGAATTCAACTTCTAGATTTGTGTTACTTTCTATAATTGACAATGTAGGCTTTGCTGCCATTTATACAGGGAATAGTGTGTCTCACTTGTAAACAAATAAATTTTTGAATTAAATACTTCTCAGTTCCCTTCTGCTTTGAAGTTTTTTTTAAAACCATCAGAATCCACAACTTCCTCAAATTCAAGCAGACATTTCTTTTTGTTTACTGAAGTGTGTGTTTTTTTAATTTCCATGTGGAGGTGGAAGAAATCCATAGAGTTTTGAAGTCTGAATTGTAACGGAAGTTATATATATTGAAATTCTAAACACTTAAAGATAATATTAGATATTTGGATGCTGCATGGCATATACTCACAACTTGTCTGATTTCCCAGGAGTTAAGGTAAAGAGAAAATTTCAATCATTTTTCTCATTCTTACTTCTGGTTTTTCATGTCAGCAAACATTTTCTGATTGCCCATTCTGAGCAAGGCGCAGTTATAGATCCAGAGATGAGATGTGGAGTTGGGGGGTTACAGGAGCAGGGCTGAACTGGTACAGGGATGACTGAACACTGCGTTTGTCCTCCTATCACTCTTGATCTATAAAGAGTATTAAGACAGGGACACATGTATCACTCAGGATGATCAAAGGACGGTGGAAGTATTCCAGGGCAAAGTTTCAAGAGGGCCTCCCAGAGGATAGGGGATGAAACATGGCCTTATAGGAATGGGAGAATTTCAGCAGGCATACCTGAGAGAGCTGGGAGCAAGAGAGTATGTGGAGGGAACAGCAACAGCAATGGTACAGAGGTGGAAAGAGCAGATAAGACTGGGGACTGGATAGAAACAAGGCTACATTGTTTGATTGTATTTGGTAGGATTCATTTATGTAGCAAAGCAAAGCCATATGGCTAGCTAATTAGAGTTACTCATTTCCATGCCCCTGTAGCATTAAAATAAGCTACAGGCAGCTCACAGTGCAAGACTGATTTTTGTTACTGTAATCCATCTAGTGGCAATGGCTTATGAACTATTGTTTAACGAAACCCCATTGGAAGTTTTTATCACAGTTAATAATGAGAACTGGGAGCTACAATGACCTGAGACAGGTGTAGAGCCTTCCTCTATGTCTGACAAGGTACCATAATTCGTGTTTGCTTGGAACCTTGCAAATTCAAGACAGAGCAGGCCAAGACAATTTGTTTCATTTTGATGGGCCCCATAAGAGTGCTGCGGGAACCCTAAGCTGCAAGCCTCTAAAATAACATTGATTGAAAATAAATAAAATAAAATAAATAAATAAAATAAATAATATTGACTGATTTCAGAATGTGCAAAGATAAAATCTGGAATTCTGAGGCTGGAAGCTGTAATTCTCTACAGTTGCTCTCTACCGGTGGTTCTCAACTTTTCTAATGCTGCAACCCTTTAACACAGTTCCTCCTATTGTGGTGACCCCCAACCATAAAATTATTTTCTTTTTTTTTAATTTAACAAATTTTTATTGTTCAGATTATTACAATTGTTCCTCTTTTTTCCCCACATAGCTCCCCTCCACTCGGTTCCCACCCCACCATCTACCCTTATCTCCCTCACACTGTCCTCCTCCATAGGTGTATGATTTTTGTCCAGTCTCTTCCTGAACCCCCACACCCCTTTCCCCCTAAGAATTGTCAGTACACTCCCTTTCTATGCCCCTGATTGTAATATATTCACCAGTATATTGTTCATCAGATGTTTAATTCACTTGATTTTTAGATTCACTTGTTGATAGATATATATTTGTTGTTCATAATTTTTATCTTTACCTTTTTCTTCTTCCTCTTCTTAAAGAGTACCTTTCAGCATTTCATATACTGCTTTGGTGTTGGTTAATTCCTTTAGTTTTTTTCTTATCTGTGAAGCTTTTTATCTGACCTTCAATTCTGGTAGAGAGCAACTGCTGGGTAGAGTAATCTTGGTTGTAAGTTCTTGCTATTCATCACTTTGAATATTTCTTGCCACTCCTGTCTGGCTTGCATAGTTTCTGTAGAGAAATCAGCTGACAATCTATAGGTGCTCCCTTGTAGGTAATTAACTGCTTTTAATATTCTCTCTTTGTCTTTTGCTCTTGGCATTTCAATTATGATGTGTCTTGGTGTGGTCCTCTTTGGATTCCTTTTGTTTTCGGGTTCTGTGTGCTTCCTGGACATGTAAGTCTATTTCTTTCACCAGGTAGAGGAAGTTTGCAGTCATTATTTCTTCAAATAAGTTTTCAGTATCTTGCTCTCTCTCTTCTTCTGGCACCCCCATAATTCTGATGTTGGTATGCTTGAGGTTGTCCCAGAGGCTCCTTACACTATCTTCATATTTTTGGATTCTTTTTGCTTTTTCAGTTGAGTGTTTTCTGCTTCTTTGTATTTCAAATCTTTGTCTTGATTCTTGCATTCCTCTAATCTGCTGTTAGGTCTCTATAATATTTTTTTATTTCAGTCAGTATATGTTTAATTTCTAGTTCGTCCTTTTTTATATCCTTGAGGGTCTCACTAAATTTATCCACCTTTTCTAGAAAATTCTTGAAAAACCTTATAACTGTGGTTTTGAACTCTATATTCAGTCGTTTGATTTCCTCCATTTATTTAATTTGTGATCCGTTTCTTCGTCTCCACATTTTTGCTGCTTCCCTGAGTTGGTAAAGTAGCTTTGTGTGCTAGTTGTTCTATATGGCCCAGTAGCTCCACCTCCCCAGTTCATTGAGGTGGACTCTCTTGGTGCACCCCTTTGTGGACTGTGTGTACAGCCTTGTTGTAGTTAAGTCTTGATTGTTGTTGGTATCACTGGGGGGAATTGACCTCCAAGCCAATTGGCTGTGAGGATCAGCTGTGTCTATGTCAGGAGAACTTCTGTGCTACAAACAACCTTATCAGACAAGACTTGAAAAAGCCTCTGTGCTCAGCTTGATTGGAGCAGAGTCTCAGGGTAGAGCAGACAGCCTTGACTTCCCATCAGCCCTGCCCTATAAGGCCTCTGGACTTCAGTATCCCTGAGTAATTTCTGCAGGCACCTCTGAGAAAAAGTGGCCCTCAAGTGCTGCCTGCTGCCAGACAGACCAGGTTTTCCCAGACTGAATCTGGGTATCCAGAGTCTCACTCGGAACTGGAGTCCAGTGCAGTCGGCAGCTTCCATCTCCCTCTCGCTTGAGAAAGCCAGCCATGGACTCAGCAGTTAGTCCTCTCTGCATGTGCATGCCTCTGGACTCTGCCTTTTGCAGCTCCCCTGAATCTCAGTGTGTCTTTCTCTTTTCCTGACAGTCTAGATTCCCCTCAAATGAGTCTGGGTTCCCAGAGTCTCACCCAGAACTGGAGTTCAGCACAGTTGGGAGATTCAGTCTCCCTCCCACTTGAGAAAGTCAGCCACGCACTCAGCTGCCAGTCCTCTCCACGCATGCGTCTCTGTACCTCAGTCTTTTGCAGCTCCTCTTAGTCTCCTACTTTTCTCTTTCCTTCTAGTTGTAGAAATTCCACTCAGCCAGCTTTCCTGTGGTTCTGGATGATGTCTGTTTTGTCTTTTAGTTGTAATTTTGAAATTGTTGTGTGAGGCAGCAGTTTAAGTGTTTACCTATGCCACCATCTTGGTTTTATCCATAAAATTATTTTCATTGCTACTTCATAACTGTAATTTTGCTATTGTTAATGAATCATTATGTAAATATCTGTGTTTTCAGATGGTCTTAGGTTCTACAGCAGTGACCCACAGGTTGAGAAACGCTAGCAGGGTTGCCTAAGACCATCAGAAAACATAGATATTTACATTATGATTCATAAGAGTAGCATAATTATAGGTATGAAGTAGCAATGAAAATAATTTTATGGTTGGGGGTCACCAAAACATGAGGAACTGTATTAAAGGGTTGTGGCATTATAAAAGTTGAGAACCACTGCAAATCTAAACAAACCCACAGACGCAAACTATAGAAAAATCAAAAGTCTATTTGATTAAATCTTTACAATAGTAATTTTTAAAAATCAATCCTTCCAGAAATTTTTATCTAATTTCCCACTAGGGTAATGAAAACGTTCTGAAAGCTTCTCTCTTCTACACATGAAACACAGCTACAAACCCCACAACAGGAAGGAACAGATCCAAGAAACTGCTTTCATCTTTATGCTGTTTCCTCACTAATACCATCAGAGTTTGTGATGATCACACATTGTGCATTTTACAGTAGTGGTCCAGATTGGTCACCACTTTCAGACCCTTGCACTTGGAATCAAAATAAAGGACCTAGGAGCAGAAACTTGATTCACAAAAGACAATTGCTCTTTCTTACTGTAAATATTGCCTCATGTTCATTGATTTATTTATTTTCATTCAACTAGTATGTGTTCTACCCCCGCAACATGAAGAATGGGCTATATACTTTAACTTAGATTTATTGAAGTATAATTTACATACCATAAAAGTCATCCTTCTTAGGATATAGCTCTATGATATTTGATGAATATGTAAATTGTGTAACTGTCACTACAATCAAGGTATAGAACATTTTCAGTACCCCTAAAAATTCCCTAGTGCCTCTGTGTAGTCAACCCCTACCAACATTCCCATCCCTTCACAACTAGTGATTTGTTTTCTTCTTGTAGAATGTTATGTAAATGGAATTACGCAGTATATAACCATTTGTCTCTGGCTTCTTTCACTTGGCATAATACATTTGAGATTCATCAGTGTAGTTTTGTGTACAAACAGTTCATTCCTGTTCATTGCTGTATAGTATTCCATTGTATAAATGTATCAAATGTGTTTATTATTTTATCTGGTAAACACCATTTGAGTTGTATCCAATTTTGAAATTTATGAATAAAGCCTTTAAAAGCATTCATACACAGAGA
Organism: Lasiurus cinereus; assembly: GCA_011751065.1. Lineage (NCBI taxonomy): Eukaryota > Metazoa > Chordata > Mammalia > Chiroptera > Vespertilionidae > Lasiurus > Lasiurus cinereus. Next base: position 987,581 of record JAAGEH010000015.1, read on the forward strand.
TGGTTTGGAAGTTTCTCACAAAACTAAACATATTCTTACCATGAAATCCAGCAATCACACTCCTTGGAATTTACCCAAAGGAGCTGAAAACTTGCAAATGGCTATTTATAGCAGCTTTATTGATAATTTCCAAAAACATAGAAGAAACCCCTATGTCCTTCTATAGGTGAATGGATAAACTACAGTGGCACATCCAAACAGTGGTACAATGAAATATTACTCAGTGCCAAAAAGAAATGAGCTATCAAGCTCTGAAAAGACATGGAGGAATCTTCAATGCATAGTGCTAAGTGAAAAAAAAACAAGCCAATCTCAAAAAGCCACATACTGTAAAAGGCAAAACAATGGAGACAGAAAAGGATCAGTGGTTACCAGAGATTCATGGGCAGGGAGGAATCAATAGATGAAGCAAAGGGGATATTAAGGGCAGTGAAACTATTCTGTATGGTACTGTAATGGTAAACACATATCATTATACATTTGTCAAAACTCAGAGAATGTACAACCCTAAGTGTAAACCCTAATGTAAAATATGGCCTTTATTTAATGATAATGTTTTAATATTGGCTTATCATTCATAACAAATGTGCCATGCTAATGCAAGATGTTAATAATAGGGAAAACTGTAAGGGGGCGGAGATATTTAAGACACATATGAGTACTCTGTACTTTGCATTCAATTTTCTATAAACCTAAATCTGCTCTAAAAATAAAGTCCATTATGTTAAAAATGCTATTTATTATTTAAAAAAATAAAACTCTTAGTAATAAGTTTAACAAATTATTTGCTACCCCTTTATGAAGAAAACTAGTGGCCTAGCGCATGGATTTGTGCACATTGAAAGAAAATTAATTAGAAGAAATGTTTTAATATCACTATTTGCCCTTCCTTTATAATAGAAGTGTCAGAGATAAAAAAAATAGTAAAATGTATATGAAAATAATACATAAATTTATTTTATTTTTTTATATATATTTTATTGATTTTTTTTACAGAGAGAAAGGGAGAGGAATAGACAGTTAGAAACATCGATGAGAGAGAGACATTGATCAGCTGCCTCCTGCACGCCCCCCACTGGGGATGTGCCCGCAACTAAGATACATGCCCTTGACCAGAATCAAACCCGGGACCTTTCAGTCCACAGGCCAATGCTCTATCCACTGAACCAAACCGGTTTCGGCAATACATAAATTTATTAATAAATAATAACATGATATAACAACAACAAAGACTTGATATAACAACAAAGACATGATATAAAAACAATAAAAACATGTTATAAAAACAACAAAAACATGATATAAAAACAACATTGAGCCGAGACCAGTGTGGCTCAGTGGATAGACCATCAGCCTGTGGACTGAAAGGTCTCGGGTTTGATTTTGGTCAAGGGCATGTACCTTGGTTTCTGGCACATTCTCGGTAGGGGGTGTGCAGGAGGCGGCTGTACCAGTTGGTTGGTTGGTCAGACAGTCGGACGGATGGATGGTCAGTCACTTAGCCTTTTATATATATAGATAGGTGGCCTGGTACACAGATTTGTGCACATTGAAAGGAAATTAATTAGAAGTAATATTTTAATATCGCTATTCGCCCTTTATAACAGAACTGTCAACCAAATTCACCATTAACAATGATAGATCAAAACACATGCAATTGGTGCCAGCAAGAGCTTTATATGTATTGTGCATGCCTCAGTCAATGTTTAGTTTTAAATTGCCAGTGCATGTCATATGTACTGGCTGGTCAGTCGGTCAGAAAGACATATAGTTGGTCACTTAGTCTTCCTATATAATAAAAGCCTTATATGCTAAGTGTCTGGTCAACCAGTCAGCTGTTCAACCAATCAAAGAATATATGCTAATGATATGCTAAGGCCACTCAACTGCTCACTATGATGTGCACTGACCACCAGGGGGCAGACAGTAGACCAGTCGACCAGTCGCTATGACATGCACTAACCACCAGGAGGGAGACACTTTGACTGGTAGGTTAGTTTGCTGCCAGGATCTGGCCCATCAGGACTGAGTAAGATGTGCCAGACACATCCTGGAACCCTCCCGTGACCCCTCCCTGGCTGGCCAACCTCCCACATCTCTCCCCAGGATTGATCATGCACCAGTGGGGTCCCTCGACCTGGCCTGCACCCTCTTGCAATCCAGGACTCCCCCGGGGGTGTCAGAGAGCCAGTTTCAGCCCGATCCAGCAGGCCAGGCCGAGGGGCCCCATTGGTGCATGAATTCGTGCACTGGGCCTCTAGTTTATATAGAGAGAGATGAAGAAAATTGTAAAACTATTAAAAACTCTTTTAGCCGAGACCAGTTTGGCTCAGTGGATAGAGCGTCAGCCTGTGGACTGAAAGGTCCCGGGTTTGATTCCAGTCGGAGCATGTACCTTGCTTGCGGGCACATCTCCAGTGTGGGGTGTGCAGGAGGCGGCTGATCGTTGTCTCTCTCTCATCGATGTTTCTGACTTTCTATCCCTCTCCCTTTCTCTCTGTGAAAAATAAATAAAATATATTAAAAAAAAACTCTTTTAAAGTACATAAATAAATGGAGAAACATATCATGATATTGGATATGAAGAGTCAGTTTTGTCCCAGATGGTTCTATATATTAAATGAAAATCAAATAAAATTCTCAAGATTTTTGTGGGGATTTTTGTTGTTGTTTTATTTTACTTTATTTTTGTGAAATACAACAAGCTAATTCTAAAATTTATGCTAAAAAGAGGGTCAAAAGTAGCCAAGACATTCCAAAAAAAAAATGATCCAGATAGAAGAATAAACTCTGCCAGATATCAAGATTCATAGTAATCAACAGAAATAATGTGCTATAAACACTGTGTGCTTATTATTCACTTCTGATAAAAACTAAGAAATAATGAAGTCATAGCTGGGTTGGCTCAGTGGACAGAGCATTGGCCTGGGGACCGAAGGGTCCTGGGTTCAATTCTGGTCAAGGGCACATACTTCGGACTGCAGGCTCCTCCCCGGGGCTCATGTGGGAGGCAACCAATCAATGTGTTTCTCTCACATTGATATTTCTCTCTGTATTTCCTTCTCTCTTCCACCCTCTCTAAAAATCAATGAAAACATATTTTCAGGTGAGGATTAAAAAAAGAAAGAAAGAAGAGAAATATTTAAGGAATTGTAAGATGAGAAAATTACTACCTGATGTGACATTAATAGCTAAAAATAATCATATTTTTGTGTTTCTTTTGCATTACATCTTCCCAATAGGAATAATTCAAGGGGGAAACTATAGTAATTAATACCCTGTGGTGTTCATTCATGAGTAGACAAATAGTTCATTAGAATGGGGTCCAAAATGCACACATACACAGTATCTTGAATGAAGATAGAGAAGGAATTACAGATCATTGAAGAAGATGGACTAGAATGCAAATGGTTCTTGAAGAACAGTTTATATTGGAAAAAGGGAAGAAAAGGAAAGAAATGCCTACCTCACACCATATAAAAATCACAAATGGACTGAAGACTTAAATGTAAAATACAAAACTATACAATATTTAGAAGACTTTATACAGTGATACAACTTTATGACCTCCGATTAGAGAAGCAAGTACAAAGCAATAAGAAAAATAATAATAAAATAAAACTACATTAAAATTAAAAACTTCTGTTCATTAAAAACATCTAAAAAGGTAACATATACAAACCACATTTTGAAATAAGACATTTAAGTACAGCATGCTAATCATTAATATCTAGAATACATAAAGAACTTCTAAAAATCAATAAAATTTATAACCGAAAAAAATTGGACAAAAGACGCATTTTGAAAGAAAGAAACTGCACAGTGTCCATAAACATATGCTTAGGACCATTTATATTTAATAAAGAAAATGTAAATTAAAATGAGATATATTTCATACCTATCAAATTGGCAATGGTAAAAAAAAAAGTGAGAGCATATTTGTTAACAATATATGGGACAGCAGGAACTTGCATCTACTGCTGGGAGTAATGGAACAAGTATTTTGGAAAAGTATGGCATTCCTTACTAAAATTGGCCTGCCTTTACTGTATAATCCAGCAATTATATTTCTTCGTGTGTGTTTTTTTTAAGTCTGAGAAAAAATAATACCAAGAAGAAGGGCTCCTAGTGGCTAATTGTGCTCAAATTAACACACACACACACACACACACACACACACACACACACACACACACAACATAGTAAGTCATTTCTAAACAGTAGCCTCTGACGCAAGCCCAGCTTCAAGAAAAATCCTGCACTAAACTTCCTGCCCCATGCATTGAATTGCCTGTTTCCATTGTGTTCCTGGCATCTGAGCCAAGCTTTATAAGAAATTCCTGGAATTCTATTTCAATCAGTAAGACTAAGACTTTCCCAGCACCCCTATCATATTTTGTTTAGTGTTGCCTGCTTATATGAATGGAACCATATCATGTGCTTTCTCCATAGTTCTCTTGTGACTTTCTTCTTTTGCTCATTATGTTTCTGAAATTTAGCTTTGCGAGGTACATGTAACTATAATTTATTTTTAAAGCCTTAACTTCCTTCACATGTTATCTCATTGTATGGATAAACGACAATTTATTAACTTTTTAAATAGACACTTGGGTAATTATTTCAGGTTTTTACACATTTCAAACAATTCTACACCGACTATTGTTTTATATGCCTCAAACTGCACATACAGTTTCTCTAAACTCTTAACAGATGGTTGTTGGTGCCAATTCGTTGCCAACAGGAATTCCCAATTTGAAATACAGTAAAGAAAGAAACTTCATGCAGTGCGTACAGCTCAGTTGTGATACAGCCCAGCAGTGAAAACAGCATGGCTCTGCAACAGCTCAATTGTGTTACAACTTAATTATAAAGCATCATGACTGTGGACCACCATTGCTGGGAAGTGACCCTCTCCTCTCCCTTGACCCTACCCAGCTAGACACTCTGATCTGCTCCAGTCCACCCTGCTCTGCCACAGTAAGCCTTCTTCAGTCCTAGGTAGAAAGGGAAAGTGCACTCCCACAGGGGGGAGCTGACTTAAGGAGAAGTCCCCACTTACAACCACATCAGTTTCTCTCTAGCTCCGTGGACTGATGGTGAGTGCTGAGCATCAGCCTGTTCCTAAACCACAAGCCAGAAACCTGGGAGGCAGCCTAGATGTCGCCATGGATACAAAGCTGTAACAACTGCCATATTGAATGTTTACCTTTTGCTAGACCCAGTGCTAGTTTATGTACATTTTGATGATTTTGTCCTGTTGATCTTATCTCCTTAATATTATATGAAACTTGTCACTGCATAGCTCCAGTCTTGTACAGTCCCTTGTCTGGACACTTGCAGCAACTTCATTCATTATTTTTTTTCAACCAATATTTATTGAGGCTCTATCGTGTGCTAGGCACTGTGCTGAGGATTCAATGGTATGCAAAAACATATCCAGTCCCTCCTCCTGTGAAACTTACATTAGAAGATACAAGGGTTAAGCCAGTTGTCCAACCCGTTCTCACATTACAGCCAGCCTTCTCTCTCTCAAATACAGGTCTAACCTTTCAGAGCACTGCCACGTAGCCTTTAGGATAAAGTCCAAACTTGTTAACTTGGTATTCAAGGATTCACAAGCCTTTCTCAATTTACTTTCCAAACTCAATATCCATCCCCCTTCCTAAGACAGATGTGGACACACATACACACACAAACATCCCTCCTTTCTGCTCCTAACATCCCATTAACTAGCGAGATTAGACCAAATCTGTGTTCTCCTAACATGTCATGCACTATTAAACTTGCAGAGTTCCTCTCTGAAAACTAGTCCTTGCGAGCTCTCCACATTCCAAAAGCTGGTGTCCCATAAAACAATGGAATTGAAAGTTAGAAGAAAGCCTTAGCTTCCTCTACCTTTAATTCCTTTCCTCCCTTCATGTGGTTAACTCTCACATAACTATACTTCAGGTCCCATGTAGATCTTCAATGTCCTCTCCACTCCAGGGCCTTTCCCTATAGCCCTCTGTAGCCCCCTACTGGATGAAGTACACCCATCCTTTCTGTGTCCTTCCTGGTCCCACTGTCAATGTTTACTACCTCTCTCCCCCTAAAGGCCCAGATCTTATCTGCTTTAATGACTACTCATCCCCAGTGTCTGCCACAGGGTTGACTAAATGAGTGAATAGCTGAATGGATAAATGGCTAAATCTTTGAGGAAAAAAAAAAGAAAAAGAAAAGAAAGCATCCCTAACTGAAAAGATGGATATACCATGTCCCATTTGATAGACAATATTGTTAAAATTTCAAATCTCTTCAATTGATTTGTAGATTCAAAGTAATCACAATAAATATCCGAGAAAACTTTCTAGTAGTTATATTAAATGTCAAAAACACAAATTTTAAAATTTATGTACATAAATAAAGAAACTAGAATAGCCACACACAAAAGTAGATAAAAATAACGAAGTCTAAGGACTGACATTATCTGATTTCAGGGGGCCATGGAACATATACCCAGATAGACTATATCCTGGGCCCTAAGACAAACCTCCACAAATTTAAAAGAATTAAAGTCATATAGAGTGTATTCTCTGACAAAAATGGAATCAAACCAGATATCAATAACAGAAAGATAACAGGGAAATCTATGAACACAGAAACTAAATGACAAACTTAAAAATTTTTTCTTTAAAAATATTTTTTAAATTGTTGACATTATTTCAGATGTCTCCCAATCCCCTTTCCTCTTTGTCCAGCTCCACCCAGGGTCCACCACCCATCCCCTGGCCTTTACAACTCTGTTGTCTGTGTCCATAAGCCATATATATATGCAAGAGTAGGCCTTCCTTCCCCCGGCTGTTGGCACCGGCTTCCCTCTGGCACCCTGGAACTGGGCTTCCCTCACAGCCCTGGCTTCACCTGGAAAGTCGTCCAGAAGGATATCCAGTCTTATTAGCATATTATGCTTTTATTATTGTAGATATTAGAGGTCCAGTGCATGAATTCATGCACCAGTGGGGACCCTCAGTCTGGCCTGCAGGATCAAGCCAAAACTGGCTCTCCAACATTCCTCAAGGGGTCCTGGATTATGAGAGGGTACAGGCAAGAGGGACCCCACCAGTGCATGATTAGGGCTGGAGAGAGATGCGGGAGGTTAGCCAGCCAGAGAGGGACCATGGGAGAGCTCTAGGGCATGTCCAATTCATCTTGCTCAGTCCTGATTGGCCGAACCCCCAGCATCAAGCTAACCTACCAGTCAGATCATCTGCCCTTTGGTGGGCAGTGCATGTCATAGCAAGCAGTTGAGCAGCCTTAGCATATCATTAGCATATTACACTTTGATTGGTTGAATGGATGAACAGATATGACTGGACAGTTAACACATTAGGCTTTTATTATATATACTAGTAGCCCAGTGCATGAAACTCGTACATGGGGGGTTGCCCCTCAGCCTGGCATACACCCTCTCCAATCTGGGACCCCTTGGGGGATGTCCGACTGCCGGTTTAGGCCCGATCCCTGGGACATCCCTCTCACAATCCTGGACCACTGGCTCCTAATCACTCACCTCCTTGCCTGCCTGGTGGCTCCTAACTGCCAGCCTCCTGCCAGCATGATCTCCCCTCTCTGCCTCTGCATGCTGGCCTGATTGCCCCAACTGCTCCTTCCCTGCCGACCTGATTGCTCCTAACTGCCTCCCCACCAGCCTGGCCACCCCCAACTGTGCCCCTGCTGGCCTGGTGGCCCCCCAACTGACCCCCTGCCAACCTGCTCACCCCCAACCACCCCCTGCCAGCCTGCTCACCCCTTAATGCCCCCTGCTGGCCTGCTTGCCCCCAATTGCCCCTCTGCCAGCCTGCTCAACTCCAACTGCCATCCCCTCCTGACCTGATCGCCCCTAACCACCTCTGCTTCAGCCCCACCACCATGGCTTTGTCTAGAAGGTCTCCCAGTCTAATTAGAAAATTACCCTTTTATTAGTATAGAGGCCTGGTGCACAGGTGGGGCCAAATGGTCTGCCCTGAAGAGGGTCCCGGATCCAGGAGGAGAGTTTTGGGGGCGGGGCAAGGCCAACCTAGGCAAGGGGCCTGGGGCAGTTTGCAGGCCAGCCACAGCCCCATTGGGGTGGGGTCCCTACTAGGGGGCATGGCCAGCCTGAGTGAAGAGCTGTGGGCCATTTGCAGGCTGGCCACGCCCCCATCAGGTTGAGGGTCTTCACTGGGGAGTGGTAGGCCTGGGTGAGGGGCTGAGGGCCATTGGGGGGGGGTGGTTTGCAGGCCTGCCAAGCCCCTGGCTTGTTCCTGAAGTACATCAGAAGGTCTCCAGAAGATCTCCTGGTCTAATTAGCATATTACTCATATGTATATGTGTGTATATTTATATATGTATGTATATGTATATATATGTATATATGTATATATACATATATATATATAATTATTTGATTACTCTCTTCACCTTCTTTTATCTAGTCTTCCTTACCCCGCATCTCCTCTGATATTGTCAGTCTGATGCAGCTTGTTTTGCTCATTAGATTCCACATATAAGTGAGGTTATTTGGTAAATATCTTTCTCTTAATGGCTTATTTCACTTAGCATAATAATCTCGAGGTCCATCCATGCTGCTGCAAAGGATAAGAGTTCCTTCATTTTTACTTCCCCATAATTGATCCATGGATCAAAAACGATGTTTCACAAGTCAACAAACAACAAGTGTTGGTGAGGATGTGAAGAAAAAGGAACCCTTGTGCACTGTTGGTGGGAATGCAGACTGGTACAGCCACTGTGGAGAACAGTATGGAGTTTTCTTAAAAAACTAAAAATGGATCTCCCATTTGACCCAGCAATCCCACTCTTAGGAATTTATCCTAAGAAATTACAAACACCAATCAGAAAGGATTTATGCACCCCTATGTTCATAGCCGCACAATTTACAACAGCTACAATTTGGAAACAGCCTAAGTGCCCGTCAGCAGATGAGTGGATCAGAAAACTGGTACATCTACACAATGGAATTCTATGCTGCCATTAAAAAGAAGGAACTCTTACCATTTGCAGCAACCTGGATGGAACTGGAGAGCCTTATGCTTAGTGAAATAAGCCAGCCAATGAAGGAGAAACACCACATGATCTCACTCATTTGTGGATAATAGAGAACATTGTAAACTGATGAACAAAAGGATAGATACAGAGGCAGTAAAGCATCAAACAGACTGTGAAATTATAGTAGGAAGATTAAGGAGAGGTGGGGTAGATAAGAGGTCAATCAAAGGACTTGTATCTATACATATAAACATAACCAATGAACATAGACACTGGGAGGTTGGGGAATGCCTGGGAGTGGGGGGGGGAATGGGGAGATATGTATACATGTAACACAATAAATAAAAAGGATGTTTCAGGTAAATTAAAAACATAAACCTAACTGAAGTGAAAATACAACATACCAAAATCAGTGAGACACAAATGAAACAGTGCTTAGAGAGTAATTTATTCACTAAATGCATATGAAAAAAAAAAAGGAAAATTGTCAAATCAATAAAGTTAACTCCCACTTTGGGAATGTAGAAAAAAAGTGAAATAAACAACAAGGCAGCAGAAGGAAGGAAATAATGAGGAGGAGTAAATGATCACATTGAATACAGAATAAAAGAAAAAATGGTTTCATGCAAAGATCAATAAAATTGACAAACTCCTAGAAAACTGACAAACATGAAATATAAACACAAAATATAACTGATCAACATCAGGAACAAAACAGGGAATATCATAACAGACCCTACAGACATCAAAATGATAATAAGGGCCGACTACAGAAAACTCTGTACACATTTGATAAATTTATTTTATTTTTTTAATAAATCGTTATTGTTCAGGATATTACAATTGTTCCTTTTTTTCCCCCAAAGCTTTCCTCCACTCGGTTCCAACCCCACCCTCTGACCTTACCTCCCCCCATTGTCCTCATCCATAGGTGTATGATTTTTGTCCAGTCTCTTCCCACACCCCCACACCCCTTTCTCCCTGAGAATTGTCAGTCCACTCCCTTTCTATGCCCCTGATTCTATTATGTTCACCAGTTTATTATGTCATCAGATTTTTAATTCACTGAATTTTTAGATTCAATTGTTGATAGATATGTATTTGTTGTTCATGATTTTTAATCTTTACCTTTTTCTTCTTTCTCTTCTTAAAGAATACTTTTCAGCTTTTCATATAATACTGGTTTGGTATTAATGAACTCCTTTAGCTTTTTCTTATCTGTGAAGCTCTTTATCTGACCTTCAATTCTGAATGATAGCTTTGCTGGGTAATCTTGGTTGTAGGTTCTTGCTATTCATCACTTTAAATATTTCTTGCCACTCCCATCTGGCCTGCATAGTTTCTGTTGAGAAATCAGCTGACAATCATATGGATGGTCCCTTGTAGGTAATTAACTGTTTTTCTCTTGCTGCTTTTATTATTCTTTATTTGCTTTTGCTCTTGCCATTTTAATTATGTTGTGTGGTCCTCTTTGGATTCCTTTTGTTTGAGGTTCTGTGCGCTTCCTGGACTTGTAAGTCTATTTCTTTCACCAGGTGGGGGGAAGTTTTCAGTCATTATTTCTTCAAATAGATTTTCAGTATCTTGCTCTCTCTTTTTCTGGCACCCCCACAATTCTGATGTTGGTATGCTTGAAGTTGTCCCAGAGGTTCCTTACACTATCTTCACTATCTTCACATTTTTTAATTCCTTTTTTCTTTTGCTTTTCCAGTAGAGTGTTTTCTACTTTGTTGTATTTCAAATCTTTAATTTGATACTTGAGGTCCTCCAGTCTGCTGTTAGGTCTCTGTATAATATTTCTTTTTTATTTCAGTCAGTGTATGTTTAATTTCTAATTGGTCCTTTTTCATCTCCACTTGTGACTCACTAAATTTATCCATATTTTCTAGGATAAATTTATAACCATGGGTTTGAACTCTAAATCCAGTCATTTGTTTTTCTTCATTTCTTTAATTTGTGATCTGTTCCTTTGTCTCCACATTTTTGCTCCTTCCCTCAGTTGGTGGAGTAGCTTTGTGTGCTAGTTGTTCTATATGTCCCGTAGCTCCGCCTCCCCAGTTACCTGAGGTTGACACTCTTGATGCACCCCTTTGTGGACTATATGTACAGCCTTGTTGTAGTTAAGTCTTGATTGTTGTTGGTATCACTGGGGGGCATTGACCTCCAGGCCAATTGGCTGTGGGGATCACCTGTGTCTATGCTGGGAGAATGTCTGTGCTGGAGTCAGCCTTATGAGACAAGACTTGCAAAATTGCAAAAGACTCTGTGCTTAGCTTAGATGGGACAGAGTCTCAGGGCTGAGCAGACAGCCTTGGATTCCCATCATCCCTGCCCTATGAGGTCCCTGAGTCTTAGTGTACCTTGGTAATCGCTGCAGCCCTCTCTGGAAGCACTTGCATGCACCTCCAGACCTCGGCCTTTCCCCTGAGTTTCCATATGTTCCGGGGACCCCTATGAGTCTGAGTCCCCAAGGTCCCCAAAACTGGGGTTCAGTGCAGTTGGAACTGGAGTTCAGTGCCCTCAAGAGATTCTGTCTTCCTCCCACTAGAGAAAGCCAGCGGCACAATCAGCAGTCAGTCCTCTCTGTGTGTACTGCATGCATGCTGCAGAGCTCTTTCTATCGCAGCTCCCCTGAGTTTCCATGCACTTCTCCCTTTTACCAACAGTCCAGACTCCCCTTGTATGAGTCTCGCCTGGAACTAGGGTTCAGTGCAGTCAGGAGTTTCTGTCTCCCTCCCGCTAGAGGAAGCCTGCCAGGCACTCTGTTGTCCGTCTTCTCCACACGCATGTCTCTGTACCTCAGCTCTTTTTAGCTCCTCTGAGTCTCTGTGAGCCTCTCTCTTTCCTTTTAGTTGTAGAATTTCCACTCATGAAGCTTTCCTGTGGTTCTGGATGATGTCCGTTCTGTCTTTTAGTTGTAGTTTTGAAATTGTTGTGCGAGGCAGCAGTTTAGGTGTTCACCTATGCCAACATCTTAGTTTCTCCTCCATTTGGTAATTTTAGACAAAATGTACAAGTTCTGTGAAAAACACAAAAACAAGTTATTTGAAAAACAAATTCTCATTCAATATAAAACATAATTTGAGTAGTCCTATAACTATTAAATAAATTAAATTCATAATTTAAAATCTCCCCCAAAATAAAAATACAAACATTTAAAGATTTTGCATCAATTCTATACAATATCTTCCAGAAATTAGAAGAGAAAAAATACTTTTTGATTAACTTTATGAAACTAATGTTACCATGATATAAAAAAGAGACATTATTAAAAAAACTTCAGACCAGTATCCTTCATGAGCAGAAACATAAAAGTCCTTAACAAAATAATAGCAGATTGAATCCTATAAACATATTATAAGAATAATACAATGTGACTAAGTGGGAAGACAGTGAACCTATGAATGAGAAAGGGAAGGAGAGGAAGACATGGGAGATGGGAGAGACATAATACCATATCCTATAAGTCAAGGGAAAACACTCAGGAGAGGAGGTGTTATTCAGATTCACTGACTATTGCAGAGTAGTCAAGGAAGGTGAGAAAGGGAATATTGCTGATTGACAAAGATGTCACTGATGGCATTAGTAACAGCAATACATATATATATATATGCCTAAACAACCATTACAACCAGACAACTGGATTACTGGATGACCAGACAACTGCCTGGTAGCTATAGCTATGACACACATTGACTCCCACAGCCAACCTCCTGCAGCCCTCCAACCTCCCATGATCCTTCTAGCCAGCCGGCCCCAATAAATTGCAGGTCAGGCCAAGGGACCCCACCCATACATGAATTCATGCACCAGGTTTGTAGAATACAATAAATGATATGAGAAGTGTTGGAAAGAAAAGCCCGATTGCAATGAGAGGGGAGTGAGTAAGTAGGAGTGGCTTCAGGCTAATTTAATTGTTAGAATTGGCCCCTTGAAAAGTTAAAACTAACAATGATCAAGTTAAATTCATACCGCATGATCAGTATTTGATGATATAGTGTTGCAAAATCATTATTAATTACAATGTTGATATCATTACAAAATGATGATTCATATATCTCAGAGGAAATTAAGGCAATGCATATTGGGACCTGGATTCTGTTAAGGCCTTGAAAAGGATAAAAACCTAAAGAGGCTCACACAAATATGCCAAATTGATTTTGGTCAAACGTGCAAAATAAATCCAATGGAGGAAGGGCAGCTTTTTCAACAAATGGTATTGAAGCATTTGGACATCCACAGGAGAAAAAGGAACAAACCTGCAGGAGAGGGCAGTTAGGGGTGACCAGGCCAGCAGGGAAGGGTAGTTAGGCATCAATCAAGCTGGCAGGGGAGTGGTTAGGGGGTGATCAGGCTGGCAGGCAGAAGTGGTTAGGGGCAATAAGAAAGGCAGGCAGGTGACCAGTTAGGAGCCAGCAGTCTTAGATTGTGAGAGGGATGTCTGACTTCCTGTCCTAAACAGGCAGTCGGACATCCCTCATGGGGTCTCAGATTGGAGAGGGAGCAGGCTGGGCTGAAGGACACCCTCCCCTATCCCCCGTGCATGAATGTCATGCACCGGGCCTCTAGTGTACATATAAAAGGGTATTCAACCATTCTAGTCATATGAGAGATGCCTAAACATTACAAGAAACCATTTCACATCTAGCAAGTTGGCAAAAATTTTAAGGTCTTATAATTTCATGTGTTGGAGAGGAAATGGGACACTTGTCTTATACACTGCTGGTAGTGTGCAATTTAGAGCAAACGCCTTAGGAAGCAAATTGGCAACACCTGGTAAAGTTAAAGATGCATACATTCTTCAATCCAACAATTTCACTTCAAGATCTAAAACTAGATAGTGATTTGAGATATTTTTTGGTCATGAGTCATACTATGAAATAATTTTAACACAACATATATTTATAATTGAAGCAAACGTTTTCTGCAAGACTTTTTATCCTGAATTCAAAGCCCTGTGATAACTTCTATTTTATTCAACTTCATTTTTAACGCTCAGCATGATGAATTAAATTGATTTCATGATTCACTAATGCAGTTGTTTTCCATCTTGGCTGCATATTACAATCATCTGGGGAGCTTTTAAATATCCGTTGCCAAGACCACAACCCAAACAAATTAGAGTATCTGGGGAGTGTGTTTTTAAAGTTCCCAGGTGACTCCAATGTGTAGCCAAAATTGAGAATCTCTACATTAATGGGTCACAACATGAAGTCTGAAAAACACTGCTGTAACTTAGTTAATACTATTTTGCCATTGTTAATTTTTTGGTTTTAATTATTGTACTACGGTTATGTGATATTAATATTGGGAGAGGCTTGGTGAATGATATATGGGAACTCTGTACTACTTTTATAACTTTTCTGTAAGTCCAAAATTATTTCAAAATAAAATTTTTAAAAATAAAAAAAAATATGGGCTCAGAGAAAATATTGCACCTGGAAACGTATGAGAATGTTCAGAGTCACAATATTTGTAAAAGCAAAACCTGGAAACACCCAAATGTCCATCAACAGGAGAATAAATAAATATGCTGTGCTACTTTCCTACAATGGAATACTATACAGTAGTTAAGATGCATGAACCTAAAGTTCATATACCAATATGAATGTTTCTCAAGAATAGATAACGAACAAAGCAAGTTGCAGAAACATCATTTATAGTATGATACCGTTTTGTGAGACTCAAAACATGTCAAACTGTCCCAATGATTCCACAAGGGATGTAAGCACAGGTGACAAAGGGTGCCTCAGCCAGTCTCTAGACTGACACGTATGACCCAAAGTACTTACTTAATGTTTGACCTAGCATAAATTACACAGGAGACAGACATGCAATGCACAATTCACTCACGGTTTATTTACCAGAGTCCTGGTGGTTTCCAGACCTCGGCAGGCCACCCGGAGATCCACGCTGACAGACACACACACTGGACGTTGGACACTGCAGCTGCAGCTCGGCGTATCGTGTGAGGCCTCGGCTTCACTGCTCACAATTCAGACCCACGGTCCTTGGCAGAGCTCAGGCAGGTGCAGGTAGGGGAGTGGAGAGCAGCCTTCTGTGGAGGAGAGTCTCTGATCTCCTTCGGGGCTTGCTCCTTTTATGTGCTCAAGTGGGCGTCTTCAGTGTGTCTTATCAGCGGGTCCCAGGAGTCTATCTAGTCTTACATATGGGGTACAGATCACTATCTGTTACTTACATGCATGGGTGTTAACTTGTTACATTTCATATTTTCACATTTTAATTCCACACTTTACTATTCCTATTATTATTATTACTATAACACTTCAATGCTTATTATACGTTATCTTATTAATATTACTATAACAGAAACAAGAATACCTATTTTTATGAGTAAAAGAAGAGAGAGAGGTACAGGAATGAAAACCACTAAATTCAGAATAGCAATTACCAACGGAAGGAGGCAAGAGAATGAAATCAAGGTGGGGTGGAGGGGGGACTTCCATTGCATTTGTACTGCTCTATTATTTAAGCTGAGTGGTAGGTGTATGCCGGACATATATTATAATGAAAATTATTCTGAAGGACTAATAATTCTATCAGCTAGGATAGGGGAAAAATGACTGTACGGAAGCAGAGTTTGGGAGCAAGTGAGTGGGAGAGGCACACCATTATTACTCTCTCCCCAACTGGAGTATCTGCCAATGTGCTTGATAGCCAATACTAAGCCATTGGGGCTAGCATTTCGTTAGTGACATGAACAAGAGTGAGATCAGTTGAGAGCCCAGATCCTCTGATCCCACTTTAGAGACAAATGCCTCTTTATTGGTGTTCTCTTGGAGTAGAGCTGAGACTGGAACACAGAGCCCTGGAAACAGTCGATCTATGTGATCCCCATCATCATTGACCAAAAACATTTCTCTAGTATAGCCCAAACTCTGGAGATGAAGGCTGAGAGAGTAGTAAGGGAAAGAAAGGTGACATTCCTTATCCTCTGAATAAGAGTCATCCCCTGCTAGGGCTGTGAGTAATCAGACTTTTTGCCATGACCATTCTTGGGTGTAATCACACTGCTGAAATGACTCACCATTCCAATGAGAAAATAAATAATGGAGGCAGAAAAGGAGTTCGTTTTGGATCCAGGGCTTCTTTGAAGATATGGCTCAGGTAGCAATAAATGTTTGTGGGCACCTAAGGCCAGAGTACGGAGTGCCTAGGGGACTTCAGAAGAGAATAAAAAAAAAAGGAAGGTGGGAGACACCAAGGTAAATCTCAGGCCTGCTTCCCCCACTTTCTCCCAGACAGCAGATGGGAAATGCCTCCCAAGCTGGAAGGGGGTGTTTTGCTCCCTACTCCATCTATCTCTGCCAGAGTTTCAGGCTCTGGTTGTGGAGAGGCACAACACCATCCATCCTGCTTCCATGCTTCCTGGCAGTGTTTCTCCCCTTTCTCTGGCCCCAGACTGCAAGTGTCTCCCCAACACACACATCTCGCGTGATCCAGGGTTCAGGTTCCGGATTCGGGCTCTGGAGGAGGCGGCAAACAAATGAAAGAGACTCGCAAATATTAATATAGAAATATTGGGGGGCCAAGCAGAAGCCCAGCTCAAGAGGAAGGATTCCACTTTTTCTCTAGCCTCGCTAACCCTTTTATTCAGGTTTTGGGATACACCCATAGGCCTTAGGCAGGCAATTCCAGTAACAGCTTCATGATAGCCTATCAGCAAGGATTTGCATAAGACTAAAAGGTGGAAGTTGCTTTACCTCCCTTTGTCTCAACTAGACCGTAGGTGCTTGGCTCTGACCTTTCAAAGCCTCAAGGTTGACCAGCCTTCTGGGTTCCTTGTCCACACCTCTCTGCTACCCTGTTTTCCCGAAAGTAAGACATCCCCTGAAAATAAGACCTACTTCCAGCTTTGCCTCTCTCTGTAATATAAGGGATCCCCCCGAAAATAAGACCTCCCTGATAATAAGGCTCCCCCCCCCCGAACACAAGGCCTCCCCGGAATATAAGGCCCCCGAAGCTACCTTAAGGCGTCTGACTCCTGATTTAAAGAGACCTCGCACGGCCTGAACAGCTCCAGCTGCGCTGCGGCCAATCAGTGAGCTGGTTTGTGATGACAACGACTACCATACCATATACAGGTAATAAATTTCCTTTTTTTTTTTTTTTTTGTTCAACAATAAATGTGTACCGTATTCTTCTTCATGGAAAAATAAGACATCCCCTGAAAATACGACCTAGCGCATCTTTGGGAGCAATAATTAATATAAGACACTGTCTTATTTTCGAGGAAACAGGGTAGTGAAGGCAATGGGCAGCTTGCAACATCTCCCCCATATTTTTCCTTTAAAAATCTTGCATATGAAGACTAGAAACAAACATATAAGAACAAAAATGAGACAAGCAATAGTAGTTATGCTGAGAGGCAAATGAATTAGTCTGTAGTAAGTTTCCTTCTGGGCCAACAGTTCTTTGAGTCCCAATTTCAATGTCTAACAGTTCCTTATGTGTACATGTCAGCAATGATATGGAATAGACCCTTCCTCCCCACAACTGGTGGGTGGAGTTATGACATAACCGGCGTCTGCCCCTGGGACATCCCTGAGACATTCAACCACCAATCAGTGCATGCCATGTGCCCTTGGCCCCACCCCTTCCTCTTCCACCCCGGGTCCAACCCTTTCCTGTTCCTCCCCTCAAAAGGCATGTTCACTGCTGCACATATTACTGTCTCTCCCAGTCTGTGAGGCAGTCTGGCTGAGGTCCTCCTTCTTCACCTCCCCCTCCTTTAATCCTGGTCTTTCTACCCTTCTCCATAATAAATCTCGCTCCTTAGTGTGGCATAAACTTCCTCTTTAGACATGCTTTAGTCTCTGACTCCCATTTCCCGCACCTCAAACCTTACAATATGCTAGTTCTGGATGGTGGGCAAATGGTGGCAATGCAGGTCTGACCCTCTCTGGTTTGGTCCTGGGTAACCTGCAGCGATGCACAGCTGCTGACTGCTAGCATGGCAAGGCGTCTTCACCATCTTCCATCTCTCGACTCTTTCTCCTCTTGTCTTCATGGCTGGAGCAATCTGGTCAGCTCCTCTGTGGGATCTATTGTTGCAGGAATCTACATGGGCTTTTCTGGAAATATACAAGCAAATTCTCAACCAAAAGTTAATACAGGAATCTTTTCTATAAATTAGACTTGGGTTTGTTGTTGTGTGTGTTTTTTGTTTTGTTTTGTTTTTTTCCCAAACAATTTTCATTTGGCTTATTTTGACACCATCTGTTTTTTCTTGGGTGTATTGTGATCAGTATTACAAATGAAATACAATTTTCCAAAGTAAAAAATTTCTTGATGTAATTTCCCCACAATGTATTATTTTTCTTACAGGATATTATTCTACTATTCCCCCTTTTTTATTTAATTATTAGGAGCTTTTGGAAATTTTATAATGCGGTCTTGATAACTTTTAATCTTAATTTTTTGCATAGAAATAACTGCTTTGAATTCATTGTGTGTTAAGTAATTTTACTATGAGATGAACCATCAACAAAAATGTTAGTTAATACTTCAGGAACAGTTTTTTTGTCCAGTACAATTAGGTTTTCTTGAATATTCACTTATTTCAATTAGCCAATTTAAGTTAATCTGAAATAAAGTTTATTTTTTAACTTTATTTGTCCTAGGTTATGGACAAAAATGACAAACTTTCACAATTAGTCTTTGAGTAACTTTACATTAGCTTTGTCAGAGAGACAAAAACAAAAATTATTTACTTCACTTTATGAGGCCAAATTTATTGACTTAATTATAGTTCTTCAAATGTTTGAAGAAAACCTGTATTTCCTTCCAAAATAATTTTTTAGGCTACAGAGTTTCAATTAGAAATCTTTGTCTTTCCTTATACCAACCAACCTACAGGACTCCTTAATCCTGGCAGATATTGCCAGGCCATGTCACATGGAACAACTTCTCTAAGGTTATGATGACCACTAGTACAGATTAGATTTAATATTTTAATAACAATCCTCAATTTATCCTGTAAATACCAGTGAAAGAGAATTCAAACTTTTCAAATTTCTTTTTTATTAAGCTAGAATTTTATTTTTAAGAGTATCCCCTTTGGCTAATTAGCATATACAGAGGGATCATGGAAGGTCTCAGTAACTTTATTCAAAGAGAAGGGTCGGCCTTTGCTGTTTCAAGATAATGTCTCCCAGGGGACCAGTAAGCCATGTGGTCAACATGGCGGCTGCCAAGCCAGGCTGTCCAAAATGGTGGCTGTCTAAACTGTTAAAGCCAAAACTATACTGCAGACAAACAGAAATCTTACTAACGGTTTCTGGTGGCTTTAAAAATATTGGCATTTCATTTAGCTTGATTTATATAAGACCCTGATTATAATTTAAAAAGCTAATTTATTAGGTAATTTAAGTAGGTATCTTTAGTTAAAAAGCAAAGCAAATTTAGTAAATGTTTACATCTGATTCACAAGGCACCAAATGCTGCCCCATCCGGCCTAATTAAAAATGCAGGCAGCTATAGGTTTTTTGTCTTTAAAATTCTGCTGTGGATTTTAAGAAATATTTAGTTATTCCTTACAGGCCAAAACCCTTATAACATTTATAAGTAAAATATAGTTATTAATTTTTATTTGGTAAAGATTTCCATGCAATTCCAAGTATATTAGATTGGTTTAATTTAAAATATTTCCTTTAAGAAGAGAGAATAACTTCTTGAATTACTCCGGGACCTTGGAGCTCTCTAAGAATCATCATATCTCAGTTAAAGCCTTGAAATTTAACATGGAAATATGATCAAACAAACATTTATATATGATTTAAAGATTATAATACTTTTTATAATTTCTTCAAGATACCAATTAAATGTAAACTGGTCTTTATATTAAAAATTTCAGTTGGGATCTCAGAATTAATCCTTCTTATTTAATTAGATCAATAAATAACCTATTTTGAATTCCTAATTATTTCAGAGAAAACACATTTAATTTTCTTCAAAAATAAATTTTTATACTTTAGGCATTTAATTACAGCTATATAATTTCTCCTAACTTAATTTGAATGTTAAACTTTTAGAGCTGGCAAGTCAAATACTTAGCAGTTCTTTGATTAATAACACTTACATTTTTAAGAATAAATTTCAGCCAGGACTGGTTTGGCTCAGTGGATAGAGCGTTGGTCTGCGGACTGGAAGGTCCCAGGTTCGATTCCGGTCAAGGGCATATACCTTGGTTGCGGGCACATCCCCAGTGGGGGGGCGTGCAAGAGGCAGCTGATTGATGTCTCTCTCTCGTCGATGTTTCTAGCTCTCTATCCCTCTCCTTTCATCTCTGCAAGAAATCGATAAAA
Organism: Lasiurus cinereus; assembly: GCA_011751065.1. NCBI lineage: Eukaryota > Metazoa > Chordata > Mammalia > Chiroptera > Vespertilionidae > Lasiurus > Lasiurus cinereus. The sequence goes on from JAAGEH010000015.1 coordinate 1,007,932, forward strand.
AAAAAGAATAAATTTCAAAAACACAAGACATAATCAATTAATAGATTCAAATCTGTCCTCTAGGTTTTTTCATAAGGAAGCAAATTCAGATTATTGAACAAGTTGTTATCATTTGATTAACAGACCCAGCCTAGCCACTTGACTTTTTTAAATGACCATAATTTTTCTGCCCATGGAAATTGAGTAGCAAGCCTACAGGTATTCAAATACAAAATTGTCCTTAAAGAATGGCTACTGGCAGGAAACTGATTTACCTGTCTGCTAGGGGAAGGGTGACCACCCCTTCCTCCATTAACAAAGGGCATAGCCAGTCTTTATCTGGGCTACTTGATCTTTATAATATATTTTTTTAACAATTTTTGAGTTTCAAATCTAATTCCAATTATTTTAAGGCATTTACTTTGGATTAATTCTTTTGTAACACAATTCACAGATTTTCTTGAAGGCTGTAAAAGTTAGCTTTTTAACACCCTTCATTAGCATTTTAAAAACTACTCTTTATTATGGAAATGTGAATCCTGTTGCTGGAACTATCTTGAATGTATTTCCTTTTGGTCAAATCTGCCATTTTTCTTAGGAAAAAAAAAACAACAGTATTGGGTTTTTCATTTCTGTAGCCCTTGTAAAGAGTTAAGTCCAGTTTAAGACCTATCTAATATCTGAAATCTGACCGTGTGCACATTTTGTCTTAAATTAGCTTTTCCCTTTACAAGTGCGCAGATATCCCAGATGAATTTCTAAATTTTTAAGGTGAGAAGACTTTTTTATGGCCAGAAAGGAGACTTTAAATTAGAATACTGGGAGAGTGGGCTTCCATATTGGCTTTCCACCTGTCTCCTTTCCCCCACATCCTGCTTGCTCTGGGGAAAGATTCAGTAACTTATCTGGCTTCATATCTTTTTATGCTTACTAGATAAAGACAGATCTTAAATTTTTTTCTTTTTCACTTTCCAAAGTAATTACTAGCACCCAATTTGGCCAAATTTTGCATTTCCCTGTGAGTTCTTCTATAATTTTTAAACAAAACTTGAAGTAATCTCATTGCAGGAGAGTGGATAGCCCTGTCCTTTCCTACTGCCTTTGAATTTCTCCACACCAGAGGCGGTTTGGGCAGCCAAGTTTCATTCCTTATTACAGATTTTAGATTCCAAATACAAATTAAGATTTTAATTTGATCAAGAAATCACATTCTTTAAGCATGCAAACCAAAAGTCTATAATAAAGTTTATTTTATAACCTAATTCTGTCCCATTAGCCTGGCTGAAAGAAAACGTTCCCACCCTACTTACAGATCGAGATTTCTGCAGTTGATTGTGGGCTTTGCATGTGGTGAATTTCCCTCACCTATATGGTGAATTCTTCCTTACCTTTTTGGTGAAATCTTCCTTTCTTCACTTTAGCCGAGATATTATCTGTCCGGCCTTCGCTGGCGCCCTGCCCCGGAGGTGGAAAAGTAACCCCCACCTTGCGAAATTGACCTTTCAACATCCACACCCCGGTGGAGAATCCCTGCCTGACAAAAAGTTCCAGGAAATAGACCGCAGAACAGACCCCAGGCATCACCTGACCCCAGAAAGCCCTCACTGCCACCGGTTTCTGCCGATAACGGCAGCCTCTGAAAAGTATAAAAACCCCTGCCCCAGTTTGGGCGCGGTTTCTCCTGCTCACCTCTCCAAGCAGGTGAACCCCCCCCTCCCCGCCCCCCGTGTGCTCCCAATAAAGCCTGTTTAATTCAGTCTCTGTTTGGACTCACAGTTTTTCCTCGAGGCGGCGTAAAAAAAACTAACATTATCCCCTACAGAAGTCCCACATCGAAGGCGCCAATTGCGAGTGCCCCCCCACACACACGCACGTCCCACATGGTTCAGGGTTCAGATTTAGGGTTTGGGTTCTGGACGAAGCTGCACACAAATGAAAGAGACTAGCAAATATTAATTTAGAAATATCAGGGGTCAGGCAGGAGCCCAGCTCAAGAGGAAGGACTTCGCTTTTTCTCTCGCCTTGCTATCCCTTTTATTCAGGTTTTGGGATACACTCATAGCCCTTAGGCAAGCAATTCCAGAAATAGCTCCATGATAGTCAGTCAGCAAGGATTTACATAAGACTAAAAGGTGGAAGTTGCTTTACCTCCCTTTGTCTCAACTAGACAGTGGGTGCTTGTCTCTGACCTTTCAGAGCCTCGAGGTTGGCCAGCCTTCTGGGTTGCTTGTCCACACCTTATGGTAGTGAAGGCAATGGGCGGCTTCCAACACCAGACATCCCCTTGAGAAAGGGAGGTCCATTCTTCACATCTGCCAGGGAAGGCTCCAGGGGATGCCTACCATCTGAAACTTGGAGAAACCCAGTCATGAATGGGGCCATAATCTGAATCCTCCTCAGAAAAATGGAATCCCAGATAGGTATCTCTTTGTTCAAGGAACACTGAATAGCTAGAGAGATAGTAAGGACAGAGACTAAGAGAGATTTAGAAGACTGAGTTAACATGTTTGGCTATTGATAGGAAGGAGAATTCATTGGGGAAAGTAATTGAAGGACTTGCAGAGTTTGGCAAATCAGTGGGTACCATTTTCTGAGATGCTAGGTAGTGAAGATGAAGCAAATTTGGGTGGGATAAGATAATTGTTATTTTCTTTTTTTACTTGCCTTTATACAGGACGATTTTGAAGAGTTTGGGGGACAACTGAGTGGAGGTGTTCAAAAGGCAGATGGCTGGACAGGTCAGGTATTCAAATGAAAGGTCTGGACTGGGCATTACCAGCACAAAGATGGTAACTGGGATATGGACAAGATGGCCTAGAATAGAGAGTAAAGAGAAAAGAGGATTGAGCCATTCTGATGACAGAACAACTTAGGAAGCAGTGTTTACCTTGCTGCTTCTCTGTAACAGTTTTTTGAAAAAGAAAAGCAAAAACCTTTGTGAAAAAATACCAAGGTCTCAGTAGAAAAACAACATGTTTGATTTAATTTTCAATATAACATCTTTGCTACCACAATTGCTATATATTTGATACAAATTTAAGCAGTGGAACTTATTAAAGAGAAATTAAATCAAGCAGGAGCTTTAAAGAAGAAGATACTGTACTTCGATGAAATGAAGTTTGTTCCCTGAACCACTTTGAACAGCTTTTCGTTTCATTTGTCAGAACCAAACTTTTCAGACAAAAATACTATTTCGATCAACTCTTTAGACCCTGGATTGGAAAGGGATCCTTAACTGATGAGGCTGAAGAGAATAATCAGACAGCAATTTCCTTGGTCCTAGTTGAAAAATCATGATGAGCTGAGTAGAGATGCTTTTACCAACTATATACCGAACATAATTCAATGTTTAAGCTGCTTATGACAGTACATATTGCCCATAATTGGCACTCTAACTGTATGAAATAATGAACTGAAAGGAGGTGAAAGGCTGGTGATGTACTTACTAAAACCTTAGCAACAGCTAGGTGATACTGATTAAGGAGCATTGAGAGTCCATATGAATAAGTCTTTAGCATTTTAAGTTCTTAGAATAGCCTCTCCATCTCAGCACTGAATTTTAGAACTCTTTGTAAGTGACAAGAGAGGGATTGTGTGAAAGGAATATTACCATCTCCCAGGTAGGCTCTGGTGATGAGTCACCTAGGTGAGGGCACTTGATGCAGTCCCTGTTCCAAGAAATGTGCTTAAAACCCTTTCATAAAGAGACCTTTTATCATCAGTCTTCTCACTCTCCTTCCACTTATAGAACCAGCCCTTAGGAAGAGACAGGAATAATCTTGGAGATTGGGGCCTCTTTTGTAGAATGACACCTTCCCTGGAGCCTCTAATGGGGGACTTGGAGATGAAGGTGAAAGGAATTTTGGGAAGGAGTGGAGTATTAATTAAGAACAAGCATATGCCACACACACTGTCAGCTCCCAGTGAAGAAATTTTGAGAGAAACCTGCTTTACCTGTTGTATTAATTTTCTGTGCTATTTAAAAAATTTTACAAACCAGGGGAAAACCAAGATGGTGGCATAGGTGAACACCTAAACTGCTGCCTCACACAACAATTTCAAAACTACAACTAAAAGACAGAACAGACATCATCCAGAACCACAGGAAAGTTGGCTGAGTGAAAATTCTACAACTAGAAGAAAAGAGAGGTACTTATGGAGACTCAGAAAAGCTGCAAAAAACTGAGATATGGAGATATGAGAATGGAAAAAGCAGGCGGTAGAGTGCCTGGCTGGCTTTCTCTAGTGGGCAGGAGACAGAGCCTCCCAACTGCGCTGAACTCCACTCCTGACTGCACTGAACCCTAGTTTGGGGCGAGACCCTGGGGATCCAGACTCATAAGGATACTAGAGCACAAGAGAAAGGCAGAAGTCAAGAGGCACACATGTGTGCACATGTGTGCACAGATAGGGCTGCAGCAATCTCTGAGAGACACTTGAGACCCAGGGGCCACATAGGGTAGGGCTGATTGGTAGCCAAGACTGTTTGCTCAGCCCTGAGACTCCACCCCACCCAAGCTCAACAGAGAGGCTTTTGCAGTTTTGCAAGTCTTGTATCATAAGGCTGACTCCAGCACAGAAGTTCTCCTGGCATAGCAAAAATGCGGAGACAAAGGAATAGATCACAAACTAAAGAAATGGAGGAAAACAAATCATTGGATATAGAGTTGAAAACCACAGTTAGAAGGTTTTTCAAGAATTTCCTAGAAAGGATGGATAAATTTAGGGAGACACAAGAGGAGATGAAAAAGGACCAACTAGAAATTAAACATACACTGACTGAAATAAAAAAGAAATATTATATAGAGACCTAACAGCAGAGGAGAGGAATGCAAGAATCAAGTCAAAGATCTGAAATACAAAGAAGCAGAAAACACTCACCTGGAAAAGCAAAAAGCAAAAAGAATCAAAAAATGTGAAGATAGTATAAGGAGCCTCTGGGACAACTTCAAGCATATGAACATCAGAATTATGGGGGTGCCAGAAGAAGAGAGAGACCAAGATACTGAAAACCTATTTGAAGAAATAATGACTGAAAACTTTCCCCATCTGGTGAAAGAAATAGACTTACAAGTCCAGGAAGCACACAGAACCCCATATAAAAGGAATCCAAAGAGGACCACACCAAGACACATCATAATTAAAATACCAAGAGCAAAAGACAAAGAGAGAATATTAAAAGCAGCAAGAGAAAAACAGTTCATTACCTACAAGGGAGCACCCATACGACTGTCAGCTGATTTCTCAACAGAAACGATGGGAGTGGCAAGAAATATTCAACGTGATGAATAGCAAGAACTCACCACCAAGAATAATCTATCCAGCAAAGCTAACATTCAGAATTGAAGGGCAGATAAAGAGCTTCACAGATAAGAAAAATCTAAAGGAGTTCATCAACTCCAAACCAGTATTATATGAAATGCTGAAAGGTGCTCTTTAAGAAGAGGAAGAAGCAGAAAAAGGTAAAAATTAGGAACAACTAATACATATCTATCAACAAGTGAATGTAAAAATCAAGTGAATAAAAAAATCTGATGAACAGAATAAACTGGTGAATATAATAGAATCAGGGACATAGAAAGGGAGTGGACTGATAATTCTCAGGGGGAAAGGGGTGAAGGGGTGCAGGGAGAGACTAGACAAAAATCATACACCTGTGGATGAGGACAATGCCAGGGGAGGTAAGGGTAGAGGGAAAGGTGGGAGCCGGGTGGAAGGGAGCTATGGGGGGAAAAAAGAGAAACAAATATAATAAAGATTTATTAAATAATAAAAAAATAAATAAAAATTTACGCTCTCCCTTCTTCTCTCTCTCTCTCTCTTTCTCTCTCTCTCTCTCTCCCTCTCTCATTGGGGGGCAGGGGACGGCAGTGAGGAAGGAGCACACTCTGTGGGTGAAGGCGCTGAGGCCCAGGTCCCCCGAAGACTGGGACCACCTGGCCTGCAGGGAGGGCATGGTGTCGGTGCCCGGGGAGGGGCCGAGATGACCTGCAACATCTCCAACCTCTTCCGCCAGGTCAGCGTCTGCCTGCGGACACCTGGCCAGGGGGACTGCTTGCCCGTCTTCACCCAGGCGGCCCCGGGCTGCTCCTCGCGGGGCGGGTGGCGGCTCGGAGAAGATGGCGACGGAGGAGGCCCGGGCCAGCCACGGAGGGTCTGGGGCTTGGTTTCCGGCCAAGGGCAGGGGCACGTCCCTGGGGTGCGGATCCGGTCCAGGCCTGGTCCCGGCATGTGTGGGAGGCAACCAATCGATGTGTCTCTTTCACATCCATGTTTCTCTCTCTCCCCCTCCCCTCTCCCTCCCTCTCTCTCTCTCTAAAAATCAATGGGAAATGGGTCTTTGGCTGAGGATGAACAACAAAAAGCAAAACTGCCGAAACCGGTGTGGCTCAGTGGATAGAGCGTCGGCCTGCGGACTGAAAGGTCCCAGGTTCCATTCCGGTCAAGGGCATGTCATCTTGGTGGCGGGCACATCCCCAGTAGGGGGCGTGCAGGAGGCGGCTGATCGATGTTTCTGACTCTCCCTCTCCCTTCCTCTCTGTAAAAAATTAATAAAACATATTTTTAAAAAAAAGCAAAACAAAAACAAACAAAAAAATTTACAAACCAGACCTAGCTGGTTTTATTCAGTGGATAGGGCATTGGCCTGCGGATTAAAGGGTTCCAGGTTTGATTCAAGTCAAGGGCCTGTACCTCAGTTTAGGCTTGAACCTGATCGGGCCATGTATAGGAGGCAACCAATTGATGTGTCTCTTTCATATGGATGTTTCTCTCTTTGTCTCTCCCTCTCCCTTCCATTCTCCCTGAAAATCAATGGAAAATATATCATCGGATGAGGTTTATTAACAACAAAGTACCACAAGCTGAATGATTTTTAACAATAGAAATCTTTTGTCTTGGTTCTGGAGGTTAGAAATCTGAGATGAAGGTGTGGGCAGGGTTGTTTCCTTCTGGAGCTGTGAGGGAAGGACTGTTCCATGACTCTGACCTTTGCTTGTAAATGGCCTTCTTCTCTCTGTGTCTTCACATGGTGTTCTACTTGTGTGTGTATCTCCCTTTATTGGATTAAGGCCCACACTAACAAATTCATTTCAACTTGATTACCTCTGTATAAACACTATCTCCAAATAATATCACATTCTGAGGTACAGGGAGTTTAGATTTTAACTTATATTTTTGGGGGGGACACAATTTAATCTATAACACCTGTCAAACATTTAACCTGGTCCTTTTAAAAAAGTACCATTTACACATTACAGGACCTCTTGCTGGTAAGAGACTTTGAGACTTGGACCCCAGGGGCCCCCGGAAACCATACAGTCCCACAAGGGCCCCCGGAAACCATACAGTCCCACAAGGGACTTAAACCAATTCGCAATTCAGTGCTGCAGTTGAAGCTACAACCTTGTTCTTAGGATGTGTACGATTCCTCAGGCAGAGTCCCTGGGGGGAAAGGTGAAAGCAGTATTTTTTGCCAAGGACTAAGCCACAAAGCAGCAGCCTCCATCAGGTCTTGCTCTGAGAACCATAGAGGGACACTCCTGGTCACATTTCTCAATGGTTAACTCCTTCCCTCATGTCCTCCTCTCTGCCCTCATCCATTCCTGATGTCCAAGAGGCCTTACAGTGAGTTCAACTGAAAAAGGTTCTTTCACCTATCCAAGTATGTACACTTTAAATCCATTTCAAAACTAAAAGAGATCCCTGGCCAGTGTGGTACACTTGGTTGAACATCGTTCCATGCACTGAGAGGTTGCCAGTTCAATTCCCAGTTAGGGCACATGTCCAGGTTGTGAGCTTGATCCCCAGTAGGGGATATGCAGGAGGCAGGTGTTCTATGGATGTTTCTCTTACTCCCTCTCCCTCTCTCTCTCTAAAATAAAATTTTAAAAACCACCACATATTAAAAAAAAAAAAATAGCCGAAACCGGTTTGGCTCAGTGGATAGAGCATCGACCTGCGGACTTAAAGGTCCCAGGTTCGATTCCGGTCAAGGGCATGTATCTTCATTGCGGGCACATCCCCCAGTAGGGGCGTGCAGGAGGCGGATGATCGATGTCTCTCTCTCATCGATGTTTCTAACTCTCTATCCCTCTCCCTTCCTCTCTGTAAAAAATCAATAAAATATATTTTAAAAAAAACTAAAGAGAAGAAACAGAAGGAGGAAATAGAGAGAGGTCACAGCCACTACAAAATGTAATTGAAAATTACAGTAACTTGAACATATCCTGAATTTTCTCTTTTAATAATAAAATGAAGGATCAAATTTAGTGCTCAATCTCCATGCAGTTTTCTCTCTCTGAGGTCTGCAGATCAGTTTGTTACTCCTTTTTCTCCTTTTTCTCTACTTGTGGTAAAATTCTCATAACGTGAAATTTCCCATTTTAACTGTTTTTAAGTGTGAAGTTCAGTGCTGCTACCACCCATGGGTCTTTTGTACTCATGAGTGCTCCCAGAAGCACCATAACTGGAAAGTTGGGCAGGGACTTTTAGTCAGGCATACCTTTGCCTAAACCTCCACTCAGCCACATCCTGACTGTGTGACCTTGGACAAGCTGTTTGACTTCTCTATCCCTTCATGTCTTCATTTTTAAAAATGGATTATATCTCCCAGGGCGCTGGGAGAGTAAAATGAGTATCAATTCACACATCACTTGGCACAGAATAAAAACTCAGTGTCTAATCTTAGTAACTCTCTTGACAGAGATAATAAAATTTAACCTATTATCTGATAAATCTGTCATACTGCCTTGATATTACAAAAGTAAGAAACAAAATACCTTCTTGAATATTCTAAGTTACATGGAACCTTCTACTTTCATTACTCATGTTGGTCTCTCTCCCAGGAAATCCCCTTACCTCATAGTTTCTGCAGGTCAGGAATTTGGAAGTGACTCATCTGGGTGGTTCTGGCTTAGAATCTCTGTCAAGATGTCTTCTGAGAATGCAGTTATCTTAAGGCTTACATGAAACTGGAGGACCGGTTTCCCAGGTAATTCAATCATATGGGCAGGTAAGTTGGTGCTCGCAGTTGGCAGGAAGCCCCAGTTTTATGGACCCTCACAGTTTTACTTGAGTGTCCCATGACATGGTATTGGCTTCCCTCAGAACAAGTCAAGAGAGCAAGGAAGAAGTGGCAATGCTGTTTATGGCCTAGTCTCAGAAGTACATGTGTTATATACACAAAGGAATATTATGCAGCCTTGAAAAAGGAGGAGATGCTATCATTTGTGACAACATGAATGAACCTGGAGAACACTATGCTAAGTTAAATAAGCCAGTCATAGAAGGACAAATACTGCATGATCTCACATATATGTAGAATCTAAAACAAATTAACTTTTAGAAGCAGAAACTTTTTAAAAAGATATATTTTGTTGATTTTTTTACAGAGAGAAAGGGAGAGAGATAGTCAGAAACATCGATGAGAGAGAAACCTCAATCAGCTGCCTCCTGCACACCCCCTGCTGGGGATGTGCCCAAAACCAAGGTACATGTCCCTGACCGGATTCGAACCTGGGACCCTTCAGTCCACAGGCTGACACTCTATCCACTGAACCAAATTGGTGTTGGCGAGAAGCAGAAACTTTTAATGACCATTGCCCGGACTGAGAGGTAGGGGGAAAAATGGAGAGATGTTGGGTCAAAGTGTAGTTTCAGTTATGCAAGATGAACAAGTTCTGGTGATCTAATGTGCAGCAATGTGGTAATAGTTAACAATCCTATTGTATATATTTGAAATTTGCTAAAAGGATAGATCTTAAGTGATTTCACTGCACATACACACAAAGGGTGATGTAGGTGTTAATTATCTTGCTTGTGGTGACATACACATAATATATACATAAATTAAAACATCAAATTATATATCTTAATATATGTAATTTTTATTTATTAATTATACCTCAATACAAATAGAAAAAAGAGAAAAATATCCAAAAATTTAATTTAATTTTTAAAAGAAGTAAATACCTGTCACTTCTGCAACATCCCATTGATCTTACAGGACAGTCTTATTTATTATGAGAGGGGACCACACAAAGTGTGACCATCAGGCAGTGAGGATCATCAGGGCTATCTTAGAGGCTAACTACCAGAGATATTTTTACGTGGCCAATGCTTGGTATCGGTAAGAGTGGAAGAAAATGGGAGCTCTTATACACTACTGGTTTGCAATTTTCATTCTAGAAATCTACCCTAAGGAAATAATTATACATTCACAAAAAATGAAGTGTGAGAATGTTCATCATAGTTAATAATCATGAAAATGTTACAACTTAAATTCCTATAATAGAAAATCGGTTAAGTGAATGAGGATATCCATATAATAGGATGCTATGTAGAAGAATATTTAATGATATGAAAAATATTCATTATATATGGCTAGATTTTTTTTAAAGGAAGCAACAAATCAGTTGCTCACTTTTTGAGAACATTTTTAAAGCATCCTATATAATAAAAAGCTAATATGCAAATAGACCAAACAGTCGAATGGGACACCAGAACAACTAGTCACTATGATGTGCACTGACCACCAGGGTGTGTGTAGAGAACATGGTAGGCATTGGCCGTGGCGGGATGGTGGAGCAGGCGAGAGGGGGTGCCAGACCAAGGTGGGGTGCCAGTTGGTATCATTGGGGCAAGCCTCTGGTAGTTACTATAAAGTCTTTTCAACCGCATGCTGCAGTTCCACCCAGCGCTTGCACCTGCTGCCAGTGCCAGTCCCGCTCACACCCACTGCCAGCATGGACAGCCAGCACCAGAGCCTCTGTTCACACCCACTGCTGGTGCCTGGCACAGGTCCCAATTGCTCAGCACCAATAGCGGTTACAAGTGATGGCTGCTGGCTCCAATCACCCCTGAGGGGTTCTTCACCTACCCCTGTTCCTGAGGGGCTATCAGGGCAGCAGCCACTTCTCACACCCACTGTTGGTGCTGGCTCTAATCACTCCATGCCATCAGTGGGTGCAAGCAGGGCTGACACTATTAGCATGTGGGAGCAGCAGTGGAGGGATCAAGGCTGCTGGCAGATAGGGACTGGGGCTGTGGCAGGAGGGGCCAGACGATGAGGGTGCAGAGGATAGGCTGAGACCTGCCCCTGTGCCCACCACAGCCTCTTAGCCCACAGTTCCTTTCAAGGTGCATGAATTCATGCACCGGGCCCCTAGTTTGTGTATATATACATAGATAGATGATAGGCAAAGGATATCCTTCAAATGTAAGCATCCATTATCTCTGGTGGTGGTGTTACAGTGATTTTGTTTTATGCTCTTTAGAAGTAGTAATCTTCTGATAATAAGAAAAAATTAGATATTTTAATTTTTACAAAAGAATCAGCCCAGGCATCACTGCCTTCCAGAAGCTTTGCCTAACCTGGGATATTGCTGCTCTCACACTCCAGTCTGAGTTAGCTGCTTTCTTAATGCACCCAAAGCATCCTATCCATACCTCCTGTGGTGCACTTTCTATGTAGTATTGGGCTGCTTGTCTATGCCTCTATCCTTCTTTCCCTAAACTCAGATGATGCCATGTTGTGTCCATCTGCATATCTCGATTGCCATGTACAGGGCCTGGTATATCACAGGTACTCAGTGTGGTTTGTTGAACAGAAGTGAGTGGCACTGCTCACCTTTAGCCAAATCAGCTGGTGTGCATAGATTGAATTCCACGACAACTCTTAGAGGCTTTCTGGGGGGACCAAGAGCATTGCAGATGGTGTGGAGTGAGTAGGCTGTGCTTCCGGCCCAGACCCTGGCATCTTCCTTTGGAATGGCTCAAGAATTGAGGTGAGCCGAGACCGGTTTGGCTCAGTGGATAGAGTGTTGGCTTGCGGACTGAAAGGTCCCGGGTTCAATTCCGGTCAGGGGCATGTACCTTGCTTGCAAGCATATCTCCACTGTGGGGCGTATGGGAGGCGGCTGATCGATGTCTCTCTCTCATCGATGTTTCTGACTTTCTATCTCTCTCCTTTCCTCTCTGTAAAAAAAATCAATAAAATATATATTTTTTAAATTAAAAAAAAAGAATTGAGGTGAGGCTATTGCACAGTACTTATTTAGTGGTTCTATTACCAAGATAAATGAACTGATGGGATGTTATTAATCCTGCTGTTTGGTTTCAAGACAGTAGACTAACCTGCAAATTTAACTCAACTTTGATAGCTTTTATTTTTTAAACATATTTTATTGATTTCAGAGAAGAAGGGAAAGGGAGAGAGAAACAGACATATCAATGATGAGAGAGAATCATTGATTGGATACCTTCTGCACACCCCTACTGGGGATTGAGCCTGCAGCCCAGGAATGTGCCCTGACTGGGAATCAAACTGTGACTTCCTGGTTCACAGGTCAATGCTCAACCACTGAGTCACACTAACTGGGCTATTTTGATAGATTTTAGTTCTGTTCCAGGTTTCATCAATTAAATGATGGCAGACTAAGCACTTGAGTTGAAGCAAAGCTCAATTCAATTCAATTACTAATGTCTCAGAAATGTACTAAAAATAGCACATGATCCAGTATTAAAGTTGGCTTCTTCGCCACCACCCACACAAACAGATCAGATAATGCTGTATATGCACATTCTGATATATGACTACCCAATTCTGCCAAAGCTTCCTCATTCCAAATAGTTATGAGCAATTTAATCGAGATGACAACCATTTGGAACAAGAATATATGACAAATTTGAATTATAAATGTTATTTCCTTACTGAAAAAAATTGGGACATTTTAATTGGGGTTTGAATTATGTTTATAATACTAAAAGGAAAATGTATTATTAATGAGTAAGGATGTTTGAAGCTTCTAAGTTTCCATTCTAGAATAAATGTCACAAAATTAATCAAGAACAAATGGGCCACAGCTTATTCATGCCTAAGACTTAATTCTGACTGGTTTCACAATAACACTAGAGCAAGGAAGTTTCCTAATATCTGAAATGGGGCTGGCTAATGATACCGATACCCTTGAGTGGCCAGGAAAATTTTCCTCAAGCAAAGTGGCCCAAAAAAAAAGGGTGCGAGGAGATGTCCACAGATCAACTCAGGAGCCCTGTCTGGGGTGCATGGGCCTAGATTAGAGGGGTCAGCTCTGACACTCTGAGCCCTCAATCACCAGAATAGTTTGGAATGGACCAGTCTCAAGGGCTGCACATAGGTATATTGTGTGTGAGAGACCATCCCTTAACCCCATATATGTACAAGTGTATGCATGAACACACACACACACACACACACACACACACACACACACGTGTGTACATGCACTTCAGCCAGAGTAGACAGCTAGTGCTCACAAAACTTTCTCATAGTAACCCTTCACAATACATTTTGGTAGGAAACAATGTCTATTTAAATTTTCAAAAAGCATTTAAAAACTTCTGGACTCATTAAACTCTAAGATTCTATTATCTCTTCTGCAGCCTTGTTGGTCTTAAGGTAAAAAATCAGTGAAAATATGGTCAGCTAATAATTTGGGTGGCACCTATTTTGTGTTTGTTTTTTTCTTTTGATTTTTTATCTTTTTTGTTTACTTGTTTCTGTGCTTCTTTTTGCAGTTGCCATTTGCCTCTGAGGCTCCCTTGTACAGAACCCAAACCAATTGCTCAGGTAAATGACAGCCTGATATTTTCGTATTTGTAATTCACTTGAAGTTAGTCACATTCTCCCTATTGGGAAGAGCCATACTTTTGTGACAAGAACTTAATATAATTTTAAAAATTGATTCAGTGATGTCATAACTTCTCATTTTGTTGATTCCTGAAGCAAATAGCCTTCCCTGTAGAGAAGGGGGATGCATTCTATCACATTATTACTGTTGTTTATTATGAAGGCAAGAAAGAGCAATAATACCTTTTTTTTAGCATATTCCCCTAATTTATAGTAAGGAGATTAATAAAATATTAAAGAAAAATGAAGTTGTTATACTATAAATCATTCTTTTATTTACTGTTTAGAAGTACTTGGTAAAAAAGAACGCTGGACTTGGAAAGATAAGAAGAGCTTTCTGGAACTTTTGTAACTCATCCCTAATATTTGGTAACAGTTATGCACCTTGACTTGGCCTGGGGTGGCAGTGTGGCTCACTTATCAAGTTCACTAGATAAAGAACAATGTCAGGCCCACTGGGATTCAGTAACTATGTAGAAGAAAATATGTACAAAGATAGAATAGGGGCTGCTGTTAGCCAGAAGACACAGATCGGGAGGAAAGTTCATAAAACTCTTTTGAGAATAAATGTTTCCTATGGAAACAGAACCTGGGGGTTTCTTTCAGCATTTGCTTGAGCAGTAACCAAGGGAAATCATAAGAATCAGGTTTATGCTCACCATCTGAGTGTTTGGGTTGGATGTGTCTGTCTGTTCCAAGTTTTGCAATTAATAAACATTAGCAAACACCCCAGGGGGTAATTGTGCTGTAATTGGAAGGGTAATGAAATGGGTGCCGTCGGCTCCAATGTGGGTCTCTTAGAGGTTCATATTTTTAAAATAGAGGCCCAGCCAAGACCGGTTTGGCTCAGTGGATAGAGCGTCAGCCTGCAGACTGAAAGATCCCAGGTTCAATTCCGGTCGGGGGCATGTACCTTGCTTGCGGGCACATCTCCAGTGTGGGGCGTGCAGGAGGCAGCAGATCGATGTCTCTTTCTCATCAGTGTTTCTGACTTTCTATCCTCTCCCTTCCTCTCTGTAAAAAATAAATAAAATATATATTTAAAATAGAGGCCCAGTGCATGAAATTCGTGCACGGGGGGTGGGGGGACACCCCACCCTGCACCCTCTCCAATCTGTTACCCCTCAAAGGATTGGGCCTAAAAGGGCAGTCAGACATCCCTCTCACAATCCAGGACTGCTGATTCTCAACTGCTTGCCTGCCTGCCTGCCTGATTGCCCCTAACCACGCCCCTGCCAGTCTGATCAACACCTAACGGCTCCCCTGACAGCCCGATTGCCCCCAACTGCCCTTCCCTGAAGGCCTAGTTCCCCCAAACTACCCTCCCCTTCAGACCTGGTCCCCCCCAACTGTCCTCCCTGCAGGCCTGGTTTCCCCCAACTGCCCTCCTGTGCTGGGCCAGTCATCCCTAACTGCCCTCCCCTGCGGGCCTGGTCCTCCCACAACTGCCCTGCCCTGCCCTGCATTCCTGGTTCCCCCAACTACCCTCCCCTGCAGGACTGGTCCCTCCCAACTGCCGCCCCTGCTGGTCATCTTGTGTCCACATGGGGGCAGCCATCTTTGACCACAGGAGGGGTGGCAATCTGTGTATTGGAGTGATAGTCAATTTGCATATTACATCTTTATTATATAGGACTGTAGGTATATTTGGAAACATTATGCCTTTGAGTGAAACCTGCAATTTCACAAAGTGGACCATGCTAGTAATAAGGGTGGGTTTTCATTTTGTTTAGGTTCATTTTTTTCAGAATCAATTTTAAAATAAGCACCATTCATCAGCAAATAAGAGTAATAGTCTACATAAGGGCACCTTGAATTCACATTTTTTCAGTGTACAAAACAACTTACAAGTGTCATCTGGCTGGCCTTTGTACAAATCTTGGTGCAACCAGTGGACATTGTCTCTACTCACTTGTGGAGACATTAAGGCATAGATTGATTATTGGAATGATGCAAAAGTGTCTCTCAAAACATGTGATATACTTTCCCTAATGCTATTGTTTTTTCATAAGACATGCTTCCTCAAAATGGAAAAAATAAAAGTGTATCTAATTGTCTCCATCTAGCTTCAGTCCCTGGGCGTGATCTACCCTTGTATTTCTGACAAGCAAGAAAGATAAATACATCTCTAAGTAGAAGTTTGTTGATTGTTTTTTAAATAAATTGAGCTATCTGTGCTCACCCCTATAAATCACCTATCCACCCCCTCTACAGGTCCTTCTTCCTTTTCTATTAGTGAAATTGCTAGCAAAATCACTGGAGCAAGGAGCAAAGAATTTCCCAACAAAAAAAGCAAAAAAATAAAAATGAATTGATTGTGTTTCAGCTGTTAGCCTTAAAACCCAAGGTATGTGTTGTAGGAGGGATTGGGGGTGGTGAGACAGAAGGGGAATGGCAATATATTTCATTAGAGGTTTTTTTTATGGATTTCTGGATAAAACAAACAAATCAAAAAATCAAAAGCCTGCTTGGACAGTCTCCTGACTCCCAATGCCACCAGAAGCAGCACCAGGTGAAATGCTCACTTGTCCCATAACTCAAAGGCACAGGTTTGTAGCTAAGCCACAAGGTTTGCACGGAATGCAGACTTCCAATTTGCCTTAGTTCAAAGCCAGTCTTCAACAGTCCATATTAAGGCATCTTGAATCCCTCCCATTTCTTTCCCTTCCACCGTACCCTGTCATGTATGAGCCCATTCAGTTCCTCATTCCTCCTCTTCCTAATCAGTAAGCAGGCATTAAGCAAATGTTCATTATGTGTCTGATGAATGCTAGGAGCTATGTTTCCAATTGCTGAAAAGTTTCCCACTATAAAGTGAAAAGTGACTGCAAAACAAGCTCTTAATTACAGACATTGTTTCTACTCCAGAAGCTCCATTCTCCTGCCACATATTACTACCTGAACTTACCTTGCCCTGATCTATGGCTCAGATTGGCAGGGCTCCCTACTATTCTTTCACTGTGGGAAACTTGTTGTGCTTGACAGCCGTTTTGTAGTAAGCTCCAGCCACGTTAGCACTAACCTCGGGCTAGGTTTCTAGTACCCCAAACCCTAGGTCTTTCCGTAAGCCAGGTGTTTCACCTTAAGGGCTAGGCCAGGTGTTTCGCCTTAAGGGCTAGGAATTTTCGCTAACTTCCTCCTTCTCCCTATAAATACCCCGATCTACTCCTGAATAAATGAGACTTGATCAGAACTTTGTCTTGTCTCCATTCCTTGTGAATCTTGTCCCTTTCATCCCCACTCCCCCTCTAGGGTCCTCGTTGACTTAACCCGCGGGTCGGGACATTTCACTATGCCAGGAACATGCACTCTGAAATAAAAAGTCCTTTACCCCACCCCTCACCCCAACAAAAACTGCCATGGAACAGACTTCTCTGTCAGATGACCACATCTATATGTCAAGAAGTTCACTGACACCCAAGCCAGAGGTAACAAAGCTGGGCATCTTGGTGGATCAGAAAAATTTTCCTTCCTACCTTCCTTGAACCATTTACACAACCTAGGAAGATGTCAGTTATCAATGCTGTTGTCAATAAGAAGGTTTGGTACTAAGCGAAACATGGCTACTTGCTCCCATGTAACTTCACTTCCAGGAAAACCTGTCGAAGACGTAAGCAAGGGATAGTTTTCTAAGTTTGTGTGTTTGTTTTCTTTGATCCCTCTTTTCCTTTGGTTATAACTCACATTTTAAATTGCTTTCTGTGGGAGGAATAAAAATGAGACTTTGTCGGACCTCATGAGTCATTGTTTCAGTGGGAAATGAAGCAGCCTTGCTTCAAAAAGCAATTTAATAAATTTTGTTGTGTGCTGTGGAAATAGGCTTTTAGAGATGATTCAAAACACTTACACGCAATTGTCTAAAAATAAGCAAACAACACAAATTACTGCCTGGCTTTTTTGGAATGGAAATATTAAAGTCAGAGAAAGATGTTTTAAAATATAAGCTAATTCAAAGTTTGCTTGCAATATTAAAGAGATAGAAAACAAAGTGGAGTCTTAGTTGGCTGTATACCAAAAGTAAACAAAAGCAAACATGGAACTCATGAAAGACGAGGCTTAGTTGTTGTTGATTTTTTTATTGATTTTTTACAGAGAGAAAGGAAAAGGGATAGAGAATTAGAAATGCCCATAAGCTGCCTCCTGCACACCCCCTACTGGGGACATGCCTGCAACCAAGGTACATGCCCTTGACCAGAATGAAACCTGGGACTTCAGTCCACAGGCTGACGCTCTGTCCACTGAGCCAAACTGGTTAGGGCAAGGCTTAGTTTTAATAGTCTCCTTTTGACCTAGGAGAGGACATACCTTCCATTCCCGCCTTTAGACTTCCCCTCTATGCATCCAGTTTTCTCATCTGTAAAATGAGAATGAATCCTGTCACACCAATTTCCAAAGATGAAGGTCAAATGAAAAGGTGGATATGAAAGAACTTTGTAAACTGCAAATGCTGGACCCATGTATGACACTAGAGGCCCGGTGCATGGCATTTGTGCACTGGGGAGGAGGGGAGGCATCTCAGCCCCACCTGCACCCTCTCACAGTCTGGAAGCCCTCAGAGAATGTCTGACTGAGGGCTTAGGCCCTCTCCCCACAGGAGTGTCTGCTCCCTGGTGGTCAGTGCTCATCATAGTGACAGGTTGTTCAGCCATTCAGTTGATTTGTGTATTACCCCTTTATTATAGTATAGGATTATTACACTGTTTCATGAATGACTATTTCTTCAGAGTAGAAAAATAACACTGAGTTATAACTCTTTTTAGCAAAAACACTGCCTCTACTTTATTTTCTCAACTCTCTATTACTTGGAAATATGGCGAAGCAGTAAGGACCTTGAGACCTGCTCCTCACTTCTACACAAAAACTGTGCCCATCTCCTTGGATGACAACCCAGTTTTTCAAGCCAGAAACCCTGCTTAATTCACCTCTTTCCTCCAACATCCAGTCCACTGGCTCATCCTTCAAAATATACCCAGAATCCAACCAGCTCTACTGGTCCAAGTCCCCATCATTTCATCTTGTCTTTTCTGGATGATGCCCCTGGCCACTGGCCTCCTAAGTGGTCTCCCCACATCCACTCTTGTCCCTTCCAATCCAATCTTTTCATTTTTAAGTTTACACTTGGGGCAGGTACTGTTGCCTATCCATCTGCTGCTCTATCCCTTCTTCCCTCCTAACTAAGGCCTTCCTGTGGACTCAGGAAATGTGGCTATTCCTCCCTTCAGCCCCAGAATGGCCATGTGACCAATTTCTGACCAGTAGGATTTAAGGTGGAATCTGTTAAAAAGTTTTTAGGAAAGAAAATCCTCCTTGTTAAAAAGTGAAAGATATGTAAGGTAAGTCCCCACCCACGATAGCACAACATTTAGACACTGCCATGTGCTTAGAGCTATGGCAGTCATAGATGTGGCAAAAATATGGCAACCTTGAATATAGTTGGAGAACCACCTGGAGCCCCCAGTGTTATCACAATACTGAAAACCAATCCTGGAACCACTTAACTTTTGTCGATTTTGTTAAATGGCTGAGGACAGCAAACTCTTTCTTAAAGGGCCAAAGAGTAAATAGTTTAGGCTTTGCAGTCCATCTTTGTCTTAATTCCGCTCTGCCCTTGCAGGATATGAGTAGCCATAGCCAAAATTTAAGTGAATGGGCATGACCATGTGCCAATAAAACTTTATTGATGGGCACTCAAGTTGGAATTTTATATAATTTTCAAATCCCCAGAATATTTTTCTTTTGACTCTTTTCAACCATTTAAAAACATTATCAGTTCACGAGCAATATAAATACAAACCACAGGCCAAATTTGGCACACAAAGGGTTTGTCAATGCTTGATGGGATAAAAAAACAAAACAAAACAAAACAAAACACCAAAAACCAAAAACAACCCACTATTGTTTCACCTTTCTTATTTTCAGCCAAGAATACACTAATTTATACAATGGCTTCTTTTGGTGCTTTTTTTCTACTTTAAATTCTTAGTTTGAAATATTTAAAACATACTAAAAGTGCAGAAAACAATGTAACAGGCACCTCTGTCTCCACAATGCAGATTTAACCATTGATGACATTTTACCATGCTTGCTACAGGTAAAATTTAAAAAAAAATTAAGCCTTACCAAATAGCTGAAGGCCAAATCCTGCTCCCTTCCCCCCTTCCCCTAAGAGGTACCAGATACCCTGGGGCAAACATGTGTTCTTTTATGCATCCTGGTACTTCAGTGCAGTTGTGTCTCCAAAACAATATACCCCATTGTTTTGTGTGTTTTAAAACTTTACATAAACGGTAATCGCAGTGCACATAGCCTATTTTCAACTTTCTCCCCCCCCTTCACTATTATCCATGTTGATACATGTAGGGTTACTTCATTCACTTTTGGCACTGCATGAATAAGTCACAAGTCATCCATCCAGCTGTTCCCCAACTAGGGAGCAAGTTGTTTGCTTTTTGATGGTTTCTCTCATGCCCCCGAGAAGACTTGCATTCGGTTGGTTGTATTCAGCACAGTTTGTATTGGCAAAATTATGGGAACTATTGCAGTATCCCAACACTTCTCCCCACTGTTCATGAGGGAGCTTTCTAATAGTCCAGGTTTCAGCGTGTCCCTCTCCTGTCCCAAACCTCTCTCTGGCTCCCTGTTACCAAATCTCCTGACCCTTAGTCACGTGCATCTGCCCCTACTGTCTGCTCTTTGAGCTCTGCAGCTTTTTGCCAGCAAGTTGAACTCACTGCCATCTCTGGGCCTCGGCACAGCTTCTTCTTTCCCTCACAAGGCCCTCTGTGTCCTGAGCCTGCCACCTCCCCAGCTCCAGGCCCTCTACCCTTTCTCACTCTGATATCATAACCCCTGCTCTGTCCTGTTCCTGATGTGCCCTCCTCCCAGCTCCAGCCCCACTTCCACTGGCTACTGACAACTCCTTTGCTTGCCCCTCTCGCCCACACCTCTGCATAACAGGTATCACCTCACCTATGAAGCCTTTGGTGAACTTCCCCAACCTTAGGGGAACTACTCCTGTGTGCCTCCAGCACAGCACTTACAACCATCTCTAGGAGCAATTCTCAAGAGTGTGGCTCAGTGGATAGAGCGTCGGCCTGTGGACTGAGAGGTCCCAGGTTCGATTCCGGTTGGGGGCATGTACCTTGCTTGCGGGCACATCTCCAGTGCGGGGCGTGCAGGATGCGACTGATCGATGTCTCTCTCTCATCGATGTTTCTGACTTTCTATCCCTCTCCCTTCCTCTCTAAAAAATCAATAAGATATATTAAAAAAAAAAGAGTGTGCTCCTAGTTACTTGCCTTTTCTCCTGTCCAGTCTGGGAGACTACTTGCATTCAAGCAACGTATCTTTCATGCCTCTCTGTCTCCCCCCACCCCCAGATTTGGCACATGGAAGGCAGTCATTAAATATGGGATGAAATAATATATGGATGAATGAATAAAATCTGATCTCTACTGAATTAACTTACAGAAAAATGAACTCGAGAATTATGCAAAATAGAAGGTGACTGACAGAATTGAATATAACTGCCTCTTCCCTGTGGATCGCTGAAATCTGTAAACACTGCTATTTATAGCCTCGGAAGCTTCACTTGCGCTTGATGATTCAACCCGTTATTGAACTGCCCCGAGTTTTCTTAAAATTAATTAAATCTATTCTGAAACATGGACAATTTACTCAATTACCTACTTTTTCGTTCATGCAGGCTTCTTGTGAAAGGCTGTAAACTTTAGAGAGAAAAACATTTGTAACTACTAGGAAATACATTTACGAAGAAGAATGATCAGACACTGACTTGTAACCTAGCAAAAGTTAACATTACCTCTAATGGGTGATGATTGCCCTCTTACTTACCACACATTAGTGATTTTATTTCCTTGACTTTGAAGAAAACACAGTCGTAAAGTTATGTTCTTTACTTTCTTAGTATTTTATGCCAAAGTGGAAGTCCATATATGGTGCTTCATGGAATTATGACACCAGCTTTCTCATGTCTCTCGTGGAAATCAATCTTGCTGCCTTACACACGACATGAATCTAAAAGCACCTCGTTTACTGGAGACCAAGAGGGGCCAGAAGAGAATTTTTTAAATATTTTAATTTACACTCTGGAAATTCCAGAGCTTAAACACTGGTACCATTTGGGAAAGCAATTTTTTAAATATACTATGTACTTCTTTTTTATTTTTCAATTACAGTTTACATTTAATATTATTTTGTATTCATTTCAGGTGTATAGCAGAGTGCTTAGACAATCATATACTTTACAAAGTGCCCCCCCAAAACCCAGTTATTTCCAGTACTCCCCTGGCACCATACATAGCTATTACAATACCATTGACTATATTCCCTATGCTGTATTCTACATCGCTGTGACTATTTTGTAACTATTAATTTGTACTTCTTAATCCCTCCATCTTTTTAGCCAGTCCCCCACCCTTTACCCTCTGGCAACATCAGTCTGTTCTCTTTATCTTTGAATCTATTTCAAGTTTGTTTGTTCATTTTAAATATACTATATACTTCCTAAGCAGATGGTGCAGAATATCATTCAACACTCTCTTGAACATTCAACATTATCCCCAGGAACGCTGTAATACCTGTGGATGCCAAGGGGGGCAGCCTAGGAGGTGTAGATGGAAGTGACACGGCTTTTTCATGATTTGCTGCATGAGCTTCATGGGCCTCAAATGTGCAATGAAGATTGACACTTGATGGTTGTGAGATGTCTTCTGTATAGCAGTGTGAGGTGTTTATCAAGTTTTCAAGTACACGCAATTTTATTTTACAAAAGTAATATAAGTAGTTTATACCCAGTGCCTTCTAGAATTTGGTAGGCGAGGGAAGTGTGGATTAAACACAAAAGACGATTATTCTTCTTATTAAGTATTGTCATGACATATTTTAATCAGACCAGGGTATGTTGGAATAATAAGCAATCTGTATGTACTTATTGGGTCTTATTTTTAATACCCAAACTCCTAGATTTTTATCCCCCCTGATTTCAATACTCCTGTCACTCTGAGTATCCACTTCTACAAGGGTACATACACATTTAATTTCTATCCATAGGGGGATTTGTGTCCATAAACTGTGTATGAAAGCTATTCCAGAGGACAAAGCAAGCCCCTTAAAAGCCCCTTACAATTACATAGGCAATGACTAATAGCAACTGATTCAGTGGAAAATTCCTTTGTGCCTTCAAAGCTGGAAGGCAAAATAATATGATCGAGCTACATTGAATCCAAAATATTTATTATAGAAGAGGTCCTCAACTAGCTGGGCAAAGGAAGGGCTTGCTCACCAGGTGGAGTTAATAAAAGACCCTTTGACCAAGATGTCCATGACAGAGCTCAGCCAATTTTCCCAGGGAGAATCTGCCTCGGTGGTGAGTCACTAACCTTTTGCTGGCATTATTTTAATGATATGAGATAGAAGAAAAGGTCACGATTTAGATCAATGTATCTCTGGATGACAGAGTGGGTGAGTCATCAAGTGAAATTAATGCTGAAGCGTGGTTACCATTTTTGCTGTATTTACTCTCCCCTGATACACTCTACGTATATCACATTCAGTGAGTTATTTCAGGAGAGCTGGTTGCTAGGCTTCAGCCTCACTCAAGGATCTTTATTTCAAAACAGAATAAAAATATGGAAAATTTTCAATATGACAATATTAAATCTACCACAGGCAATCAAACAGCTCAGATTTCTGTATATTGAGAGAAGCTGCTCTAGTGCGACATAAAATACAAAAATAAAAGCAAGTCAGAGCTGCAAACACTTTAGAAATTATTTTAGCTATTTCCCTTACTTTATAGAATACACTGAGATTCAGAGAGGTAAATAACTTTTCTAAGAGGACACATTTGGTGGCAAAAAGTGACCAGAATCCAGATGTTATGTCTCCTTGATCAATGTCCTTTAGATTTTACAAAATGTTTCTTAGAAATGGTAATGGTAAGCAGAGCCAAATTAATAAGATGGCTTTTTTAAATATTTGAAAAGTTTCTCAGGTTTTTAGATTTTATTAAAATACTAGAGGCCCGGGACATGAAAATTCATGCACTGGAGGGGGGTCCTTCAGCCCGGCCTGGCCCCTCTCTCAGTGTGGGAGCCCTTAGGGGTAGGAGGTGACCCAGAGATCATGGGAAGGTGATGCCTCCATCACACCTCTGCTGCTGCCACTGCCAGCAGTGCAAGCCTCATCCGGCCTTAGTTACCTGAGCCTTGGGTGGTCCTGAGTGGCTAGGCAGCCACCATCTGAGGCTTGCCTGTGCCTTGGGCTGGCCCTGTGCAGCTGGGGGCTGAGGGATGGTCCAGCTGCACCATGCGCCTGCCACTCCCCCTGCTGGGCTGAAAGGACTGGGGAACTCTGGCGTGGCTAAGGGGACTGGGTGCCTCCATTTTGTGGCTATGGGCACTGCCATCTTTGTGATGATCTGATGGCCAATTTGCATATTCCCTCTTTATTAGATACAATTTATTATAAAGATGTGCTTTAATACCTCACCAAAGATGATATACAGATGGCAAATAAGCACACAAAAAGCTCAAATGCATATGACATTAGGGAACTGCAAAGGAAAACAATGAGATGCCATTGCACAACTATTAGAGTGGCCAGAATCCTGAACACTGATAACACCAAATACTGCTGAGGGTGTAGATAATCTGGAACTCGCATTCATTGCTGGCTGGAATGCAAAATGGTACAGCAGATTTGGAAGACAGTTTGGCAGTTTCTTACAAAAGTAAACATACTCTTCCATAAGATCCAGCAATCTCACTCCTTCCTTGGTATTTACCCAAAAGAGTTGAAAACTTATGTCCACACAAGAACCTACACACAGATGTTTGTAGAAGCTCTATTCATAATTTCCAAACCTGGAAGCAACCAAATGCTTTTCAGTAAGGGAGTAGATTAACTGTGGTACATCTAAAGATTGAAATCTTATTGGGCACTAAAAATGAAATGAGCTATGAAACCATAAAAATATATGGAAGAACCCTAAATACATATTACTAAGTGAAAGAAGTCATTTTGAAATAGCTACATACTGTATGTTTCCCAATATATGACATTCTGAGAAAAGCAAAACTATGAGACAATAAAAAGATCAGAAGTTTCAGGGGTTCAGAAGGAGGAGGGATGAATACATAGAGCACCGAGGAGTTTTAGGGCAGTGTAACTATTCTAGTACTGTAATGCCAGACACATGTCCTTATAAATTTGTCCAAACCCATAGAATGTATGACAGCAGGAATGAACCCTAATGTAAACTATGGACTTTGGATGATCATAATGTGTCAATGTTGGTCCATTGATTATAACAAATGTACCATTCTGGTGGGGGATGTTGAAGGTAGGGGTGGTTGGAGGGAGGGTTAAGGGAGTATATAGGAACTCTCTATACTTTACACTCAATTTTGCTGTGAACTTAGAATTCCACTAAAAATAAAATCTATTAAATAATTTCTAAATGTAATGTGGTTTTCATTTAGGACCTTATACAACTCACAGATTTTGGAATAGAAAGTTCAACACAGTCCAGTTTATAAGGGACGGTTTGAGATATTCTCAGAAAATGTACTAAACATCTTTAGAACATGAAAGATAATCACTTTACCCCAAAGAGGCTGCTACTTAGTACAGAGAGATCTTGTTAAGCACCAAAACCCACATTATATATATTCATCATGAAAATGAATAAATATTCAACATACCACTGCGTATTTTGTTCAAATAATTACATGCATTTTAACATGTGATCAGGTTTCAGGAAGCTTTCTCCTTGAGTTCAATGTGATAATTAAAATATTTGTTGTTGCTGGTTAGAGGGGCCCTCCTGAAACAACCACGCCAATGGTCTAACGTTAAATCAAAAGATTAGAGGTAATTTATTAGAAGTAGGAGACTTATTAGTAGTAGTAAAATCAACTGAATGTAACAGATAACAACATAAAAATTATCACTTGTTATTATGGAATTGCTACAAATTAAACTTAAAACCCACCGCAAAAACAAAAACAATAGAATAAAATCCACTGCATTAACAGAAACAACATACACCTTCTAGAATGAAAACTACATCTATTTCTGACATATAAAGAACCATGTGTTTGAATGATATTTAATACAAATAATGTGCATTATTCTGTGGAAAACATTAGGTAGAGTGCATATATAGGGCCTAATTCTGAAAGGCACCCTGACCCCAGTGTGAAGTGAGCCCTCAGCTGGGCTGCTCCTGCCCCTAGGACTCTCTGTCCACAGCAGGTCCAGCTATATCAGGGGTTCAAGAAAACAGAAGGCATATACTAATGTCAAACTCAATAGAGAGGGACGTGATATGAAATGACATTTTATTCACTCAACACATGTACTGGGCACCTATTCTGTGCCAGGCATATGGCAGGGTACTGAGCACACGAGTGTGAGAATAATTGGTTGAATGTTATGCCTGTGTGCATGGAAGTGCATCGAGCACTAGAGCTTACTCAGGCAGAAATTGGGGGTGGGGCCAGGTTGATTGACCACCAAATTATGAAATTCCCCTGGAACTCTCTTAAACATACACTGGGCAGTTGGTGTTTTGAAGAAGCATTGGCTTATCCAGAGAACTGCAGTCATGGGATTCCAGCTTCTAGAGGCTGTCCACATTCCCTCGCTCCTGACTCCCTTCTTCCATCTTGAAAGCCAAAGTCTTTCTCACATCCCACCACTAGGACTTCCTCTTGCACTTCCCTCTTCCCCTTTTAAGGATTTGTGTTAGTATCATGTGACAGCCGTAACGAATTACTATAAATCTAGTGGTTTAAAACAATGAAAATTCATTTCACTGTTCCTGAAATCAAGGCATTGGCAAAGCTGAGGCTCTAGGGAATGATCCATCCCTGCTTCTTCCAGTTTCTGCTGGCCCCAAGCTTCCTTGGGTCATGGCTGTTATCATTCTAGTCTCTACCTTTCTTCACTAGGTCTTCTCCTATGTGTGGGTCTGCTTCAAACTACCTCTAGCTCCCTCTTGTAAGGATACATGTGATTGCATTTAGGTTACCGGGAATTAGAAAAGACTAGTGGCCCATTGCATGAAATTCATGCATCGGGGAGGGACCTGTCCCTCAGCCTGGCCTGCACCCTCTCCAACCTGGGACCCCTTAAGGGATGTTGGGCATCCCTCTAGCAACCTGGGACTGCTGGCTCCTAACCACTCACCTGACTGCCTGCTTCATTGCCCCTAACCACTATGCCTGCTGGCCTGATCACCCCCACCTGTCCTCCCTGCTGGCCTGATCACCTCCAACAGCCCCCACACTGGCTGACCACCCACAACTGCCCTCCCCTCTTGGCCACTAACCACCTCTACCTCAGCCCAGCCATCATGTCTTTGTCCAGAAGAACATCTGGAAGGTCTCCTGGAAGTTTTCCCAGTCTAATTAGCATATTATCCTTTTATTAGGATAGATAGAGGTCTGGTGCATGGGTGGGGGCTGGCTGGTTTGCCCTGAAGGGTATCCTGGATCAGGGTGGGGGTTCCCTTGGGAAGTGGGGCAGCCTGGGCGAGGGGCCTGTGGTGATTTGCAGACTGGCCATGCCTCCATTGGGGTGGGGGTCTCCACTGGAGACAGTGCTGGCCTGAAAGAGGGACTAGGGCAGTTTGCAGCCCAGTCAGGCCCTCATGAGGTGAGGGTCCCTGCTGGGGTGTGTTGCCAGCCTGGGTGAGGGCCTGATGACTGTTTTCAGGCTAGCCATGCGCCCCAGCGGGGACCCTCATCCCATGGGGGCATGGCCAGCCAGGGTAAGAGGCTGAGGGCAGTTTTCAGGCCCCACCCTTGGAGGCACGCCTGGGCAATGGGGACTCAAGTCTCCTACTCACTCAAGCTGTCTCTGTGGCCACCACCCACAGGCCCCTCCTTCAGCGGCGGCCAGGACAGGTGAGGGCGACCCAAGCCTTCCACACCCCAGCCCAGGCCGGCTCCATGTCCTCTGCTCACAGACCCCTCCTTCGGCGCCCGCCTGGGCCAGCTCCGTGTCTGCTACCCATAGGCCCCAACTTCGGCGGTTGACCCAGATGGGTGGGAAGCTTGACTTCCTCCCATTGCCATGAGTGACCTAAGCCTCCCGCTCGCTCTGACTGGCTCTGTGGCTGCCACCAGCTTTGTCCCACTCATTTGCATAATCACTCCTGATTAGCTGGTGGGCTGTGCAAAGTGAAGGTCAATTTACATATTTCTCTTTTATTAGTGTAGATTATCCTACCAAGATAATCCAGATAAACTCCTTCTCTCAAATCCTTAAATTAATTGCATATTTTCCCATATAAGGTAACTAGGGGCCCAGTGCACGAATTTGTGCACCTTAAAAGGAACTGTGGGCTAGGAGTCTGTGTGGGCACAGGGACGGGTCTCGGCCCATCCTCTGCCCCCCCCCACCTGGCCCCTCCCACCACAGCCCCTGGTCCTCTGTCTGCCAGCTATTCTACTCCCACCTCTGCCACTCCCACCTGCTGGCGTCGCTGGCCCCACTTGCACCTGCTGACAGCATGGAGCAATTGGGGCCAATGCTGGCAGGGGGTGCAAGTGGAAACTCCATCACTGGATGCAGGTGTGAGTGGTGGCTCTGGTACTGGCTGCGAGTGCAAACAGAGCTGTCACTTGCCCCAATTGTCCTTCAGGAGCAGGAGGAGGTGGAAAAGCCCTCAGGGGTGATCAGGGCTGGTAGCTGCCACTCGCACCTGCTGGTGGTGCCAAGTGATCAGGACTGGCACTAGGCACCAGCATCAGGTGAGAACGGCATCTTTGGCACTGGCAGTGGGTGCAAGTTGCAGCTCTAGTGCCGGCAGCAGGTGCAAGCACTGGGTGGGACCACAGCACGTGGAAGCAAAGAATTTTCAGTAACCACCAGAGGCTCACCCTGATGACAGCAACTGGCACCCTGCCTTGGTCTGGTGCCCCCACTCACCTGCTCCACCATCCTGCCGCAGCTGATGCCCACCATGTTCCACAATCTGCTGCCTGCTGCCAATGCCTGTCATGTTCTATGTGCACCCGTTGGTGATCAGTGCATATCATAGCGACCACTTGATCAGTTGTTCGATTGTTCTGCCATTTGGTCTATTTGCATATTAGCCTTTTATTAGATAGGATATACACTCTTTTGACATATAAGTCACAGATTTGGGGAATTATTAAATAAATATATCTTTGGGGTGTTCTTTTTTAGCCTACCACAATACCCTTGTGATAACATTGGGTCCAACCAGATAATCTTGGATACTCTTGGTCAGTTAAATAAAAACCTTCATTCCATCTGCCACTTTAATTACCCTTTATCAGCTCAGATAACATAACATATTCACAGGTTCCAGAGAGTCAGACATGAATATCTTTGGGGAGCCATTATTCTGTCTACCATTCTATCTATCTATCTATCTATCTATCTATCTATCTATCTATCTATAAGCCTAAGCAACTGTCTGACCATCTGACCATTCAACTAGTAGCTATGATGTGTACTGACCACCAGGGGGCAGGTGCTCAGTGCACAGGCACGGAAACATGGAATAGACTGATGAATCTCAGATGGAAGGAGCGGGGAGAGGGTAGGAAGAGATTAATTAAATATCTTATATGCATATTAGAGGCTTGATGCATGAATTCGTGCACCAGTGGGGTCCCTCGGCCTGTCCTGCAGGGATCAGACTGAAACTGGCTCTCAGACATCCCCCAAGGGATCCAAGATTGTGAGAGGGCACAGGCCAGGCTGAGGGACCCCACCACTGCACGAATCCATGCACTGGGCCTCTAATTTGTCTATACTAATAAAAGGATAATATGCAAATTGGTCCCAATGCCTTCACAGTAACAACCAAACAGCAGGCTGCGTAGGGTGACAAGGCATGACCAAATGTGGGTGATCAGGCCAGCAGGGGAGGGCAGTTGGGAAGGACCAGATCTTCAAGGGAGGGCAGTTGGGGGCAATCAGGTCTGCAGGGGAGGGCTAAGTTAGGGATGAACAGGCCAGCAGAGGAGGGAAGTTGGGGGCGACTGGGCCTGCAGGGAAGGGCAGTTAGGGGCAAAGAGGCTAGCAGGGGAGCAGTTAGGCATCAATCAGGTTGGCAGGGGAGTGGTTAGGGGGTGATCAGGCTGGCAGGCAGAAGCAGTTAGGGGCAATCAAGAAGGCAGGCAGGCGAACAATTGGGAGCCAGCAGTCCTGGATTGTGAGAGGGATGTCCAACTGCCTGTTTAGGACCGATGCACAAATTTTGTGCACCGGGCCTCAGGTGTAGTATATAAAAGCCTAAGTGACCTGCCAACCAGAAAACCAACTGACTGGCCTGTAGTTATAACACGTAATGGCCACCAGGGGCCGATGCTTTGACTGGCAGCTATAATGCACACTGACCACCAGGCGGCAGACACTCAATGAAGAAGTGGCCGAGCTGCAGTGACTTGGTAGTTGTGGTTCTCAGGTGACACACCAGGAACGAGAGAGGAGGGAGACTAATTTTGGGGTGCATATCCGAGAACCGACCTCTCGTAATCCGGGACCCCTCAGGGGATGTTGGAAAGCCACTTTCAGCCCAATCCCCACAGGCCAGGCTGAGGGACCCCACTGGTGCATAAATCCATGCATGTTCAAGTCCTAACCCCCAGTACCTCAGAATGTGCTGTATTCTAGATAAAGGGTCTATATAGAAATGATCAACTGAGATCATTAAGATGGGGTCTAATTCAATATGACTGGTGTGCTTATGAGGAGTTTAGGACATATACACATGGAGGGACATCCATGTGAGAACACAGTGAGAAAACAGCCATCTACAAGTCAAGGAGAGAGGCCTCAGAAGTAACCAACCCTGTCAATATCTGGATCTTAGACTTTAGACTCTAGAAAGGTGAAAAATAAATTTCCTGTTGTTTCAGGTATCCAGTCTTGTAGTACTGTTATGGCAGCTCAAGCACGCTAACATTGTAACAAAACCAAGGGAGTAACTCTCCCATCATATTCACAGGTTCTAGCCATATTCAAGGGGAGGGGATATAAAGGCTTGTATTGTATATCAGTCAGTGGGATTCTTGGAGGTGTCTGCAAAGTCTGCCTATCATAGCTGGCAATCCCCAGCAGATCTTTTTTTTTTTTTTTCAATTCAGATGGAAGAACTAGTTTAACTTCTGCTTGTTTCATTTTACTGATTTTCTATTCCTTTCCCACTCAACTTTTTTAAAAAATATATTTTATTGATTTTTTACAGAGAGGAAGAGAGAGGGATAGAGAGTCAGAAACATCGATGAGAAGGAGACATCGATCAGCTGCCTCTTGCACGCCCCTCCACTGGGGATGTGCCCGCAACCAGGGTACATGCCCTTGACTGGAATCGAACCTGGGACCCTTCAGTCCGCACTCCGACACTCTATCCACTAAGCCAAACCAGTTTCAGCTCAACTTTTTTTTTTTAATATATTTGATTGTTTTTTTTACAGAGAGGAAAGCAAAGAGATATAGAGTTAGAAACATGGATCAGCTGCCTCTTGCACACCCCCCACTGGGGATGTGCCCACAACCAAGACATGTGCCCTTGACTGGAATCGAACCTGGAACAATTCAGTCTGCAGGCCGACGCTCTATCCACTGAGCCAAACCGGTTTTGGCTCCCACTCAACTTTTAATCTTACTTCTAGTTGGTTCAATGTGTGTTGGGACAAAAGAGTGAGCCAAGAGCACAGGCTGAGGACTGTGTCTCTAAGTAGATGCGGAAGAAATACTAGGGGGAAAAAGGTGTAATACAGTTAGTCTGTCCTACATCCAATTTTTAGGAAGGAAATCCTATATAATAAAAAGCTAATATGCAAATAGACCAAATAGCGGAACAACCAAACAACCAAACAACCAGTCGCTATGACATGTGATGACCACCAGGGGGTGCATGCGGAACATGGCAGGCATCAGCCACAGTGGGATGGTGGAGCAGGTGAGTGGGGGCACCAGACCAAGATGGAGTGCTGGTCGCTGTCATCAGGGTGAGCCTATAGGGGTTACTGAAAATTTTTTGCTCCCACATGCTGTGGTCTTGCCCAGTGCTTGCACCTGCTGCCAGTGCCAGACCCACTTGCACCTGCTGCTGGTGCTGTCAGCATGTGGGAGTGGCAGTGGGAGCATGGCTTCCAGGGGACCGAGGGCCACAGTGGGAGGGACCAGGCAGGCGCTCAGAGGATGGGTTGAGATCCACCCCTGTGCCCACCATAGCCTCACAGCCTACAGTTCCTTTCAAGGTGCACAAATTCATGCACTGGGCCCCTAGTGCAGTGGTCGGCAAACTGTGGCTCGCGAGCCACATGGGACTCACTAGCTGTGGTTTGCTGCTCTGTTGACTAATGAGTTTGCCGACCACTGCTGTAAGACATTACCCTTACCCAGAAGTTTTGACTTCAGGTTAAAGACATTAGTACGTACATTATTAAAATGTTTTTTAAGTGTTTTTCCCTAAGGCAGTGGGCGGCAAACTCATTAGTCAACAGAGCTGCAAATTGTGGCTCCTGAGCCCCATGTGGCTCGCGAGCTGCAGTCTGCCCACCACTGCACTAGGAAATAAAAATTTGAACAGACTTCTTTTTTCACAGCCCCAGAAAGATTTTCATTTTCTACTGTGAATGTTTTAAAGCAACAAAATCTGGCCATGTAACACTCATTTTTGTTTAAATATAGCACATATTTCTGTAGTTTACACATAGCCGAGAAAATCAGATTCTGTTTCTACCCTTAATTCTTTCTGGTTTTCTGCATAATAACAGGCCAGACCTGATGGTGTTGCTGATAATTACACAGTCACACAGCAGAGCAAAGGCAAGTGTTCCTGGCTGGACCCAGCTGCAGGCTGCCTCTTGCCCTTACAGTACGTTATTGTCTTCAGACTATGTTTTAAGTGGAATGCCAGCTGAACAACTGCAGTTGCTACATTCTGTGAGACCTCAGTAAACAGGAAAACCCTGGGCACCCCATCCACAAAGAGCAAAAGCAACTACTCTGCTACTTTGCTGTTTGCAGACCTTGAGCACGCCTCCCACGTAGCCTAGTGTTTCCAAAGAATCCCAGATGCCTGGGAAGGAGTGGGGGAAGGGAGTGATTGAGAAAGAAAGTGTTTGGGGCTTCAGAAAAGAATGCAGAGTCGTGAGAACAGAGATGGGAGAATTTGATGACGTGTCCAACTGTTTCAGTCTTTTTCCTGATAAAAATCTGATACAGAGGGACTGTGCTGGTATCTTGCCCACTTACTAGGGGCCAAGGCCTCACCCAGCTGTGAGGTCTGCTGGAGGATGGCCCTGCCCCTGCTCTGTCTTATCCTGACACTGACATTCATTCCATGCCCCGAGGTCCATTCCTTCATTCATATCTATGTCTATATATACCCACATATCTGTAGCCTTAGCCATAGCCATATCTCCAGACACAGTATATGCAGGTACTTCATATTGCTTTATTCATGTAACAAACTTGTTGAGCACTGCAAAAGAACATTACTGGGAGCTTCCCCAGTACCAAACCCTCTCCTCAGGATGGGCACCCAGTGGCCTAATTTAACCAATATAATCCCAAAGTAATTCATTTGGGACTGGGCACCCGTCCACATATAAACGCAACAATACTTTGGCATTACCTGACCAAAGTGATTGTTTCATGGGTGGGCATGTAACCTGAATTAACTCAAGGTAAATTTCAGGGGGTTTACTCGGTGGTTGGTAACTGCCGGTGGTATACTGATTGAAGCTCTGGAATGGCTGCAGCCATTTTGTCATCATGGGGGCGGGCGGGGCAGCTTGAGGACTTTGTCAACACATTGAGAAGGACATGCAGAGAGGATCATAGAGAAATGGAGCGGGAGCCCTAATTAAGCCGTCCCATCTCTGGCCTTTTCCCTTGTATGATCCAGTTTGAACTGCATTTTCTGTTACTTGCTGGTAACTAAAACAAGTGCTAAGCACTGGGGATTCTGTGGTGAATAAGACAGTGCCCACCCTCCTGAACTTACATTTCAGTGGAGGGAGGTAGATAAACAAATAAACATGGTAATTTCATCCGATGTTACGTGTTGTGAGAGAAATTAGGGACTTGCAACTTTTGATTAGGTGGGCAGGGGAGCCCCCTCTGGGGAGGTAACGTAAGACTTGTGATCAAAAGGGTGAGAAAACGCCATCCTTGGAAAGATCTAGGGGGAAGGGCACCAGGCAGAGGGAACAGCCAATGCAAAGCTGTGAAGTAGGAGTGAAGATGGAAGGTTTGGGCAACAGAAAGATCCAGCAGGCTGGTGAATATTGAGCAATGGGGAGCAAATGAAATGAAGTTTAATTGGCCACACTTCAGGGCTGTGTGTGTATGAAGTCTGGATCTTACTCTTGAGTAAGACTGGAAGCTATTGGGAGGATTTTGAGCAGAGGTATGTTATTCCTGATCTAATTTTTTAGGGAATTTATTGGAGTGCCATTGGTTAATAAAATTAGGTTTCAGGTGTACAATTCTGTAATACATTATCTGTATATTTTATTATGTTCACCACCTGTCATTTCCTTCCCTCGCTATTTATCCCTTTACCCCCCACCCCCACCCCACCTCTTGTTCCTCAGGTAATCATCATACCACTATGTCTAAGTTTTTTGGTTGTTTTTTTTTTGCTTAATCGTTTCACCTTTTTCATCCAGCCTCACAGCTCTCTTCCCTCTGTCAGATGTCAAGCTGTTCTGTATGAGTGTTTCTATTTTGTTAATCATGACCTATTATTTGTAAAGGCATCTTCAAGCTGCTTTGTGGTGAAATGACTACAGGAGCAAGAAGAGCAGCAAAGAGCAGTCAGAGGCACCAGGCGAGGAGTGAAGTTTATCTAGAGCCAGATGGTAGCAGTGAAGATGGCAAGAAGTGTTAAGAAGTATTTGAAGGCCATTCACCCTTAAATTTTTCAAAAAGCTACAGGGCAATAAGCTTTCTTTTCTCCATTGCTATACACATTCTAATGTGCCCATTGCAGATGGGGTCTACTGCCCCTTCCTAAGTACTCCTCAGAGACCCACCAGGTTGAGCATTTGGGTCTACATTTACCACATAAAAGCATGCCCTTTGACAGCTCTGTTCATATTCTATCCTATATAATAAAGTGTAGTATGCAAACTGTCCCCTCAACCGGGAGTTCATCCAGGAGTTCAACCAGGGAGTAGGGCTGGCTGGGGGAAAGGAGTACCCAGCCAGCAGCCACTAGGGACCCTACCAATGCACGAATTTTGTGCACTGGGCCTCTAGTATGGTATACACAGAGAGGCAAACAAATGTTAAGAAAACAATGAGTTTAATAAAATTACTGTTAATTGAATCAGGACACATCAAAGTGGCATTTACAAACACCTTCTTAATGACAACAGATGGCAAATTTATACAAATTACAGGCTAGAACATAATGAATACAAAATCCATCCAGATACCATGTAAAAAAGCATCACGTAACAAAAGCAAATCTGATTCAAGTGGCTAAAGAACTCAAGCCCCGCATTTTGATAATTGCACACAGTTTTCAACGTTAGCGCATCTAAAGTCTGCCCCTGGTCAGGGCACTAATTCAAGACTACAGCGTCTTTCAATGACTCTAATCATTTAAAGATTCTAACACTTTTAAGCATCGATGTCAAGAGACATCAGGTAAAAGGTTCACTACGCAAAACTCAAACAAGAATATATGAACGTTCTTTGCAAACTGTAAGGTGCTGTGCAGATGTTGTTAGCTATTGCTATTATTATTGTTCAGTGAGATTTCACTGAACTTGAGAAAAAGGAAGACTAGTCTGCGTAACTGACAAATAAGACTTGTAGAACATCTTAAAAGGAATGCAGATATTACTTTTAAGTACACATAGCAATAAAACTGGCAAGAAAAGTGTGGCCAGGAATGATGGTAACTTTAGGAATTCCAGACTATTTTAATAAATATATAAGGGTTTAAGCTATTTATAGGTTACAAGTAATATTTATCATTAGGTTCCCCAAGTACCTGAAAATAAGTTATTTTCTCAGGTGACCCTTTCCCCTTGCAAAAAAAGAAAAAAAGAAGAAGAAAAATAGTGTCAAGTTATTAATATGCTTTTTTAGTCCAGCTCTTGCAATATTTTTCTTAAATATGAGTTGAGTCTGAATTAATAAAGTTGTACTTCTCTGATGGAGGATGCAGAGTGCTTGATGGCAGAGAAATCCAACTGCTGACCTAAGACAAGTGACAAAGTCGGCACCATAGCTGAATCATTTATAAAAAAGGGGACTAACAACACTCTGTAACTTCACTGGAGTCATTGCTTCACTGGAGTATGAAGCAATAATCATGAACTGGTCTGGAGATAAGAAGTACACACTAAATATGACTGAAACAAGATGTTTCCTGTACCTTCAGCTTCCAGTTTTCCTTGGGTACTCCTTATTTATTTAACTGTTTTTATTGGTCTCCTTGGGTACTCTATATATACATACATTTATGTAAAAATGGTAAACACCAAACAAGTCAATCAGTTGTCTCTATTGGTAAAGCTGATGAGATTTTTATGGTTAAAACAGTCCAATTATTACAATGCATTTCAGTTGGATTCCCAGGAAACAGGTGTGTGTGTGTGTGTTTTTTTTAATGAAAGGTTTAAATTTCCTCAGTAACAACTCAAAACTGAACTTTGCTGCTTATTGTAAAATGATATCATCCACTTGAAGAGCTAATAACATCAGATGCATTCTACAGCAGATTTTTCAGTTTTCAGCACAATGAGGAAACGAGATTATATTCTGGGGAGGAGAAAGGCAAAATGGAGGTGAGGTGAGAAAGGTAATGTGTTACAGTAAATGGGGTTAAATCAGTAGCTTGTACTGACATTCAAGTTACACTTCCTAATTGAGGTTATTCTTATAATTAAGAATATGTTCACTATTGTTTGAAAACTATCTTAAAACATTTATAAGGGCTCAATGGTAGCTTTCCTTTTTATACATCCTAAAGTATGTACACTGTGCAACAGAAAACCAGTGAAAAATAAATCTATATGTCAAATACTATGTTATTTCAACAGCAGCACACTAACAAGAAAACAGTTGAAACCCCAGGAAAAAAATTAACTGGTTTGAAAACAAGTCTATACTGTAATAATACTAAATATTAATACTAGCATCAAAGTCTAAATTTCAAACACTTGGTACTTTTTCCAAGAGGAAATTACAACTGCTTGAATCCCTGGTTTAAATACTTGCAGAAAAATACCCATATAATTATCTACTCAGCAAATGTATGAAACAAAATAATCCAACATGAGACATTAATATTTTACAAACAGCATATCACAAAAGTACAAGAAAAAACATTGGCATTATAGAAAAAGAAATTAAGTGGACAACAATTCTAAGTGCAACATAGCATCTAAAAGTGGGGCCCATCTAGAAATCTACCACATAATACCCCAGACTCAAACAGGGGCATTCTACAATTTTATCTTAAATTTGTACAATTTTTATACTAAAACTGTAGTCTTTTTTTTTAAGAAAGCACTTTACATTTAGAATAACTGCTTATAGAAGACATTAAACTATAGACAATATTTAACTCTAAGTAAGAATACA
This sequence comes from Lasiurus cinereus, assembly GCA_011751065.1. NCBI lineage: Eukaryota > Metazoa > Chordata > Mammalia > Chiroptera > Vespertilionidae > Lasiurus > Lasiurus cinereus. The sequence continues at coordinate 1,045,205 of JAAGEH010000015.1, forward strand.
ATTCTGCATTAAAAATAGGGGTGACCAAATTGGTAATGACACACACAGCAAGAGCCATTATATTAGAAATTAACAATAACAGGAAATTTGAACAATGATATACCTACTTGAGATACCTACCTGAAAGAATAAAGATACAATGTAGTTTTTTTGTTTTATTTTTTAGAAATTGGCCACTAATCAATCATGACAAAAATGCAAATAGCTGTCAGGAATAGTTGGCGGAATTTGAACTTAATCTAAACTTTTACTGAGTATTGAACTAGCATTAAGAAATGCATACAAGATGTAAACCAAAGTAGTGGTTATCTCCGGATGGTAAAATTACAGGTACTTAAAGTTTCCTTCCTGTTTTTATATGCATTTTCTGGGTTTGTTTTCAGATTGCCTACAAGTAGTACCAAGTGGCTAGAAAGAACCACACACTAAAGATACTAAAATAAAAACAGGTCTTTTTCTATCAGAAAGGGCCTCAAGAATTATATACAACTGGGATATATTGACTCTGATTGAAAAGACTAGACTAGAAATCCCAAGAATACCTCCTGGGTGATAAAAAGAATCTATTTTCAGAATTGTTCACATTCCCTAAGTATGCAAAAATAAACATTTAAATGTAAATCCCTATCATATACAGTATATAAAAAAACAGTAGGAAAAACAAATTTAAAGGCAATTTACACAAACCTGGTAATTAAAGCATAACTTCATTGTTGAACAAGAGCAAAACAGCTTATTAAAGAGTTGGTGTGAAAGCACAGGCTGGCCTGCAAGGAAGCAGCTAGCTCTGCTTTGCTATCGAGATCCTTCAATAAACCAGTTCGTGTAAAATGGGTGGAATTCAGCCTAGTTTCCCCAGGAAATAGTGTAACGAAAGGTTCCTACTGACTAGGGATTATACTTTTTTTGAAATTTCTCAGTGACATTCAGAATAATTCTATTATTAACAATTTAAGCAGTTTTCCATAGGAATTTACAAACCAAAATCCAATGACCTGGTACTTTCATGATAGTTAGGGAAAGTATTTCAACAAAAAATAAAGTTCAGATTTGCTTCACTGTGTACCTTATTAACATATCCAGAAAAGTAACATTCAAAATCAACTACAAGAAAAAATGCTATAGAATATTTTTGTTGTAAAATATTCCCAGAATAATGTGTAATTAAACATAATTACTTGCCACCAATTTAATTTTTCCAAATTTTCATTTGCAAATGAGAGGCTTATAGTTAAAATAGATGATGCAAACCACTGTATCAGAACGGTTAACATTTACACGAGTCAAATGTGACTCCTTAAGGATGGATTTTAAGATGTTCTTTCACCATTATTGAAATAATCAGTATCCTGGATGCATTTGCCATTTTTAAAACAACTTAACGTTATCAAAAGGTGATGTTTACTTTAATCCTGTTTGCCTTCACGCCACTGTCGTGAACCTTCATTCCAGGCCACATAGACAAAGAGGGCCAGCACCACGTGGACAGCAACCACAGCAACAATAGCAGCATAAAAATAGCTGTCCCTATTGGACATCCCAAAGGCACCTATCAAGAGATAAAAGTTTTCATTTGATTCCAAAATTTATCAAGTACAAAAAAAAAGCATACTAATTTTTATTAGCTATATTTAATTAATCAGGGAATTAAAAAGTAACACTTTGGGTGGTGATAAAACAAGTATTCATTTAAAGATTTAAATACCTTCTTATACATGAAAAATTATTTTGAATGAGAACTGTAATTATCACTTCATCTAAGGGCTCTGACACAAAAAGGGGGACTTTATTTCTTTTTCCTTCCAATGTCAACCATTTTTTGCTCTCAAAGGGATATTAAAAGGTTCTGCAAGCTATTTCATAGAAAACCATAAATGAGTATGATGTCAAGCTGAAATAACTATGAGTGATGAAAATATTCATTTCATGAAGTAGGACTCATTCAGAGCAACATTATATTTGAAAAGCAAAACAGACAAAAGAAGCAAACTTAAGAATACCCCGTCATAAAGCACAGAACATTAATTATAGTAATATGTCTATAAAAATATAATTACCTTCAAAAACATAAGATTTAGTGGTGAAATATAACCCAATAGGTACAGTGATCATTAAAGCTGTGAAGAACAGCAGAGTCTTCAGAGTAGATGCTAATGAACTCTCATTTCTGGAATAAAATAAACAGAGAGAAAATCAAAATCTGCACAGCCACTTCCAACCCTTCTTGTGTCTATAAACACTATAAATACTCACAGAGAAGACTCTGGAAACCCTGCTCCTGCCTTGAAAGCAGTGGCCAGAGGAAGAGGAGCAGTCAGGGACTCAAAACTGAAAGATCTTAGAGACCCAGCTGCAGGCCCATCTCTAAAAGACTGTCATTCAGATCCGGTGTAAGAGGAAGTATCAAAGTGTGAAAGTAGTTTGTAATCTCCAAAGTGCTAAGCAAATGTACACTGTAATTACAGAATTTTAGAGGTAGCAAGGGAGAACATACAGAAAACAACTAACGGCTAGTACAAACAAGGTATGAGAATCTCCAAAGAAAAAGCAGTGTAGAACAATCTGGATGCAACTACTGAGGAAATACACTCAAAATTTCTTTGTAACTAAATAGCTAGAGTACAGTTTAGATGGTCTTCACATAACATGGATGCACTAAGTTTGAATGTCAAAACAGTTTCTCATCACTGAATTCTATTTGTCCACAGACTATTTTAAAACCAATATTCTAATGGAAAAAGTTTTGTTCCAGAATACAATAAAATTACTCTGAAGATCGTAACCAAGTTTTAAAATTATATATATCAAGAAAATTAAGTCCAATAAACTGCTATTTAAAACATTAACAATATAAAGATTTAATAGAGCACAAACAAAACTGGATAACATAAAAAATGTCCAATAATAGGAAAATGATTTCACAAATGATGTGCATCAATATACGGAGACCTTAAAAAGAATTTGGACTATTATTTACAAAATATTCGTAAGACAAATGAACAAGGCAAGTTACAGTGTATTATGTATGTCAGAGGTCTGCAAAATAAGGCCTGAGGGTCCACCACTCATTTCTGTAAATAAAGCTTAATTGGGACATGGCTACACCCATTTGTTTATATATCATCTAAGACTGCTTTGGGGCTGCAAAGACAGAACTGAGTGGTAGACATAAGGCCCTCAAAACTCTAAATTATTTACTATCCGGCCCTTTACAGAAAAAGTTTGTCATGCCCTGATGCTGTTTTACTGACTTTTTAAAGTCGCCATTTGTCCTATGCATTACAAATGAGCAAAACTATTGAAACTGAGCTTCAGTAAGCTTCCAGCAACCCTGAACACATACACACCACCTGATTAATTAGCAAAGTTCAACCCTATAGCTTTAATCATTAGTTAAGGTCCTTTTTTTTTCCCCTTAAACCTAATCATCCTCAGACTACTTAGCACCCTTCTAACTTTATGCTCATAGTCAATACCTAAATTTAATTCTCTTTCTGGTAATCCTCAGCTAGAGGCTCATTTTTATGTGTTACCTTCAGGAGAGACAGCTCAGCATTCAAGTTCCCCCCAAAATATTCTCCCCTCCAGGCACCTTTCCTGATTACACCCTGAAAAGAGTCATTGCTCTCTGGGATCCAATCACACTTTGTTCATACCCCATATGACAGTTTGCTTCCTATATAATCCTGCACATCTCTGTATCTCTAGAAAACCAAGGCAAAGAAGTTCTTATAACTGTATATAGAATTAGCAGGGTTTCTGACAGCCCCAAAACGAAGGGAACATCCCAAAGTTTATTACAAACTTTCTGACTGTGCAATCCATCATTAAATAAAAGTTATGAGTGCACACCCCATACAGGCATTTTGATGTTTTCATAAATTGTTTATAGACATTAATACAGTCTTTAAAATATAAAACATTTGCAAAATGGGTACTAAAAAGATATTAAGATTTAGAAGTTCTAGTATTTTTTTTTATACTTCAATAGATCTTTAAACATTTAATTTAGCATTTAACACTTTGGTGATCACTATTCAATTCTCATCTACAATGCATGAGCTTCCTTAAACTGTTTCCTAGTAGTAAATTTTTAGAGGAATTTATCTGTGTGATCTTCTTGACAAATATGAGTGTCTGCAGTAGTTCTATAAAAACAGTCAGCATTTGGCCTCTTTTTGTGGAGCCTCCAAAAAAAAAAACAACAAAAAACAAACTTGACTTTCAGGGTGTATCTATAGAGCGTTAAAGTACGGGTTTTAGGGATGTAAACTTCAGGATTATTTAACCTGATAAACAAAGTTTAAGAATCTAGAGAAAGGGCCGATTAACTGGTTCTCTTGTTCTTTAGATTACTTCCCTTGAATATCTATTATCTGGCCTGGTTTTGAGAAAAGGTTATTATTGAAGATATAATACCATAAAGATGTTTTAAAGCTAACAAAATCACTTCTAATTCTACCACCCAATATAATCTTATGTTCTGCATGTTAATTTTAGCCCCCCCCCCACCACATATCTTAAAAATTTGATTTGTAGTTTATCTTCAACTCCTTTCTCTTTACCTTAAACTCCCAAAATTTGACTCTTATTATGGGTTGCGACCTCACAAACGTGGGACTAAGTATCAGGTTAGGCATACAAAATTTTGAAAACTAGCAAACTTCCTCTAGTGCTTAGAGGACATTTTCTCCCTGGCTTCCGGCCACAGCCCACTTCAGCTGGCAGTTCTGCTAGCTGCTCGTACAACCAAGATTTATTCCAAAACAAAGCAACTGATGGCATTCAACTGATTTCTCCTATGTGACTTTGGGTGTTACCGGCTTGTTAGAAAGGAACAACGCAGAAGTCCAGAATTAAAGTTGGTCTCACACAAAAGAAACAATGGAGGTGAACCTTATTGTGCCCCACTGTTAAAACCACTTAAGGGTTTACCCCCTTCGTATAAACTTCTGCAGCAAACACTAAGCAGGTAACTGTGCTTGCAACGTCCCCTTTTGTGGCAAGCAAGATTTCTTCTCCTAGTTACTAGTAGGACCTAGTCGATTTCACTGCAATTTCCATTAGGAAACACGAAAACCAATCTAATAGGCTAGACTCTAGCCGCTAGAGTGTATTTTAAGTGTACTTTGAATACCTGTTGGCATCCTTACTAATAGAGTAATAAAAACCTACACAACACTATTGTGAGAGGAGGGGAGGGGGGGAAGAGCACAAGGTCCGAAAATAACGAAATTGAGTATCACAGTGAGCTAGCAGGTCGAATGCCAGCTTCAACGCTTAACTTATTGTGTGGCCTGTGATATGTGGCAAGTCACTTACCCCGAGTCAACTTCAACTTCCTTAAAACCAGGGAAACTAAGTGCTTTCTTCATCCTGATAATGTTTGTAATGAAAGCACCTATGCTGAGCTTGGCACACTGCAGGTCAGCACTGAATGGTAGCTAAATCCCTTTCCAACCTACAGCCTACCGAGGTACAGAGGTGCTGTTGGCTGGGCTCGTTGGGCAGAACCCTTAAACTCCTTCTGCTCAGCCACCATCCCCCATCCTATTAACTCCCCCTCACCAGAAGCAGCCTCACACCAGGGCCAGCCCTTACTCCCCTCCATTGATTTATGCAGCACTTAATAAGCCCCGATGGTGCAGGCCCTGTGGGGGACACAGAGATGAAGAAGGCCGGAATCCTGTCTTCAGGGGGCACCCTGTAGTGGGGAAAGAGATTGCAGACAGCAAGAACGCAATATAGACGACAGTGAGAAGTAAATGCCAAGACAGAAGTAAGAGCTGTAACGCCCGCCATCGTCCCCCGTAGCCCCGGGTCCCTTGTTCCCGAGCGAAGGGCGCGCGGGCCGGGCGTGCAAACGCTGCTGGCCTCAACCTCCTTCTCCGCTCCCTCCCTCTACAGCCGGGCCCCGAGGGTCCAGACCTCAAAGGCACCTAAGGCCGGCCCGTTCGGTTCTGCCCAGCTCCGGGCCCGGGGCCGGGCCGACCCGGCTCGCGGTCGGGGGGGGCCCCCTGCCCGGCCCGAGCCCCGCTCTGGACTACCTGACGTCGGGCAGCTGCAGCGCGTTCAGCGCCGCTTTATCAATGCGCTCCATGGCGTTGCCACCCGCAGCAGGTCCCTTGCAAAAGCGGACTGGGCTCAGGGGCCACTCTCAATTGGTTCCAACCGCGAGCCGTAGAGGGTAGGCCACGACGGAAATGCCGGCAGGCATTGGGTGGCGGGACGCTGTGCGCACGCGCGGCGCACGGTGGTGACGCGGGTTTCGGCGGGGCGCCGGCTTTCACGTGACTTACCGGCCGGGATTCCGCGGCGTGCGCCCCGGTGGGGGCGGCCCGTGGTCGAGGAGCGCTCCGGGCGAGTAGCCGAGCCACTCCACGTTGAGCCTGGACTTGCCTCGCAGCATGGTTCCGTGGGGCTCACGGCGCTTTTGCCGCTGCCGCCCCTCCCCGAGCGTCAGCGAACACCTCGCGTCCGGGTCGCGTGCGGAAGCCCCTGTCGCAAAACCGCGGTTGCGAGGCGACAGGAGCAGCTGAGCCAGGGAGGAGGGGACGTCCCGGCGGACCAGTGTGGTGCTAGGCAACCAGGCAGATTCCGATGACAACAACAGGAAGGAAGAAAAAAAAAAAAAAGCGTCACGCAGTATTCCCCGGCCCTGGAGCGAATGCCTCATTAATTATTACCCGCGGCGCAAGTCCAGCCTTGGGGAAGCTGGGAGGACTTAGTTAACACTCACCGGAGCCCCTAAAGCTATAGAACGGCAGAGTTGAAAGAGCCCTTGCCGAGAGTCATTGTTCAGGCTCCACGCTGATGACCCCAAAGTCCACTTCAAGTTAAAAACATATTTTGCAGCTGCTTCGAAAGCCGCCAATGAGACAACAGGGACTCAAATAGGAAGGGACAGATGGGCCTCCCGGGCAGGCAGGTCTCGCTCGCAACCCGAGAATGTAATAAACGAAAAGGGTGAGTAAGCCTAGGGTCAGGCTCGACAAACTTAGGTTGTCACTGGCTGCTAATAAGAGGACAGCCCTTACATGGTCAGCTCCTGGAAAGGGCCGCTGACCACATATCTATTTTCTGCACCGCACGGACACAAACAACACATTTGAAAGAGTGACTAAACCGGCAGCTTAAAGCTTTGTTAAGGACTGTGGACTGTGTGCAGCAGGAAGCCCAGTCTTGGAGTTCAAATTTAATAATCCCTCTCCGGGCCTCATGCAGACCTTTAGGGGGATAAGAATCAGCTAATACCAGAACTAGGGCAGAATTAGAGAAACTCTAGCTCTGGGGGTTGCAAATCTCTGGCCCGTTGGCCGAATATGTATGGCCAGCCTGCCTACCACCTGTTTTTCTGCAGCCCATGAATTAGGAATGCTTATTCCATTTTAAATGATTTTTAATGAAAAGAAAAATAATATATTGCCACATGTCAAAATTAGATAAAATTCAAATTTCACTTTCCATAAGTAAAATTTTATTGACACTTAGCATGCTCATTCATTTGTATTGTCTATGGCTGCTTTCATACTAGAATAGCAACAGGGTTAAGTAGTTATAACAGAGATTCTTACAATCCAAAAAGCCTAAAATGTTCACTATCTGGCTCTTGACAGGAAAAGTTTGCTGGCCCCTGCTCTAGCTAATCACCCAGTAATGAGTTCCTTAAACCCCTAGGGATCCATAGATGTAGTAATGGGAGTTCTGAGAACAATTATCAATATATTAAAAAAAAACAACATACCAATGAATGTATTTATTGTATGTGTTTATTTGCTATAAGGAATTAACAGCTACTTAAAACATCACCTTTCTTTGATGTCTGGCACTAAATAGATCATATTGGTAAGATAATACTGGTTACTGCGTGAGAAAATACAGATATTTTTATTAAATCAAAATAAACTATTGTATACTTGGCTGATTAAATATTTTTAAACATAGAATGAACGCAAGAGGAGGGGTCTTTGCTTTGTGACTTTGTGTATCTCCAATGCTTAGAATAAGGGCCTGATATATATTTGTTAAATTAATGAATTGGGTCCCAAGGGGGCAAAGAGCAAAAGGGTTATTTGTAGAGAAAAGATTGGAAACCACTGATGTAATTGCTAAGTCTGCTTTAACAAACTACCATAAAATGAGTGGCTTAAACAACAGAAATGTATTTTCACACAATTCTAGGCTAGAAGTCTGAAATCAAGGGTTTGGCAGAGTTTGTCCCTTCTGAGGATAGTGAGGGAGAATCTAGTTAGTGCCTTTCACCTAACTTCTAGTGGCTTATTGGCAATGTTTGGTGAACCCTCATTTGTAGAATCATCCCCCTGATCTCTGCATTCTCCCTGTGTCTGTATTTGTGTCCAAATTTCTTCATTTTATATTTTATATTGGATTGGGAGCCTACCCTACTCCATCATGCCCTCATTTTAATAGTTACAACTAAAATGACCTTAAATCTTAATAAGAACACATTCTGAAATACTGGGGGTTAGGAGTCCAACACAGGAATTGGTGGTGGGACACAATTTAGGAGACTGTGTCCTGGAAAGAGAAGGGATTTGTCAGAAGTCATACATTTACTTAGTGGGGCCTAGCTCATCTCCTGCCTTCCTGGTCAGCACTTTTACACTTTCACATTAGCATCCTGTGTGACAAGTTGTGTGATAACTTAGACAAGAACCAGTCATAAATGAGATTTGATGTGGGACAAAATGCCTGCCTATCTCATTTATATATTAATCATTTTATTTAAATAAATTAAAATTCTCATACCTCTTTTTTCTTCTGGACTTCTACACTCTACCCACACTTACTATGAGCTCACTGAGGTGGAAATCAAACTTTTAGGATAAACTAAGAAGCTGTAAGAGAAAGAAAGAAATTAGCCAGCACTTTGGCCCCTCACCAAAGTCCTGAAACCTCCTACCTGCAGCAGCTGCTAGATAACTAAAAGCCAGTGAAGCCCAAACAGAGCCGTTGCCATAGGAATGAAATGGCATGTCAGGCAACTATAAGTTGTGCCTCCCTTATTCCTTTGAGAATCAGAAAATGATTCTCATAAAGAAAGATCCTCAGTCTGGCCATGTTTTGTTATGTTATGTTATGTTATGTTATGTTATGTTATGTTATGGTATTATTTTATTTTATTTTATTATTTTATTTTATGTGTTATTTATTTTATTTTATATTTTATTTATTTTATTTTATTTCTTTTCTTTTATTTTATACAGTGGTACCTCAAGATGCGAGTTTAATTCATTCTGTAACCTTGAGGCGTGGGAAACTATGAGACGCTCAAGTCGTGGTAAACTGGTGGGTCGTGTGCAGCCGGCCGATGCGCGAGATGACTCCTATCTCAAATGTTGCTCATATTTCAAAGCAAAAATCGCTCGCTCGATGGCTCGTATCTCAAAAATCTCGTATGTTAGGGCACTTGTATCTCGAGGTACCACTGTATTTTATTTTATTTATTTTATTTTATTTTATTTTATTATTTAATTTGGCCTTTTCATTTTAGTTGAGAAAATGAAAATCAAAGGATGGGAAGTGACTGTCCCAAATTCACTGGATCAGCAAAGGGATTAGAAAATTTAGAGTTCCTAACTCTCAGTATAGTGTTTTCTTCACCATAATGTTTTAAACCTCAGTTTCATAACCCAATGATATGGAAAATGTACACCCAAAGTCAGTTTGGCAACACCCTCAATTTTCTTTACAGACTCCCAAAACCATGACACCCCCTCAGCAGTCTCCAATTGGGTGTCTGGCAGTGGGATAGGATGAAAACGGCCATGCTTAAAACACCAACTGGTACTTTCTGAAACTGATGTATGCACAACCTGGCCTAGTAAAAGCTAAGCCATGAGGAAAATAGAAATAAGCTTCACTGTACGATCATCAAAATTCACACTTAAAAAAATGAGAAAGACAGAAACTCTGGCTTCTTTATAAAGAGGCATGATTTTTTTTTCTTCTAAAAATAAATATGGATAAAATATGCCCTCTGGTGAAAAAAAACAACAACAACTTAGTTCCACTTCTAGGGAAAAAAAAATAACCAAGGAGTTTTGGCTGGGGATTATTTTAGTAAAAACTTCTTTTGTTAGGACCCCGTGGGCAATGAAATACAAGTTTTGCTCAAGGAGAGAATTTTTCCTGGAATCCATTATCTCATCTTCATTGCCTCAGGCCACCACCATTACCACCAAAATGTGTGTCAGGTTCTTCTTTTTACAGAGACTATTCCCAATCCCTACAATTTTTAAAAAATACATTTTATTGATTTTTTTTTTACAGAGAGGAAGGGAGAAGGATAGAGAGAAACATCGATCAGCTGCCTCCTGCACGCCCCCTACTGGGGATGTGCCTGCAACCAAAGTACATGCCTTTGACCAGAATCGAACCTGGGATCTTTCAGACTGTGTAGGCCGATGCTCTATCCACTGAGCCAAACCGGTTTCGGCCACAATTCCTACAATTTCTTTACCATCACCATTTTACAGATAGAAAGACTGAGGCTAAGGTAAGTTTGGAAGTTGGGTGAAGACCTCACAGGGCTCCTTATCTCCTGACTCTCAACCATTTCCCTGAAATTTACAGTAGGCCACTTTCCCATCTCCATCTGCAGGAGAGCTAAGTTAACATCTTAGAGCTAGTGAAGGGACTTGCTAATGGAATCAGGGAATGCTTGGGGTCCATAACTGAGGATTAGTCTCACCCACCTGGCCTAGGAGTTTCGACTTGTAATGCACTAAGTAGAGCTTGTGGACCTTCTTGCAAAGCAAAAAATAGGAGCGAGGGAGCAGTGAATCAGGCCCCACCCTTGCCCAGCATGATGCAGGGTCAGCCTAGGGTCTCAAATCCCCTGGCACATCACAGGGTTTGTTACTGTCAGAAGAACCATAGCCCGTGACATACAGCAGGGTCCCAAGGCGAAGGATCCTGGCCTCAGTGCTTTCCAGATGGGCTTGCCACCTCCGGCTGTACTGTGGGAAGGGGTACTTTACAAGGAAACCCCAAGGACTGATGTGCTTAGGATCATGCCCCAAGATATACACATGCTGTGCTCAACAAGGGCTTAGGGGAAGCGGTGACTAGAGACCAGTTGGTTGAGTGAAGAAGAGAGTGCCAGCACCCTGAAAGTAAAACCAGGGCTCCATCAAACCCCATGGTTCAGAAACACTGCCCATCACTGAACTTGCAGCTAGGCGCAGAAATCTCTGGGTCAGGTTTGCAGGTGGTCTTTCTGTGAGCCAAGCAAGTGGGATGAGGCAGGGGTAGGCTAAAGCTCCTGAGGTCTGAGTGCAGGGTGAAATCGAAGTCTCTAAGTGTTCCAAACCTATTGAAGCTGTCACACCCAGCCTGAGTTGCATTACCAATATTCTTTGAATAAAATTAGTTGGTTGGGCTTCTAGTATCTTCCACTAGACTGTATACTAGTACAGGAGAGGTGGACATGTCTGGGGCTTTTTCAGGCCCTCTGTACTACCACAGCACAGGGCCTGAATATGTGCCCTCAGTCAGAGTTGCACTGAGAATCCTGCTAGGGCCACTTCTTTGGCTCCTCTCACCCCACTCTCTTCTATTTCTCTGCTCCCTAAACTGTGCTGAGAGATGATTGAAGCCAGAAGAAAAGGATTTAGAAGATGTTTCCAAAGTGATTCCTCTAAGAATCTTGGCAGTACAGAGCTGACCCAGTGCACTTACAATGCAGAAGGTCCAAGTTTTATTCCTCCTCATCTTGCCTTCCACCCTCCAGGCTCTCAGTGCCCCATTGTGTAAAGCCTGAGGGAATCTAGATCTTCTTTCAAAGAATTATGTCCAGCACCCCCTTGTGGTAGACAAGCTGATACTCCAGGTTTGAGGAAGGAAAGAGGCCATGAGAAAGGACCAGGCTTTCTGGAGCTGTCCAGGGCCTTTCTCAAACAAGAAGGCCAAAATTTGTGCCAAGAAATAGATGTTCTTTGGAAATCGTGATTTGACAAAGTTATGTGCTGTCCTTTTGATTCCAGGTCAGGTTGAGATGTGACTGCATGAGAATAGTAGTTAAAAGTTCAGTACTGGAAAGTCCTATGCCAAGAAAGTACCCTGGCAGCCTCCTGCCACCCACTTTACCATAGGAACATCACATATCACTGGCATCTGTCTTTCCACATATATGAGGGCCTGGTCAAGTTGCCCATAATTCCATATCTCTCCTGTCAAAAAGGCCATGAACGCCATCAGACAAGTTAGAGCAAAAAATATTGCCCTGGAAATGAGTGGAGGAGTGGAGACTCACATCATCACAGAACTGTCAAGTGGTCATCTACTGTCTATTCTTCCTCCAGAAAAAAGAAACTGAGTGTCCCTAAGACAGCCAACTTGTCTTCCTAACCTCTATAAGTAGACTGTCATTGGCAGATATTAATGTAACTATCCCCTCTCCTGTTCCAAATACTTGCCAACACTTGTTGGTTACCACAGGTCAGTGTCCTTTTGTGAGCATTTTAACTCATCTGGAAATGGTTTGTTATGAGGATCTGATGACCACGTGGGTATAGTAATAACTTGATAAACTGTGAAATCATGATGCAACATGTGGGGAAGAAAACTGAGCTGGGGATAAAAAGATCTGGGGACCAGGTGTGACTCTGTCCAAGACTCATGTGTGCTCTTGAGCAAATCTCTTCATTTCCCCATCTGTCAATGATGTGTGTGGGACTAGAGGAATTTCTAAAGGCCTTTCTGGGATAAGTTTAAAAAGAAAAGATGGTAGTTGGAGAACTGTCTTTTTGAGATCATAAATTCTTTTCTAAGAGCCAAGACATCTCTTTCCGCTTTATAATCCCAATGCAACCCATGTGGTGGTCTTTGTTCCACTGGCATCTTTGTGATCTGCTGCAAGAGAAAGAAAGATTTCCAGGATGAAACACAGAAAGCTGCTTCTAACAAATGGGAACAGAGAGAGTATGGTGGGCAGCAAGCCTTGCACACAGGTGTCACCTGAGGAATGGCTGCAGGAACAGGCTATGTAGTCTGAGGAAGAGAAGAATGAGAAGAGTTATGTCTTCAGATGTTTAGATGGGAGATTTCATTAGTAGTGAGTACAAATCAAAGGGAGCTGAAGAACTAGCACCCAAGGGAAGAAGCTGTGGGGAGTTTGCTTTCTCCTATTCTAACGAGTGGCTGTTAGACTATCAGCCCTACTGTAGCTGCGTAGGCTCACCTCCTGGGTGTTAATGAGGAGAGTGGGGTTGCCCTCCAATGACTAGTCTCTTACTTCCAAATCAGATTATTTGTGTTCTCTGAGCTGTGGTGAGATCAAGCATATTTTTTATAGTACCTCATACAGATTTATGTACACAGTTGGGCTTAACTGAATGAGTGAATGAATCTTTCTTCATATAACAGGGAAGGCCTGTAATGGGTTGTCATCTCTGGCCCCTAACACAAGGGAAATTATGGCGTCCCCTAGTAAAATATTTTTGTGTGTAAATAACACTTAAGTCTACACAACAGTTGTAAACAGTGAGTCCCTGACAGAAGCCAGTGACCAACCTGGAAACATTTCTCTGGTAATCATTTTCCTACAGAACTCAGAGCTTCAAAAGGAAGGCATTAAAATACTCTCCTAGACTGTTGTAGCTGGAAGGAACTTTCAAGATCACAGAATTCAACCCTTTCATTTCCCAGATGGTAAAGCTGAGGTACCAGCTGAGAGGGTGAAGAGAAGCGAGTGCCTTCCCTGGCCCAAGGCCTGGTACATACTAGGAACCAACCAGAGCTTTCCTATCTACCTAATTGACAGGAGGCCAAGAAAAGCAATGATAAACTAAGGGGGGGGAAATCATCCTTTGCTACCCCTAGGCAAGACAGTAGGACCCAAATTAGATGCAGGAGTAGCTGGAGGTAAGAAAGCTATGTAGTCAAGAGCTGGAAATAAGACTGTGTGGTCAGAAAGGGAGAAAGCAGGAAAGAAGGAGTAGGGGCATTTACTATCTTTCTTCCAACACAACCAAAGCACCCAAGTTGCTTGTGCTCAGGGGCATCCTGCAAGGAGAGGAGGAGATCCTTCAGGAGAAAATGCTTACAGATCAGGTGTGGCCTTGAGGGTGAGACACTGTTTTCTGTTTAGTTAGAGAAGATGCAAAAGCCGGCAGGGACCCAGGGCCTTGGTCAGCACAGAAGGGTTAATCTTTTGGCCAAGTCTGGCAGCTGCTGGGCCTCTGTGGAGCAAATGTGACTCTGGCAGCTGATACATAAGCAGTTGGGGAAGGCAAAGTTCTTTAGAGGTCCTGGAGACAAAAGATTGGCTCAGTGTTGCCATCCCATGGATATGCATCTTTTTTTTTTCTTAAGTTGGGTTTCCTTTTACCTGAGAAGACTAATGGAACAGACTAGAAATGCCCTGAATTTTTAATGATGTATGAGGTACAGAAGGTTTTTTGTTTTGTTTGTTTGTTTATTTATTTTTTTTTGTGGGACATTCACAGGGAGTCTTTTCTGGATTTCCTAGGGGAATGATTCCAGAAAGAGCTCTTCCATTATGGTGTAGTTTGAGGACAAGGTTTCTTTTGAGAGTCCTTCTGTACCCCTGAAACCCCAATCACTCAAAGGATATCCTCACAAGTCACTTTGCAAATCCCAAGTCCCTTCGCTTCATAACTCAACATTGACCCTTCATTCTGTTCCAGTGTTGCTGTGGTGACTCAGGTAGAAGTTGCTACACTTTGGATTCTGTCCCTATAATGGAATTGTAAATTCCTCAGGATCATGTACATTTTGGAGAAAAACAAATGGCGGCAGAGTAGACGGATGTGTCCCAATCCTTGTCCATGAGCAGACAGAAAGAACAGCTAAGGGTTGCACTGGAAGTGTTTGCTGGTGAATTAAGGGACAACTATACTCCAAGAGAAGGTGGGGACTGCTGGACGGGGCTCTCTTGAAAACCCACTGCTGCTGGGTTTTCTCCCAGAGCTATGAGCTCAGATGCGAAGACCACGCCTTCTTGAAGCAGAAAGTGGATGTTATCAGAAGCCTGAAAATCTACAACTATGGCACCCACCAAACAGCTGTGAAATTCAGAACACCAGTTCCCAATTGACGCAAACACTTGGACTCAGAGGTATTCTACACACCACACGGAAAGATCAGATTACACCTGGGATAAAGAGAGAGAGAGAACTATATAACCAGACACCCAGAAAAGAGATACCATGGAGGTACAAAGAAACACCTTGCATAGTAATGAAAATCAGACATCACCAGAAAAAAAAGTAAAAGAAATGGAGGCAAGCAACCTGCCAGAGAAAGAATTCAGAGAAATGGTCATAAGGTGGCTAACAGAATGGACAAATTCAACAATATGAGTAAGAACCAAGAGGAAATGAAGAAGAACCAAGAAGAAATGAAAAATGACATTGCTGCTATAAAGAACTCAATAAAAAGCATCAAGAATAGACTAGAAGAAGCAGAGGACGACATCAATGAGTTAGAAGATAAGGTAGGAAAAAATACCCAAGTAGAGCAGCTTCTGGAAAAAAAATTAAAAAGCAAGAGGAGACCCTAAGGGAAATTTGGGACAATATAAAACAAAACACATCTACATAAAGGGGTTCCAGAAGGAGAGGAAACGGAGAAAGGGATCAAAAACCTGTTTGAAGAATAATGACAGAAAACTTCCCTGATCTAGGGAAGAAAAAATCCACACAAATCCAAGAAGCTCACAGAGTCCCAAGCAAAATGAACCCCAAAAGACTGATGCATTAATTACATTGGCAAACACCAATGACAAAGTAAGAATCTTAAAAGCAGCCAGAGAGAGATAGAAAGTTACCTACAAAGGAATGCCCATCAGACTAGTGACTGATTTCTCAACAGAAACACATCAGGCCAGAAGGGAATGGAATGAAATATACAAAGTCATGCAAAGGAAGGGTACAAATCCAAGAATACTGTACCCAGTAAGGCTATCAATCAAAGCTGAACGTGAAATTAGTAGCTTCACAGACAAAAAAGGATTAAGGGAATTTATTACCACCAAACCAACAATGCAAGAAATGCAAAAGGGTCTGATGAAAAAGAAAGAAAGAAAGGAAGGAAGGAAGGAAGGAAGGAAGGAAGGAAGGAAGGAAGGAAGGAAGGAAGAAATAAAGAAAGGGATACTTACCTGGATGGAGGAGGTGGTTTTCCCAGGGCAAGGCTTATCCATTGCACTCTAGATGTGCTGATCCTGTGATATCCTCAAATGTGGAAAACTTGACTGCATAATTTGTGATATTGGGGGACTGCGTTTTCACTCTCTCCTATAAAAAGAAAAGAAAAGAAAAGAAAAGAAAAGAAAAGAAATAGGAAGTGAAGAAGGAACTTAGGGGTAAAGAATAAAAATTGTGACAAATAAGTACCTATCAATAACAACTTAAAATGTAAATTGATTAAATACCCCCATCAAAAGGTATAGGGTAACCGATTGGATAAGAAAACATGACCCAAATATCTGCTGTCTACAAGAAACCCACCTCAGAAAAAAAGACACACACAGACTGAGGGTGAAGGGATGGAAAAAGGTTTTCAAGACAATGGAAATGAAAAAAAAAAAGCTGGGGTAGCAATACTTATATCTGACAAATTACATATCAAAGTGAAGGACATAACAAGAGATAAGGAAGGCCACTTCATAATACTAAAGGGAGCAATCTAATGAGAAGAAATAATTCTGGAAAACATATACGCACCCAATACAGGAGCACCTAAATACATTAAAAAAAAAACTGCTGGAGGATATCAAGAGAGAGATTTACAGCAATACTATCATAGTGGGAGATTTTAATACCCCACTATAACCATTGGAAAAATCCTCTAAACAAAAATCAGCAAAGAAACATCGATCCTAAATGACTCATTAGACCAGATGGAATTAATTGACATCCTCAGAACATTTCACCCAAAAACCACAGAATATATATTTTTCTCAAGTGCACATGAGTCATTTTCAAAGATAGACCATATGTTGGGTCATAGGCAAAGTCTCTTCAAATTCAAGAAGACAGAAATCATAGGAAGCATCTTCTCAGATCACAGTGGCATAAAACTGGAAATCAGCTACAACAAAAACAATCCAAAGAAATCAAATATATGGAGACTAAATAGCATGCTATTAAACAATGACTGGGTAACCAGAGAGATCAAAGAAGAAATAAAAAACATCATGGCAACAAATGACAATGAAAACACAACAATCCAAAATCTATGGGACACAGAGAAAGCAGTTTTGAAAGGGAAGTTCATAGCCCTACAAGCCTGCTGCAAAAAAAAAAAAAAAAAAGAAACCCAAAAAAACAAAAAACAAAAACAAACAAACAAACAAACAAGAAACAATGGTGATAAATTACCTAACCCTACAGCTCAAAGAGTTAGAAAGAGAGCAATAAGAAAAGCCCAGTGTAAGTACAAGGAAGGAAATAATAAAGATCAGAGTGGAGATATATGACATAGAGACTAAAGAAACAATACAAAAGCTCAACAAAACCAAGAGCTGGTTCTTTGAAGGGATCAACAAGATTGATGAACCTCTAGCCAGGCTCACCAAGAAGCAAAGAGAGAGGATCCAAATAAACAAAATCAGAAATGAAAGAGGTGAAATAACAACAGACCCCACCAACATACAAAGGATTGTTAAAAAATAATATGAACAACTGTATTCTAACAAACTGGACAACTTGGAGGAAATGGACATATTCCTAGAAAAATATAACCTTCCAAAACTCAAGAATCTGAACATCTCAATAGGCCAATAACTATGGAAGCAATTGAAGCAGTCATCAAAAAGCTTCCAGCAAACAAAAGCCCGGGGTCAGATGGTTTCATAGGGAAGTTTTACCAAACATTCAAGGAAAATTAAAACCTATCCTCCTCAGACTATTCCAAGAAATTCAAGAAGAAGAAATACTTCCAAGCTCCTTCTATGAAGCCAGCATCACCCTTAATATCAAAACCATACAAAGAGAACACAATGAAAGAGAATTACAAGCCAATATCCCTCATGAACATAGATGCCAAAATCCTCAACAAAATTCTAGCAAATTGGATCCAGCAATACATCAGATGATCATACACCAGGACCAAGTAGAATTTGTCCTGGGGATGCAAGGATGGTACAATATCCGCAATTCAATAAATGTGTTACATCACATAAACAATTGAGAGATAAAAATCACATAGTCATATCAATTGATGCAGAAAAAGCATTTGACAAAATCCAATGCCCTTTCTTGATAAAAACTCTCAACAAGTGGGAATAGAAGGGTCATACCTCAACATTATAAAAGCCATATATGATAAACCCACAGCTAACATCATACTCAGTGGGTAACAACTAAAACCATTTCCCCTAAGAACAAGAACATGACAGGAATGCCCACTCTCACCACTCCTGTTTGATATAGTACTAGAAGTATTAGCCATTGCAATTAGACAATAAGAAGAAATAAAAGACATTCAAATTGGAAAAGAAGAAGTAAAGCTGTCCTTATTTGCAGATGACGTGAAATTGTACACAAAAATCCTGAAATACTTCATCAAAAAACTAATAGACTTAATAAATGAATTTGACAATGTAGCAGGATAGAAAATTAACACCAAGAAATCTATGACATTTCTATACACCAATAGTGAACCTACAGAAAGAGAGACTATAAAAGCAATCCCATTTACCATTGTACTAAAAAATTTAAAATACCTAGGAATAAACTTAATTAAGGAGGTAAAAGACCTATACATGGAAAACTACAGAACACTGAAAAAAGAGATAGAGCAAGATGTAAACAGATGGAAAAACATACCATGCTCATGGATTGGGAGAATCAACATCATTAAAGTGTCCATACTAGCCAAAGCAATCTATAGATTCAATGCACTACCAATTAAAATACCAATAATATATTTCACAGACCTAGAAAGAACTCTCCCAAGATTCATCTGGAACAAAAATCCCGGAATAGCTGCAGCAATCCTGAGAAAGCAGGATAAAGTAGGGGGAATCTCAATACCAGATTTCAAGCTGTATTACAAAGCCACTGTTCTCAAAACAGCCTGGTACTGGCACAAGAACAGACATATAGACCAATGGAATAGAATAGAGAATCCAGATATTGACCCAAACCACTATGCTCAATTAATATTTGACAAAGGAGGCATGAACATATAGTGGATTCAAGACAGTCTCTTCAATAAATGGTGTTGGGAAAATTGGACCGACACATGCAAAAAAATGAAACTAGACCACCAACTTACACCAGACACAAAATAGATACAGGATTTAAACGTAAAACGGGAAACCATAAAAATACTAGAGGAATCCACAGGCAGCAAAATCTCAGACATATGCCGAAGGAACTCACTGATACTGCTCCTAGGGCAATGGAAGCTAAAGAGAAAATAAACAAATGTGACTACATCAAAATAAGCTTTTTCATGGCAAAAGAAGCCATCAACAAAACAAGAAAGCCCAATGTATGGGAGAACATATTTGTAAATGTTATCACTGATAAAAGTTTAATCTCCAACATCTACAGGCAACTTATACAACTTAATAAAAGGAAGATAAATGATTCAATAAAAAAATAGGCAATGGACCTAAATAGAATTTTTTCGAAAGAAGACAGAAGGAAGGCCAAGAGACACATGAAAACATACTCAAAGTCACTGATTATCCAAGAGATGCAAATCAAAATGACAATGTCATACCATCTCACACCTGTCAGAATGGCAATCATCAACAAATCAACAAAGGACAAGTGTTGTTGAGGATGCGGAGAAAAGAGAAACCTCGTGCACTGCTGGTGGGAATGCAACCACTGTGGAGAACACTATGGAGTTTCCTCAAAAAATAAAAATGGATCTCCCGTTTGACCCAGTAACCCCACTCCTAGGAATATATCCTAAGAAACTAGAAACACCAATCAGAAAGGATATATGCATCCCTATGTTCATAGCAGTACAATTCACAATAGCTAAGATTTGGAAACAGCCTAGGTGCCCATCAGCAGATGACTGGATCAGGAAACTATGGTACATCTCCATAATGGAATACTATGCTACCACAAAAAAATTAAAAATTCTTACCATATGCAGCAACCTGGATGGAACTGGAGAGCATTATGCTAAATGAAATAAGCCAGTCAATGAAAGAAAAATACCAGGTGATCTCACTCACTTATGGATAATAAAGAACATTAGAAACTGATGAACAAAAAGAGGCAGTAAAGCATCAAACAGAATGTCAAATTACAGTGGGAAGGTTAAGGAGAAGTGGGGTAGATAAGAGATCAACCAAAGGACTTGTATGCATGCATATAAGCATAACCATTGGACACAAGACACTGTGTGGGGAAGGGCATGCATGTTAGTGGGGTGGGGAGGGCAATGGGAAGATATGTACACATGTAATACATTTTAAAAAATAGTGTACCATAAAAATAAATAAATAAATAAATAAATAAATGAATAAATAAATAAAACCCAAAGCTAAAAACAAAACAAAACAAAAACAATCATGCTAATTTTGAGGGGGTGACAAAATCTAGAGGAATCACACTAAAACATATATTCAACCATTTATTCAAGAAATATTTATTGAGCACATAGGAAGTGTCATACATTGTTCTTGGTCCCTGGGAAAGAGCAGTGAACAAAACAGACTGAAGTTCTTTTTTATAGAGCTCATACTCCAGTGGGACAAATAGACAATAAAATATTGGCCTGGTCTAGTAGCTTTTCTGTAAATTTCTTGGAATTTTCTACAAAGACATTCATATTGCCTGTGAATATGGACAGCATTTTCTCCCATTCCATTAATTTACTTTCCATTCTGAAGCTTCTATATCTTTTCCTTGCATTAGTGCATTGACTAAGACCTTGGGTATGATGTCTAATAGGAGCGATGACAGTAAACATCCTTGTTATGATCCCAATCTTAGAGGGAAACATTCATTCTCTCACCATTAATTAGGTTACAAATGCTTTGTTCTTGTTATAGTTGTAAATATTATTTTTCAAGAAGAGAAAGCTTCTTTTTATTCCTATTTTGCTCAGAGCTTTATTATGAATGGATGTATTATCATGTGGTTTTGCTTCTTTAGGCTGTTAATGTGATCAGTTACATCGATTTATTTTTGAATGTTGAACCAACTTTGCATTGCCAGAATAAACATCATTGAGTTTTTTATATATTACATGATCAATTTGTTGATATTTTGTTAAAGATTTTCACATTATATTCATGAGGTATCTTGGGTTTTGGTTTAGTTTAGGGTTTTTCTTATACCATTTTGTCTGGACTTGGTGTCAGGGTAATGCTCATATCATACAATAATATGGGAAATATCTCTCATCTTATATTTTCTGGAAGAGCTTTTATAGCATTGGTATTATATATTTCTTAAAAGTTTGATAGAAATAAAAATGAATTAATGTGGCTTTAATTTGTGGGACAATTTTTAATTCAGAATTCTATTCAATTCATTTGATAGATATAGGACTTCCAGTTTTCTACTTATTTTTAAGAAATATTGTGTTAATTTGTATCTTTCAAGTAATATGACTATTTCATGTAAATTGTGAAATTCATGGGCATAGTGTGTAGTTGATAGTTTCTTATTATCCTGTTAATGTCATTTTAAATAGTTGCCTGATATTACATTAGAGTATCATAATTTATTTAACCATTCTGTTACTATTGAATTTTTAAAAATATGTTTTATTGATTTTTTACAGAGAGGAAGGGAGAGGGATAGAGAGTTAGAAACATTGATGAGAGCAGCTGCCTCCTGCACATCCCCTATTGGGGATGTGCCCGCAACCAAGGTACATGTCCTTGACAGGAATTGAACCTGGGACCTTTCAGTCCGCAGCTGACGCTCTATCCACTGAGCCACACCGGTTTCAGCTACTATTGAATTTTTAGGTTACTTTAGTTTTTATCGCCATTATAAATGTAATCAATATATCTGAATGTACATCTTCATAGAGACATGTGTTATTTAAATAAATCCTAGAAGCAGACTTTATATTTGTGTCTATTGATGCATAAAAATTACTCCCAAACTCAGTGGTTTAAAACAGCAAATGTTTATTATCTCAGTTTGTGTATATCTGGAATGTAAGCTGGCTTGACTGGGGCCTTTGGCTCAGAATTTCTCCCAAGCCTGCAATCAAGTGTTGGCTGGTGCTACAGTAATCTCAAGCTTGTCTGGGAGAGGTTCCACTTCTTAGATCACTTAATGATTGTAGGCAGTCTTTCATTCCTTCAAGGCCATTGGACTGAGGGCCTCAACTCTTCACTAGCGGGCCGCTGACCAGATGCCACTGATGATGCTCTCAGTTCTTTGCCACCTGAGCCTCCCTATAGGGTAGCTCAAAACATGGCAGCTAACTTCCATCTGAGAAGCAAGAGAGTGAGAGATCAGGAGAGGAATAGCAAGACAGAAGCCACAGGCTTTTTGTACCTAATCCTATCACTTTTGTCATATTCTAATTATTGGAAATCACCAAGGTTGGCCCAATCTCAAGGACCGAGAATTACATAAGGACATAAATACAAGGAGGTGAAGTTGTTTAGGGGGGCATTTTAGAGACTACCTAGCAAGGGATATTGCTTGAGAAGATATCTAGAATCCTTTCATGTTAGTCTGTAAAGAATTTTGATTATGCATTCAATTCCAGCTCTTTGTTCCTGTACTTCAAATGCTCAAGTTTAAAAGATTTTTAAAAATAAAAATGTGTAAATAGAAAATATTCATAAAGTATGTGTAGATAAAAATGATAGCAATTCAATGAACACCCATGTAATTACCATTCTTTATTTTCAAAACAAGTAACCCTTTCCTTTCCCTCTCAGGACTAACCACTGTTGTATTTTTTGCTTATTGTTTATTATTCCCTTGATTTTTAAAAAATAATTAACTCTTCCTGTATTTATGTTTAAACAACATATTGCTTAATTTTGTTTGCTTTTGAACATTGCATTTTACTTGGAGAGGTTCTGGATTTATTATTGTGACTTTTTTTTTTTCCAAAGTGATACTCTTGCCCTGGGCGGTTTGGTTCACTGGTTGGAGCACCAGCCCACAGACCAAAGGGTCACCATTTCAATTCTGGTTAAGAACAGGTACCTTGGTTGCAGGTTTGATCCTAGCCTTGGTCAGGGCATATGTGGGAGGGAGCCAATCGATGTGTCTCTCCTCTCTCTCTCTCTCTCTCTCTCTCCTCCCTCCATTCCATTCTCTCTAAAAATCAATGAGAAAAATATCCTCGGGTGAGGATTTAAAAAAAAAAAAGGTGATGCTTCCAAGATTCATCTCTATCAGTGATTTTTCAACTATTGTTCCGCAAGAAGCACATTGGTGTGCCACAAGAATTTTTAAAACATGCAATACCTGACTATTTTGTCAGGGGCACTGACCTCTTTTCCCTTAGATTGTCAAATGAAAAAATGACAACAACCAACACAACAACAGTTGTCTGGTGTGAATGAATCAAAATTATACCTATTTTTGTCAGATCAACAAAATATAATATATTTTTGGTGTGAAGCAAAATTTTAGTAATTAGTTTATTGTCGGAAACCAAACATTGTTCTTACTTAAATGGATGTAAACAGGAGGCCAGAAGGCTGGTCAACCTTAACTGCTCTGAAAGGTCAGAGCTAATCACTCACTGTTTAGTTGAAACATTGTTGGCTGAAGCAACCTCTACCTGTTTGTTTCATGTTAATTTCTGTTTTGTTATTTCCTGCCTAAAGGCTAGGGGTGTGTCCCAAAGCCTTAATAAAAGGGAGAAAAAGGCTAGAGCAAGTGGCAGTCTTTTCCACTAGAAGAAGGCTCCCACCTGGCCCCCCAATATCGCCAAATTAATATTTTCTAGTCTCTCATTTAGTTTCTGTGCAGCCTCCTTCAGACTCTGAACCCTGAACCAGAAACCCTGAACCACGCAGGACGTGGAAAGAGGTTCCCACAGTTTATATGTGTCATGAGATGAAAAGAGTTGAAATTGCTGATCTATATTATTGCATTGTAACTATATTTCACTTATTTTCTCTGCTATGTGGGATCCCAGTGTTATGCATCTATTATCATTTATTAGTGCTTCCTACTGGTAGTGAACATTTGCCATAACCAACATGTGGTTATGAATATTCCTGTACATGTGTATGTCTCCAGGTGTATATGTGCATGGGTTTCTCTTGGAGATAACCATTGTCATTTGGTGGGTGTATGTTATGGACTTTATTGTGTTCGCCAAAAATTCATATGTTGGCCGAAACCGGTTTGGCTCAGTGGATAGAGCGTCGGCCTGCAGACTGAAAGGTCCCAGGTTCGATTCCGCTCAAGGGCATGTATATTGGTTGCGGGCACATCCCCAGTGGGGGGCGTGCAGGAGGCGGCTGATGGATGTCTCTCTCTCATCGATGTTTCTAACTTTCTATCCCTCTTCCTTCCTCTCTGTGGAAAAATCAATATAATATATTTAAAAAAAATTCATATGTTGAAGTCCTAACCCACAGAACCTCCTAATATGACCATATTTGGAGACAAGTTCTTTAAAGAGGTCATTAATAGTAATGT
This sequence comes from Lasiurus cinereus, assembly GCA_011751065.1. Lineage (NCBI taxonomy): Eukaryota > Metazoa > Chordata > Mammalia > Chiroptera > Vespertilionidae > Lasiurus > Lasiurus cinereus. The sequence goes on from JAAGEH010000015.1 coordinate 1,069,804, forward strand.
AAAATGAGATTGTTAGGGTAGGCCCTTAATCAATGTGACTGGTGTCCTTATAAGAAGGGGATATTAGAATACAAACACACACAAACTTAAGGGTGACTACAGGAGGAGGACACAGTGAGAAGATAGTCATCTGCAAGACAAAGAAGCCTCTGGAGAAACTGAACCTTGATCTTGGACTTCCAGCCTCCAAGACTGTGAAACAACAAATTTCTGTTGTTAAAGCCACACAGTCTGTAGCATTTTGTTATGGCAGCCCTAGGCAACTGGTAGAGTGTGGGTATTTTGGTGTGATTGTAATTGCCATTTATTGAGTTTGAGCATCTTTTTATATGTGTATGGACTATTTGGCTTCCTCCCCCATGAAATGCCTAGTAATGTCATTTACCCACTTCTTGTTACTGGGTTATCTTTTTCTTTTTAGTTGTTGACCACTTTTCCTTATCTATTTCAGACTTGAATTATTCAGCTATGTATGTATTGCAACCTATATCTTCCCTAGTGTGGCATCTCTCTTCACTCTCTTAATTTTTTACCATCCTCACTGGTCTATGTTAGAATACCTTAAATTCTTTTCTAGATTTTAATCATGAATACTTGTGAACCTACTGCCAATTCAAAAACTACATCATTCTTGATCATTTAAATTCTCCTACGGCCTTATCACCTATTCCATCTTCTGCCATTCATTTCCTCAAAAACAATAATAGTATCTAACGCTTGTCTGACTCTCCCTATATGCCAAGGTATTGTTTTACACACTATATCTGTATTACCTTTTTAAACCTTATCATGACCCTGCGACTGGGTTATGCTTTACACAACAAAGCCACTGAAGCACAAGGAGGTTATTCGCTAAGGTTATGCCAGTGTTTGGTGACAAAGTCAGAATTTAAACCCAGGTACTCTGCTTCTTAATAGTTCTGCCAGATTGCTCATTGCTAATCATTATTCAAAATTCAGTTTCTTATTTAATTGCCTGTTAAATGTTTGTTACATATTGATGACTGCCTAAATATTTAGTTTTCCTTGTTTTATTACTTTTATTAAAAATGCAGCATACCATATGCTGTCTCAGTAAATAACATATGGCATTATTTTGATGAACAGAAGTTCTTTATTGTAGCATATTAAATTTTTTCTGTCTTTTCCCTTATGGTTTGTACTTATTTGTATCTTGTTTAGATAGCTTTCCTTAGAAAGTTATAGTCATTGCTTCAGGTAGTGCGGAATTAGGTCATTGCAATACTTTACTTGTTAATATTGTATAGTATAAAATTTTAACTGAGTGAGTTGCATAAAGTGATACTGAGAATTTTCAAGGTAAAATACTAAGAAATAGTTTATTACTCTTTTCTATTACTTTAAAAAGAAACACCTGTCCTGAATGGTGTTTTACTTAATATATTTTTTATAGCCTTGACTAGAATCTGAGGCAAAACTTCAAAGCCTGGTAATTTGAAGCAAGATGGGATTAACTTGGGGATATTGGGAAGACTTTATAGTCCATTATGAAAATTAGTAAGCATAGAGTCTAAGACAAGTAATTCATATTCATACAAAGACTAATACTTTATTTTGCATCATTGAGCATTTTAAATTTGTGCATACAACAGAGAATTGGGAGATAATATTAAGAGAAAGAAAGAAAGAAAGAAAGAAAGAAAGAAAGAAAGAAAGAAAGAAAGACAGGAAGGAAGAAAAGAAAGAAAGAAAGGGAAAAGTAACCATTGAGGATAGTTAAAATATCTGGACAGTGGTCCTAACTGATTTATGTCATTCCAAAAGAATACTGTATTAGAAATCTGCCTGTTTTAACTCTAAAAATGTGATTTTCTTAATCTGGAATATTTGCATATAGACCAAATAACACTTTGGGGAGAGTTTAAAGGGATCTGTAGATATATATTTGCAATCTTAGTACTGATGAACATTCCTTGAAAATATATTTCTTAATTAATTTATTTTTTGCCCTGCTTTGCTGTGCAAGTATTCTATTTGACTCTTCGGCATCTACCATTTCAATTAAGCAAATTGAATTTTTACTGCTCATGAAAGCAACCATGTCAGGAGAATCACAGGATCTGATATGCAAATGCATAAGCAGTGAGGGGGGGGGAGTTCAATTGAGTACATAAATTATAA